>VDFB02058242.1:770616853-770938535 GCA_007258455.2 Sequoia sempervirens
AACTCATTTTCTAAAGCAAGAAGAAGTATATATAGCCAACAATCCACCGCTTGGTGAGCTTGTAACATAAAAGATTTTGTATCTTGAGCAATGATGGCTGTGGCAATGATTCCCCTCAGCCATTGTAACAAAAAATATTTGGGCCATAGCATGTAGTCGTTCCCTAGCCAAATGCATCCCCTGTGAATGGAAGCTACGTGGCATGCAAATGAGGCCTGATGACAAAGTGAAGGGAAGCAACTTTTAATAGCTCGTGGTGTAGACACGTGGAAGCATGGTGGGGGCTGCTAGAAGAGTTAAGGAAGAAATTGCTACGAGGAGCCCCTGACAAACACATGGAGGAAGACGACGAAGTTTAGCAAAAAGAGGCTCAATGAAAAGCTAAGGGAAACATTTTGAACATATGAGTCCCGAGCCAATACTTAGCAAAAAACAATACCACCCAAAGGGAGCTCGAAGAATTTTACATTCACAATGTTTTTCCTCCCACTGGTGTATATACATCCATCTATAACATAAAAAAAAAATATTTATCAATTTTTTTATAGGTCTATTAATATCAATTCATACAATATAAACATTATTAAACACATATATTCATACTCATACCTGACTTAAGCTCATAGAGGATGAAATCATTTCCCTAACACCAAATATAAACATTATTAAACACATATATTCATACTCATACCTGACTTAAGCTCATAGAGGATGAAATCATTTCCCTAACACCAAATTCTAAAATTTCTCTTATCCTAGGAGGTGCTTTTAATGAATTCATCAACTAAACTAACAATATTTAGAATAAACTCAAAAGTTCACAAATATATATAAACAACAAATTTGAAATTTGCAAACTTAAATGTTTTATATAGTGTACCCGAGTAAATCAATTTTCATAACCATCCATGGTAGCATGTGTAGTAGATGGAGATACCAAGCCCACCTATTCACTAAAAAAAAATATTTTAAATTATTAAACATTATTTTGAATAGAAAGTATTATTTTATTTTGATATATTATACAAATTTTACCTCAAATATTGATACAATTGCACAAGTTGTTGTAGGAATGGTCAATGATGTACCGAGATCTTACATTACACCCTGAAATGCATAATTTTTGCATTAGTTTAATTCAATTTTATAATTAAAAAGTATTTATATTTACAATTTTAAGTATTTAATAGATAAAATGTTAAAAATTTAAATCAACATAATTGCATTTGACCAACATACACCTCATTCAACAAATCATCTGTCATCACCATATCATTTGATCCACCACCCCGATGACCCCCACTATCCCCATGACATCTATACTGACAATGAGAACGCACATGGGAGGCAGAACCATCTGTGAACCTAGATCCTACACCTGCAAGAACACAACAAATGAACACATTAGTAAGGTAAAATGCAAGCTAGAATATAGATTCCTCAAGAAATTCATTTGAATGAAAAATAAAAGGAATAAGATGAAGAACACAACAAATTTAAAACAAAGATATCAAATCCTATTCTAAAACCAAGCAAAATCTTAATCTCTTGAGGGAGTTGGTGCCAATTTGATGTGAAAATTGTCCCTTTCCCAACTCCAATGGTATGATGAAGATTATTTGATGAGGAATATTGATCCACTTTGATGAAGATTGATGAATGCTCCAAGATAAAAACCTACATAACCTAGCTATAAACTCAATGATATGGATGAATATTGCTAAAGATTTGAGTATAGTAAGTTTACTCAAGTTGTGGATGATGAAAATGAAGGACGAGCTCTTCATTTATAGATGAGATTGATTAGAGAAGAGGCAAAAGGGATGAATGTGGGAATAATCTTCATCCAATGAGAAGAAGCCACATGTCATCATGTGAATGGTTGAGGAATGAGCACATTTTGGAGAATGTGCAAAGAGGGGGGAGATTCAAATTCAAAATATGGCTTGAAGGATGAGGTGAAAGGTGAAGTTGATGCCACATGGCTCAAGAAAAGGACATGTAAGAGATTTTAAATGCTTTGTTGGATGTACAAACCCTTTTGGAGGGATTTTTCAAATTTGGGGAATATTCCAACCATTGATGCCTTTTTGAATGAAATAGAAGAATTAATAAATCAAATAAATTCATTTATTGTGCAAGTGGGAAAAGCTAGAGGATGTAACATGCATTTAGATTAGATTAATTAGGATTTGATTAATTTAAGAGGAGATTAGATGATTTGACTATTTGATTTAGATTTAGGGATTAAAATAAATCAAAAAGAGATAAAAAATGGTTTAGACTTAGTTAAATATTTTGATTTATTTAACCAAAGGGGGTGATGTTAGATTAAATTAGATAAATGTTTGATTTATTTAATTTATTAGAGGAACTTGAGATGTTTAATTAAATAAAATGGGTTATTTAATTAAAATAGAGATTTAAGAATTAATTAAATAAAATGGTTTATTTAATTAATGAGAGATAATGAATTAACAAGATAAAATTGATTTATTTAATTAAGAGATGAAATGTGATGAATTTAATCAAATAAAGGTTATTCGATTAAATGTTTAGAAAAGAGGATGATTCAGGATGAACTGGTGTTAGTAGATCAAGATCAGATGTGTGATATTAATTTGTATATTTTCTTTGTCTACATTTTGGCCCTCTTTGAAGCAACGTACTTGCTGCATTGGTTCAAAGAATAATCTTTCCATGATCAAAAGTAAAAAATTCTCTAACTTTTTGGACGCCCCACTGTTGCCCCAACGAGAAGAATTATGCTGGTATACTTCCCCCTCGAGAGATCGAGTGGAAATGCTATTTTTTGATCGAGATCACCATAAAATGTGAGAGGAGTGGTTCTACTAATGAGAGGAAGAAAGATAATTCTTTAGAAAGATCAGATATTTGACATACACAATTTTGAAGATGTATAAATAGTCATCGACCATGGGTAGCCTCATGTATATTTTGAGATATCGCACAAATTTGGATAGAAATGCTAGTAAAGATAGAAGAATAAGATGGATGGAAGAGAGGATCCAACAAGTCTGTGATCTAGGAAGACATTATTGGAGATGATGATGTTCACTTGCCGAGAGTTGGGATTTTCAAAGGGCCAATTACCTTATTATTTGATAACACACATAGATACGATGCATAAAGGTATAGATGACCAGGATGGCATTGTATCTAGTGAAATGGACTTTTACTCGACAAATAGATAGGAGTATTCTTGTTCACACCTAACATACAGAAACCTTGCTAGGATGCACTTCAGAAGTTTCAAACATCTTAGACCAAAACACATAAAGGTATAACCCATCAATGCAATAGTCAACAAGCTGCCCAAAAAAAATTCCACACACACCTAACAAAGCAAGCATTCGCCAAGGTTATTTTACAAGAACGTCCAACGAGCACAAAAAAAAAAGATAATGATCATTTCCCCATTCCTTTCTCTCTAAATCATTTTGATTAGACATCATCGAGAGGTCATTGGAATGAGCGCAATAAGATAAATCAAAAGAAAGATCGGCAAACAAACAAGTCAATGTTCTTCATACCGCCAACCAAAGGGATGTGTTTTAATAGGATAAGAATCCAAAGTGATATCCAAAATGATGCCTATTGTCAGAACGATATATCCTAGGACATGCATTGTATATGATGATGATGGATTGATGAGTTGTTTGATAAGCTGTTGATATAAGGTTGTCTGACATGTTTGAAAATGATTAATATTTTGATTTTTCATTTAAAAGTTTGAAGTTTTCTTTTGATTTTGATTTTATGTTTGAAGCTTATTTTAAGCTAATTGTTGTGGTTGTTTCTATTTGTGTTGCCAAAAGATGAAGGTGACGATTTATTTATTATGGATGAGATTATCGCGGGTGAAAGTGAGATGGGATGGATGGTTTTGTATTTTCTGGAATATTTCAATGTTTTTGGTATTTTGAAAATGTTTTGACGCTATTTTTGATATTTTCAAGATTTTTACAAATGTTTTAATTTTCCAATTTTTCAATGTTTTTTGGGTTTTATGAGATTTTATGAATGTTTTTTGATTTTGTGTCTTGGGGGCTGATCAAAGATTAGCCTTTCCTATGTTTAAGCTCAGAGACGATGTAGTTCGAATGACCAAGTTTTTGATTTGTTTTGGGATTATTTTTGGCATGATTTTGACATTTTGGATATGGATGTGTGTGATGATATCAGTGCTTTGTTTTTGGATTGTTTTGAAAACTAAGGTAAGGTTGATTGATCAGATTGATGGAATGATGATGATAACATTGTTGAGGATACACAACAATGCAAGGACAGTGTCAAACAACATGAGGATTTAGGATGGATATCCCAAGATGATGCAAGATTGATTGGATTTGATGATGATAACATTGTTGAGGATCCACAACAATGAAAGGATAGTGTTAAGAAACACAAGGACTGGGAAGGATATCCCAAGATGATGATGGATTGATTGGATTTGATTTGATCAAGATTGATGAAGCTTGGTTTGGAAAAAGAATTATTTTGGATGATTTGATGTGACGTTGAAGCACACATTAGATGTGAATGATAGTGATTGTTTGGATTGATGTTCAATGAAAGATGAAGTTTGATAAGGAATGTCTTCTTGTCAAAATATGCCATGGGCTAGTGATTTGGATTTTTTTTTCTCATAAGTGGTTTGATCAATTTGATTTCATGTTTGCCAATGTTTGGATCACCACATAAGTTGGAATATATAGATCAATATTTATTCCCAAAGTGATATGTAAATATCTGCCCCCAGTGTCTAGCAATGTATGAATGCCATGGATGGATCCTTGGATAAGTGTATGGATGAAGGGATATGGATTATCTTGTGATAAGATAAGGTGTTCGGATAAAGAAAGCTCATTTGGATAATGCTTCATAGCTTAGATAATGCTGGGTAGGATAGGATCAATGAAAATGACCCATGTCAAGATGTCTACCATAAGCAAGTGTAAAGTGTGCACCAAAATTTCATCAAGGTCAAGATAATTTGGACTATGGATGCAGATGGATAAAGATGGATTGGATAAATGGTTCATGGATGAATGGATTTATTATGGATGAGATGGATGGAATGCTGGATTTATTATGGATGGGATAAGATACTTCCACCAAACTAGTTCACGTAGATGCTTGATTCTACACATGACGCCTGCTTTCCAAGTTTTCATCATGGTACCTATCCAAAGCACCACCGAAGTGGTTTTCACTAGAGGACAATTTTTTTCTTTACTGTTTTCAATCCTTTTTCTGATTTTTTTTTTTTTTTGGATTTTTGGATTTTTTTGTGTTTTTCTGAAAGATTTTAAGCTCATGCTGAACCACCTGGTGGTGTTGATATAAATTATTTTGTCATAATTTTCCATTGATATCCTACTTGAAGAAGCTTCTTTTCCAAGATACATGCACTTGAATACAACTTTTGAGATTCCTGATCGATTTTGTTGATACCAGAGTTAATGTTGTTTTTGTGTGCACAACGTGATAGAGTGCCTTCTGAATCCTTATGATGAAGGGTCATTGCCAATACATGGTCAATGTGAGAATTGGATATCATGCATGGAGGCGTGGATGGAGTGTGTTTAGGGATTAAAGATGGATTGGTTGAAAATTTGGAACCTTTGAGTCTCCAAACTTGGGAAGATGAGCAATGATAGGTGGATACGAAAATGTGCATGAAATTAGGACCAATTGCTTGATATACTTTGTACGTCACTTGAGAAGCCTTATTTTTCCTTTGTGGACATATTTGATGGATAATTTTCCCTTTTTTACTTTTCCCCATAGTTTCTTTGACTAATGGAGTTTGATAGGGATAATATTTCTTAGTATTCTTTGGTATCCATATGTATTTTTTTGTCTGATATGCTTCTTAGCTTCTTTTTCTTTGATAACATTCTTTGTGCTTTGATTCAAAACCTTCTTTTGATGTTGGTCCCAATTCGTGGATGGGGTGATAGGTGGAAGAAGGTTCATGGCGTGGCTGGTTGTAGTATTGGCATCATTTTCACCATAAGGACTCTTTGTGCTCCCTATGTTGATGTTTTCTTGAGACATAGTTTCCCCTAGTATGGTGGTAGTAGCACCTTCTTTCCTTGATTTTTCTTGTTTTGATATGTCTTGTTTAGTAAGCATGCTCTGATAAATAACCACTATAAATGACATTGTTTCAATTTGCTGCTTTGCTAACTCCAGAATATCCTGTTATGTATGACCTGTTTCTTTGAGTGGATAATGTTGGATATCTTCATACATGATGTCCTTAGTTTTAATTTGGGATATATCTAATCCTGATGTTGAAAAATTAATTTTACTATAGGAATCAATAATCTACTCTTTTTGTGTAACAAAATCCTGCTCTAAATGAAGATCATCTATGTGTCCATCCAAAAAAAGGATCTCATGGGTAGATGGAGGAGTATGTGCTATATGGATATGATCATCATGTATAGATAGGAGAGCGTCCATTAGATCATTGTAATATCTCGGGGATACAAATTCTTGATCTTGAATGATTTCAGAATTGCTTTCGACATGCTTTGGATCAAGTTCTTGACATGGGTCAATTTCAAAGGATGGATTGCTTACAAAGGGTTCTTGGATATCTTCATTAGGCATAGGAAGTGGGTCAATAGCCTCTTGATCTTTGAGTGAATTTGTATCAAGTGTTCAGTTGAAGATTCATTCAATATCGGCAATCATGAGGTCGAAGGATGTCAATATGTCTTGGAAAGGACCATTGCTAGACTTTGGTGAGAGATGTTGATCATGCTTTATAATAAATTTTTGAGATATGTCCTCTAACTCATTAGGTGATGTAGAGAAATTTTCAACATGATCATTGGTCGATGGATCATTGATTAAAAGATCAAATAATGTTAACACTCCTTGAAATAGATCATTGTTGAATATTGTTGAGGGATTTTTATCATGATAAAAAAATGACTCTTGATGTATGTTGATTTGATCTTCAGATGAGGTAGAAACATGTTCCATGTGTTCGTTGATGGATAGGTCTTGATCATGTGATCGTTGACTTGGACCGATATATGGAGTTGTTAATATTTTGTTGGGATTTTGAACAACATTTGCTTGTTGGGCTTGGTATTGGGCTTGAGCTTGCACTTGCGCTTGAGCCTGGGCTTGTGCTTGTTGGGATTGTATTGTGGCTTGGGAAACTTGAGCAACTTGCTAAGCAACTATTTGTGTAGCTTGTCAGTTTTGGTTTTGTTGGAGTGCCTTTTGATAAGCATCCTGTTTAGCAACTTGCAACACAATGTTGTATTGGTTTGATGTGTTTGGTTTAGGTGGTGGTGGTGGTGGAGGTTGTTTTGGAATAGTGCTTGGTGGTGATAAGAGGTACCATTGTATTGATGATTGGGATTTGAGTGGTGGATGGTACGATTGATATGGTTAGTCCTTGAGAGACCATGTTTTGAGGGATGATAGACAATGTGTTGGTTGCTTGTGCTATGGGGATGATTTCCATTTTTTGTGATATCGATGGAAAGGGGAGATGATTTGGTATGATTCCTTGATTGATGGTTGTGGGGATGTTTTGGATGAGCGATGGTAGCGAAGGTAGCCCCAAACCAAGAGGTGATACAAATGTTAATTGCAAGGGTGGGAGTGGTGGGAAAGTGAGTGGCATGCTCCCTTGGGGAAATGATGATGTTTGATAAAAAATGCCCCTTGGTCCAAATAGGTCACCTTCTCCTTGTGAGGTTGTAGGGAGAGAGGTTTGAGGGGTTGTGTGAAATGATGATGATGGGTCATTAGGATTATGAAAGGTAAGGGGGACATATGGGAGTGATGGATTTTGAACAACATTTGTGTGATTTGCAAACATATCTATCCACAAGTTTACCAAGTGTGGTCTCAAAATGTTCATATTTGGTACAGTTGTACTTGACATATTCTCATTTAGCATGTATGGATTTGATGGGATAATGTTGTTTTGTTGAAGACTCATGCATTGAGTAGTTGGTTGAGAGATTTGTAAGTTTGGACTTGGATTTAAATCTTCCATCGGAAAAGGTGTTCCAAGATTTAGATTGGGTATACTCACATTTATTGTACCATTGAGGTTTGTAAGAGATAATGATCCCATGTATGGATTGTATAAATGTGAGTTTTGATAATCAATTGGCATTGTAAGGCTTTGATAATTTGGTTGGTTTAGACTACTTATGATAAATGGATCAAGTTTATATTCCATGTTCTTCTTGTGTTTTGACCTTGTTGTAAAAGTGAACTCTAAGGTGTTTAGGACCAATGATGAGATGAAGGATGAAAGGGTTGAATGATATGGGTGTTGATTTTTTAAGAAATTTGGATCAATGCTAGAATTTAGGTTTTGATTTTGATTGGTTTTGAAATAAACTTGTAAACCCTAAGATGTTGTATGTGATATTTAGGATAAGCTTGTTCAAAGGTGTGCTGATTTAACTAAAGGTATGAGAAAGGATGCATTCCCATACTCCTAATTAAACAAGGTGATTTTGATTTGGTTTAAGGATGTACCCAAGTATAGATATTGATGTTTCCAAAGCTCTAAAGTTGTATGGTGGGATGGGCTTTTACAGATGTTTGGGATGGATGATGTGTTTGATTTTGATCCTAAATGAACCTAAGAAGGACCTTGTTTACAATACCAAGATAGTGAAGAACATGTTTTTCCCTAAGAGTAGTTCAAAACCAAAAGACCAATGTTTGCACAAAAACCATATGAACAAAAGATGCCAAGCACATGTGTGGGGTCCAATTGTTTCTTAACTTTTCTTAATGAATTCTTTTTACCAAAAACACACTCTTGATTAGCTTTTGAAACTAGATGTCCAAATTCCTAATTCTATTTCATCCCACAAAGTATGCTATGGGGAATTTTGATGAAATCAAGGCAAGGGTTACCTATTGTTTAACTTTAGTAGGAAAATTGAGATGCAAATCCAAGTGTTTAGAAACCTCTAAGGATAGAATCCCAAGGGCAAGCAATAACACATGAATTTGGTTAATTGTATTTGCCTCCTAGAGAGTTTGAAATTTTGATGATGATAAATGTTTGTTTTCCAAATGTTTTCGAGCAAGCAAAGCATTTTTTAAGCAAGAACAAGCACAACCTTATGGATATGAAAGACTATATTTGTTGAGTCCCCACTTGGACAAGTCCAACTATGCTTATCTTTAGCGAATGGTTAGATGCTTGAACCCACTGGCTCCCCTCCACGACACTCACTTATATAGGACAGCCAAGCATCAACACCCATGGAACTTCCATGGCATGCTTTCCATTTCTACTAAAGACCGTAAAAGTGTGGGGCAGCTTCAGAACGACCGTTCTTGCACCAACAAATAGATAGGGATTTTTGTCTTTCTACAACAAGGGTTTTAATTTGAACTTTCCGTTCGTAGGAGTTGACCCAACGTGGCTAGAGACCATTGCTGCCCTTCTCGTTAGAGCCAACCACATGATACTGGCGTTTATTCCAATACCCACATTTATATCCTAGCTAGAAATACTCTTGGCTTTAGAGTGTTACTAGTTGAGTCATTCCCTTGGGTGAGTACTTTTTTCCCAAGGCAGGCCCTCTAAGATAAACAATAGCGAGTAAACTTATTCATCGTTCGATCAACCTTCCTTTAGAAACAAAGTGAGAACACATGGAATATATTTACTCACACTCACACAATGTTTTGTTCAATTTTAATCCCAAAATGAAATGTGAAGGTGATCACTTTATCCCATCCTAAGACCATCAAAAATCCTTTTGATTCTCAAGATTGTTGTGAGGCGCGAGATAAGTGCATACGTCTTTTCAATGGCATTAGTTTGAGTAAGTAATCAAAAAACAAATTTGCACATGTTCTTTTTAATCCAACAAAAACAATAATGATTCCTTTTTATAGCACCAAATAAAGTGTGAGGATTTGCTTTGTTCAATTATTAGCCTTAAATAAAATCTAGTGAGTTTGTGTCCTAAAGTTGATTTTAACCGCCTTTTGTAACAAGAATTTAAAAGAGTTCTTTTTAGAGCCCAAAATGAAATTAGTAAGTCCTAAGCATGAAAGATAGAAAATTTCTCCTTAAGAGGAATAGTGAATCCTCTAAGAGTGTTGAACAAACACTCAAGTGTTTAAAAAAACTTGGAATGAGATCATCATGCTTATTTTCTTCTTCATCTTTGACTAATTCAACCTACAAGAAAATTAGTTAGATTCTGCAAAAATTGAGGTCAAGAAAGCAACAAACATGCCAAATAACTAGAATTTGATAAAAAACACTTGTTAGAAATAACTTGTCACTTTTTACTTCCCTCCAGTGGTGCAATCCACGAAGGCATCACAGTTTGAAGTTACCAGCGGTTTTGTATAGTGTTGCTTACCAGTTAGTGTCACTTTGTAGCAGACCAATGAGCATGAAGGCGTCGCTATTTTGATTAGAGGTGTAGTTTGGATTTTGAAAAAGATTCCAGTGGGCCATAAAGCGTTAGCGGTTCTATTTGAAAATTTGAATTTTGGGCAGGAATTCTAAAGCATCGCAGTTTGAACTTTTCAGTGGTGTTGTATGGTGACGCTGAGTTCTCAGCGGTGCTAAATAGCGATGCTGAGCTTCAAGTGACAGAGTTTTCTGTAGACACACAAAAAGCATGGAATTTCTTAAAAAAATGTGATTTGATCTCCTAGTTAGCCCTCCTTCTAGCGCCAAAATGTGAACCTAGATCCTACACCTGCAAGAACACAACAAATGAACACATTAGTAAGGTCAAATGCAAGCTATAATATAGATTCTTCAAGAAATTCATTTGAATGCAAAATAAAAGGAATGAGATGAAGAACACAACAAATTTAAAACAAAGATATCAAATCCTATTCTAAAACCAAGCAAACTCTTAATCTCTTGAGGGAGTTGGTGCCAATTTGATGTGAAAATTGGCCCTTTCCCAACTCCAATGGTATGATGAATATTGATCCACTTTGATGAAGATTGATGAATGCTCCAAGATAAAAAAAACCTGCATAACCTAGCTATAAACTCAATGATATGGATGAATATTGCTAAAGATTTGAGTATAGTAAGTTTACTCAAGTTGTGGATGATGAAAATGAAGGATGAGCTCTTCATTTATAGATGATATTGATTAGAGAAGAGGCAAAAGGGATGAATGTGGGACTAATCTTCAACCAATGAGAAGAAGCCACATGTCATCATGTGAATGGTTGAGGAACAAACACATTTTGGAGAATGTGTAAAGAGGGGGGAGATTCAAATTCAAAATATGGCTTGAAGGATGAGGTGAAAGGTGAAGTTAATGCCACATGGCTCAAGAAAAGGCCATGTAAGAGATTTTAAATGCTTTGTTGGATGTACAAACCCTTTTGGAGGGGAATATTCCAACCATTGATGCCTTTTTGAATGAAATAGAAGAATTAATAAATCAAATAAATTGATTTATTGTGCAAGTGGGAAAATCTAGAGGATGTGACATGCATTTAGATTAGATTAATTAGGATTTGATTAATTTAAGAGGAGATTAGATGATTTGACTATTTGATTTAGATTTAGGGATTAAAATAAATCAAAAAGAGATTAAAAAATGATCTAGACTTAGTTAAATATTTTGATTTATTTAACCAAAGGGGGTGATGTTAGATTAAATTAGATAAATGTTTGATTTATTTAATTTAATAGAGGAACCTGAGATGTTTAATTTAATAAAATGGGTTATTTAATTAAAATAGAGATTTAGAATTAATTAAATAAAATGGTTTATTTAATTAACGAGAGATAATGACTTAACAAGATAAAATTGATTTATTTAATTAAGAGATGAAATGTGATGAATTTAACCAAATAAAGTTTATTCGATTAAATGTTTAGAAAAGGGGATGATTCAGGATGAATCAATGTTAGTAGATCAAGATCGGATGTGTGATATCAATCTGTATATTTTCCGTGTCTACACCATCTACACCCTCTACATTGCTATATCTCCCAAAGAATAGATTACAATAGTTTGGACATATATGAGAGCTAGGGGTAGTACAAATAGATGGTTGAGTTGGTGCATCATCCTTTGAGGTAAAAGACTAGGAAATTTGTGTGCCATGCTGTATAATTGTGTCTATTAGGCTAGAAATTGCATCTCGTTGATTGGGTATTTCATTAAGGATAAACTAACAATATAGTTTTCTTAGAAAATATAGTAGCACCTCATAATTATTACATGGAGGTTGGTCAAATACCATCGAGTACCTATCCAAAACATATTTTATATCTCCTTATGATTACACCAATGTATTGGAAATTTCTTTTAATTTGGAGGAATAGGTTGATTGGTTTTAGGATATGTAAAAAGAAGACATATGTTTTCTTTTCTTATGTCTTTCTTTTTAACATCATCATAGGACAATTTTGTTGCATAATATTGACAACATGAATCTTTATAAGTTTTAAATTTTGTTTATTTGTTTTGTGATCGTGTCAACATTCGCCAACATGGCTTCCAAAGCTGAGGCAAGGGATTGGTGATGCTCATTTGATATTGAACCCCTCAAGTTTGAAACTAATTCATGAATTGCAACTTTTTTGTGATCTAGATGCTCTAAAAAATCCTCTTTGATTTGTCCATGGTTTGTTGGAATGGTAGATGGAGGGTTAGGCACCCTAAGGTTTTCCTTAGGAAATTCATCATTTAAATTTTCTTGTGGCTTAGGGTTTACATGATCTATTATATAATTAAAAAAACATGAAATTGATAAAAAATAGACCATTTTTCCTAATGCAATTTAAAAAAAATCAATTGCAAAAAAATCACATACCTCTTCTCTGACATGGCATTGTAAAGCACAATTAGAAAGGGAAAAACATGTTCACATTATGCTCAGTTGAGGGAATAAAAACAACTACAGAAAATGTGGTTCGCGGGTGAGAAAAATAGAAATTCTTTTTCTTTTTATAACTTTATTTAGAATAATGTGTACATGTTTTTATTTCACTAAAATGTGTACACGTTTGGATTTCATAAGAACATGTACATGTCATGTTTTGATAATAAAACGTATGTGTTTTATTTTATTTTAATAATGTGTGCACATTATTTGTTTAAATAATGTGATTGTGTTATGGTTCAAAAAATATGAACCATAACATGATCATGTTATTTGAATTTCATACAAGCATGAATGCATTTTGTTAATTTTTAGGTATTTGGCTACTTTTTTGTACCCCATCTTGGTGTAGATGCCATGAAGTTTGATGCATATGTTTTCGAACTTCATTTCAAAGGTATATCTACGATGGCTAGTGTATTGTGTCTTTGTCTTTAACCCCAATATATAACCAATGAAGGGTGTTTGGCCAAAATTCCAGTTATCATGTAGATAAAAGGTGGCGATGACTGTCAAAGTGTCTTACAGGTTTGCAAAACTAATATAGTTGCCACCAAATGTAGCCAACTAACTTACCTTTTCAACACATGGCATCAATGTGCTTCTTTGAGCATCCTCCCCAAATCTTGGTCTTATCATCTTGCGATCTACCACCACGTGGAATCAAGGCTTTGAGATAAGCATCTCACATGTGTTTTAATCAATTAAGAATTGATTAAGGCCCCACATACTCTTTATTCGAAGAGATATTCATTTATTATGCTTTTATTTCTATTGATATAGTGTTAATCTAATGTCACCACCAAAGGGAAACTCTCAATATGGCTAATATTTGTTCATAAATTTCCAAATAAACTGCCAGGTATTTTGAGGTCTTATAATCAACGTCAAATTGTTTGTGTAGTATTCCTCAAGAAAAAATACAAAAGTATAATAAAATATTCATCAAATGTGCAAGTACTTAATTTTCTAGAAGAGCTTGGAATTAACTCCCCCCTCTCTGGATTCACGAGTGCATATAGTAGCTTACCCTATATAAAGTTCTATAACTAGGTACCCCTTTTTCTCATCCTTTCTCTAGTTATTATCTTTTGTGCCCACTGAATATGGACACTCCTATCCACCTTAAGTGCTCACGTCTCCAAATGGCCTTTGATGGTACCATCTTAGACTGGTGTTTGAAAGTAATAATGAAAGATCCATATGGAAGGGACCTAAAAGCAGTGAATATGGTCCTAGGTTTTGATTTTATCAAGGCCTCCAAGCATTATAGGGTGAATATAGACATCACTTCACATTTTTTGGCCTCCTTGCTTGACCTTGGCGAGTCAAAGGAAATGGTAAGGAATTGGCCTCCATTTTATTAAAAAAAAACAATCTTCAAGGATAGAATGAAACCCTTGCTTTGGTAAGGCTTGGTGTTGGAATTCTATAGTAGTGACCTCCACAATATGGGAATGTGGTGTCTAGTAGTGTTGAATAGCTTCCTTTCCTTGGAAACTTCCACACGGTTCCATTGGTGCAACATAGAGCTTCAACACACATGGGGTGTGTTTTTCTTAAGAAAGTTAACAAATTGAAATGAATAATTGACTTATAATGGATTTTTGATTTTCATGCCTCCCCTGGAGTTGTATGATCACTAGGTCTACCCAAATCCATGTTCAATTGATTACTTTGGATCCACTGGATTACTTTTATTTTTTGGCGTAGGCTCTAGTTTTGGCTTCTCTACTTTTTCAAATGATTTAATGGGACAAGTTGTCTAGTTTTGGTCCCCTTGTAAGCTTCAATATGTAATTCTCTGTCATAGTTATGCTCCTATGTATTTTCTCTTTCTATTAATATAATCGTTCAGGCATTTTTTCCTCTAAAAAAACTATTGAAAATATATTTTTGAAAACTAAACTTATCGATTTACAAATGGGTAGTTTTATATTTGTTTTAAAATTTTATTTACATGAGGAGTTGCGAAAACATTAAGTTTTTTGACTAATTTTATTTTTTTGGTAAGGTTTCCTCAAAATGATGCTACATATGCATTTATTGAATATCTTAAATTGAAAAAGTTGCGGCCATAAATAAATTAGCTAAAATGAATCTGGCTAGATGATACATTTGAAAAAAATTGATTTATTGTTAAAATTCATAAATTAAATTGTGCTCATAAGTTGGTGAAAGTGTGACACAATTTTGTACTTTTACCCTTGTGTTTTTCCTTGTTTTCTTTTCAAGTCATATTATATACCTTTTTGAGTATTTTATCAATGCAATATGTGATTCATGTGCTATGATCTATTGCATTGAAATTTTGGATGAGGTTTGTTGTATAATAAAGGTCTTCTAATGGTATATTCTAGGTGATTTTGTGAAGACGCTTAGTATATCCATCAAGGTGTTGTTTTGAATCAACAATGGCTAAGAGGGATCAGCGTGGTACAAATGAAAAAGAGGGAGCAAGAGGAAGCAAGAGGGAGCAACAAATTTTGATCAATCAAGTTCTCTTTGCCCACTTGAACATGAATAAGTGGTGGTGTAGCCGTCACCTGCAATCTATGCAACCCAAATGTACCCCAAAGAAGGGGAATGAGAAAAGGAGAAATTATAGTTGTGCAATTCCCCGTATGAGCATTCAAAGGTCTTTATCTCCAAGAAGATAAGAAATGAGAAACCATAAATTCATGGGGAAGAAGCAAGGCTATCTTTGGTGTCGACTCAATACTGATTATTTCTCGAAAGCTCTAAGATTAGCCTCTCGTATTCAGATAAATTGATCCACTTGATTAATGAAAGGGTAAATATATATTACATTTATCAACTTGTTTATAAAAAAATAGGTCCAAGAAAAATAAAGAAAAAAGCTATTGAAAAAAGGGTAAAGAAAAAATTATACAAAATAGGATCAAGAAAAAAAGAAAGAAAAATATGAAGAAGAAGAAATTAAGCATTGCAGGTAGGAGGTGGGGGAGAGGGGATTTCATATAGTTTAGTTTAGTTTCCATACTCTATAATGGTAGGGGGCCAAGGTTTGTTGAGCGGGGGAGGGGGAGGGTCTTGACTACCCACTCCCACCCTTGCCTCTAATCCCTCCCCCTCGCCAAGCCCCAAACTCATTGGGTTGGGTGGAGATTTTTGATGTTGTTCTATATTGGCATTGTATTTTTGACAATGCATTATGGGATGCATATGTTGTGCCTATTTTTGTTAGATCATTTTATTTTTTCAATATTATGTGTTATTATTGATTATATATTTTATTTCATAGATCATGGTATTTGTAGGTTATTTATAATAGATGTGATGATTTGGTATTATGTTATGATTTAAACTATGTTGGATGGATTATCTTGGTTCAACAAATATCATGTGGATAAATTATGCTTTATGTTTGATCTAAGTGTGTAGAAAATTTATAGGTGGTATACCAATGGTTGCTATGTAGAGAAGTTGATATACATTCCAATTAGCCATCTTAGTCTTCTTATCCTTGTGAATCAATTTGTTAAATTGGATATGAATCAATGCTAATTATATAATCTAGATATTATAAAAAATCACAAAGTATGCTTGAGTCATTTGCATGTGTTTAATTTATCTTTTGCATTACATTTAAGGTTACTTTGAAATACATGTTTTATGTGTTTGTAAAATATTTAGGCATGCATGAAAAGTTTAATATTTATACCTTAGTAAGATAATGTTTTTTGCATTATTAAAGTTGAGAGTAATTGTGGCAACAAAAAAAGTATCCCTCTACTTTTCCTTATTTTTGTGGGCCCTCCTTGTTAAATTAAGCATAATGTTGCCTTGTTTTAGTGTTGCAATGTGTTTGACACTTTCACATTAGGTCTTGGGCCCTTGTAAGCTAAATAAACTTAATTGAACCTTATTTAAGGTGTTGTAAAGTGTTGTACCACACTTTCACACTTTTATAGGGTTTTTATAAATAATTGGGCTTCTTTATGCCTTATTTGGCCTTATTTTGCATCCACAAGCCTTAATTAATGCATTTTTCTGAGGATAATCCTGACATAAATCAACATCCAATCATAATTCATGTGTTTTAGGTTGTGTGGTATAGATTTGGTGATCTGGGACTCATACACCACCTTGGGTGTATGAGTCCCACCTAGGGTTTTGGGTCTTGATCCTGATTTCACACCATTCTAAGCATTTTTGGAAATGTGTCCCATAGTTAAGCCTAACGGGACTCATACACCATTTCTAGCATATGAATTCCATGTGTCCCAAAATTAAATTTAATTCAAATTCTTGGTGGGATTTTATCTTCCTAGATATGATGTCAGCTTGTAGTGTTGTAATTTTGGGAAATTTGGCATAAACAAGTATAAATACAAGTTTCTTTCACTTATTTTCCACCTAGCTTGAGTTGAATGAGCATTCTTATAGAAAATTTGAGTTCACAAGAGAATTCAAGAGTTTACAAGAGCATTCAAGAATCTTCAAGGGCTGATTATCAAGTGATTTAGAGCATTATTCTAGCATCAAGCATCATGTCAAATTCATCATGCATCATGTTTGTTTTTGAGCTAACAATTGTGATGTAGGGTTTCATGATTCAAGCAAGTATTCAAGTCAAGATCCATATCATTCAAGAAAGAGTCAAGCTCTACATCCATTGGATCCATTTCATACATGTTTGCAACACTTTATTGCTAGGGTTTGGTGAGTTGCAACATTATATTTTGTTCATTCATCATTCCTTCATCTTATTTCATTTCATTTCATTTCAAGGTCTGGTTACTAAAATAGGGTTTGACCATGGAAAACCCCTTTCCACTAACAAAACAACATTTTCCCCTCTCTTTAGTGTGTGATTTGTAGATCTAGGTTGAAGACATATTGAAGAGAAAGTTTGGAGAAAGTTGTCAAGTGTTCAAAGTTGTCAAAGTTGTCACCTTGCATTGGAGATCATTGAAATACATCTACAGGTTGCAAATCAAAGATTCAGATCCAAAAGTTAGGTGAAAAGGATAGAGAAAAAATTTAAGAGAAGAATCAAACTTTGAATTTTTAGAAAATACTAACTAGACTGATATGCCACTTCTAGTGTATGAGTCCTAGTATAGGGAAATTTGTAGATTTAAAGAGTTCCAACCATATCTCTACCATATTTCAGTTGCACCTAGAAACCCTAATATAGGACTAAATCACCTAGACTGGTGTATGAGTCCTATAAAACATTAATTTTAGTGTTTTTAGCATTTCAAGTCTTCATCCAGTCCTCTTGAAGTTTCCAGGATCACACCTTTCATCTCTCAAATTTCTATTCTATTTTACATGCATTTTTAGGTCATTTAGTGAGGTCTTTCATCATATTAGGTTTAAGCATTAGGCCTTGCATTTCATTATTCTTCCCAAGACCTATCTTGGTGGTGAATCCCTCTTTAGTTTATAATAAGACCCTAGGAAAACCATATTGTAAGATCTCTTTCTCCTTTGCATACCTTAGATAGAGATCTCTACGGTTTTCCTTGAATGAGAAGTGTAGAAGATTGTTATTCTATCTCCCAAGCATAGAAGCCAACAATTTTCTTATTCTCAATTTGGTGAACCTGCATATGAAACATCATAATTCTGATTTGGAGTGCATTATCATCATAGATCTAGCTTATATTAACATTACATTAAGGTTTTCATTAGTTAATTTCCATCTAGGGTTTCTAAGTCTTGCATTAGTGAAAGTGCATATAGATTGCATTTTTAACTCTTGTGTCATTGAAATTGACTTAAAATCTGCATTTTCACTTAGTTTAGACATCATCCAAAATAGAAAGCATAAAAATCATTAAAATTTTCTGAAATTTTTGAAAAAAATCCTCATTGGGACTCATACGCCCCTTTGGGCAATTTTGTCCCAGTGCAGATTTTAAAGTACATTTTCTAGAATTCAAAATCCTATTTCTGAGCTTTTGTTTGCTATTGATAACTTTATGTTTTAGTTTACCAAATTATGTTATATTCATTTCATTTCATTTAGCTTAAATTACATTTGTATTCATCTTGGATTTAATATCCCTTGCATGAGATTTTCTACTTAGTGTCCTACTGCTAATACTATAGTGAGACGAAGTTCAAGACTCATGTCATCCTGCAATAGTACAATCATCATGGATCTTGCTAGGTTATCTAGCTCTTTCACTACTAGTGTTGACACTAGTTCACTAGGTATGAACCATACCCTTAACAACTCTTTGTCTTCAAGTAGTGTGATGCATGTTGAAACATTGGTTGCTGGTTTTCTGCAAGAAAACATAATCCAAATCCATGAAGACTTAGCAAACCTACAAAACCAAATAAGTAATTAAGACATTTCAACCACTACTATCCCTACCATAGATAACATATATCACATTATTGAAATTGAATAAGGATTTGGTCTTATGCATAACATAATTCAAATTTTTGGACTACGTATTACCTCAAGAACTAGATGTCCTTTACCTTCAAACAATGTTACAAGTCAAAGACGAATTCAAATTCCTACTCCTACAAAAATTGCCTCTAGTCCTACCTATAACAATCCTCAAGTTACAACAACAATGCAACCAACTAGTAATGTGATCCCTTCCTTGGGTATTTCTTCTAGCATCCCTAGTACCTTTGTGGCATTAGACGCCATATCTTAGGTACCATCTTACCACCTATAATAATTTCATTAACTTGTACCTCAAACACATACACACCTCCACCATATTTACCTCCATCTCACAATACAAGCAATGAGCCTCTCATAAACCAACTTTTCTAAGCTGTTTCATCCCTTCAAAAACAAATCTCTACTATCAACCAAAATCAAAATGGCCCACCCACATATTATGTCAAAATCAATCCCTTCTCCTTGGAGATATTGCAAACACCAATGCCACAAGTTGTAGAGGTGCCTAGATTTGAGAAATATGGGGGAAAAGGAGATCCTTCTAACCATGTTTCCACTGACACGACCTTATGTAGTGACTTTATTATTGATGAAAAACTCTTGCCTAAACTTACCTCTAGATCCTTGAAGGATACTACCTTAGAATGGTTCTCCTTGTTATCGAAAAACTCAATTCGTTCATTTAATGAACTTGTTGAAGCATTTATCAACCATTTCCAAGTGCATATGACTCCTAACATGACCTTGGCTGATTTGATGAGATGTAAGCAAAAAGAAGATGAAAAGATTACTGACTTTATTTCATGCTATCAATTGCTTTATTCCCAAATTGATGTAAAGATTCTCGATCCTCACCTTCAAAATATGTTCATAGAGAATTTGCAAAGATACAAGATAAGCTTACCATGATGAAATTCCCCTCATTCATGCGCTTATGTACTACCCTCCATGATTATTAAAATTGGGTTAGTAGTCGTGATGCAAAATCCACATCTAGCCAAACCAAGAAGTCTGAATCCACAAGCCAAAACAATTACCAACATTTTAGGAAGGAGAATTAAGGTTTTCTTCAACTAAATCACCCTCAACAAACAACTGAACATGTTGATAACCAAGTACCTGCTGTAAAATAAATGATACCCTTTAACTATGGGGACCCAAAAAGGCAATTCACTCCCCTACCCAACACCATCCACAATACAATGTCACAACTTTTAGAACAACAAATGATCACCTTGCCTCTTGTTAAAACACCTGATCCTAATAAGCCTCTACCTCTGAGCTTTAGATCAAATGCTTATTGCCATTATCATCGAAAAAATGGACATGATACATAAAATTGCAAGTGTCTTAAACATCTTGTGCAATACCTCATTGATTCCGATCGGCTTTCCATTGGAGGTGTTAATGATCAAGGAAATAAGATTTTGCCCCTCCTAACCAAAATATGCAAATCTTTACCAACCCCATGCTGAACCATAATATTTCATTTGTCAAAGCTAGCAAAACTACAAAGAATAATGTGATGAATCTTGAATAGATGATGAGAACATAGATACAATTCAAAAACTTCTTATGGATATTGATCAACAAGAATAAAATCTTGCATTGGTCAAAACTCAACATCGTAAGGGTTGAACTAAAAAGCCTTTTGATATTGCTTTCTCCTTTAAAGATATACTTAAACATGCACTTGATGGCCCTCTTTACATAGCCGACTACATCTATGATAAGCCCACTAATGGGATATTAATAGATCCTATCTGTGGAGAGAATGTGATCACTAAGGAATTCTTACTTCTGCATGAGCTTTATCAAGAAATATATGACAAACCGAAAGCATGGATAAAGATGTATAATGGTTTTGCTTGCCATACGATGGGATCAATCAACTTACCATTAAAATTAGGACCAAAAACACTAGATGTCTCATTCTCCATCATATCAATGTCAGATCAATTCTGTGTGAAGCTTGGTCACTCATGGCTACGCTCCATGGAAGTGGTCTTGTGGGATGTGCATAAATGCTTAAAGTTTCCCTTTGGCAATGAAATTTTTACTGTGCATCATAGTGGCTTTAACCCTTTGTATTCTTGTGGAAAATTTTCCTTAGAATTCTTTTGGCCTGAGCCTATGGAACCTATTAAACCTTGTGAAGACTTATTTTTCAAATCCTACCAAAATTTTAAGGAAAAATACAAAGTGAAATTATCCCTCCCAAACATGCCTCCGCCCACGACTGAGCCTACCATCCTTGTAAAAACCATGATCGAACATAAAGACATTCCAAATGTAGAAAAGATCAATCTAAAATAGAACCTCTTCCTATTCCTTACAAAATACCAAGAGATAATGAAAAAAATCCAATCACACTTCCTAGAATAAAACAAATCTACAAGGTTAAAGAGAAAGTGGTTGAACAATCTTCCATGGTTCCTTTCGTTCCTCCCCTTAGAGAAGAAAATAAATCTATGGTTGATCATCCCACTCCTACACAAATGAAACTTGAAAACCAAACTAAAAGAAACATAGGTGCTAGAGAGCATAGGCATAGATGTCATTCCCTTGCTCGAAAGTTAAATGAAGAAATTAAAAAAAAAATCAAGATCCAAACTTGAATAAAGCAATGCATGATGAGTCTCCCTCTTCGCTGAAATAAAAAAAGATATTACACCAAAACAAGAGCTAAACCCTTCTTTAGACATTATCATTCAACTTCCTATTGTGATTAACTTGGATGATGATGATGAGATTGCAAAGATTGATGAACAAGTACATAATGAACTGAATACATTTTTTTCCTCTTCTATGAGCTTAAATGATAATTTTCCTAAGAATAGTGTTGAACTTGGTGATGGCCCTAGTTTGGCACTTTCTATTGTCCCTTTGGCTAGTTGTCCACCCTCTGTATACAATGAACATGAATGGGATGCAAATGACCTACTCATAGGTTGAATTGCATGTGCCTTACTAGTCCTTCACATTATTTCTTTTTCTTTTGTGTGATTGCATGTGCGTAATGTGATCCCTTGTAATGTTCTGTTTGATGTATCTCTATCTCTTTGGGACATTCCTCTATTTGCACCTACATTCTTCTCTATGTCCTAAATATTTTAGATTTTCTATCTTTTTCATTTGTCTTGTGTTTTCCTTTTGGGAATGATGCAATGCATTGAGACATTCATGTCTCTTCCATGTTGACCCAAAAGTTTTTTTTCTTTTTCATCTGTCTTGTGTTTTCCTTTTGGGGATGACGTAAGGCGTTGATACATTCATGTTTCTTCCATGTTGACCCAAAAGGATTTTTCATTGTTTTCACTTTGTTGTGTCATTCTTCTAGTTCTATGAGTATTTAGGAAATGATGACAGTTCTAATCTCTCTAAAAATATTGTAGCAAGAACATAATGACCCCGAATCCATAGATCCCTTATGTGTGTTTGGAGTTTTATTTTTGGGGAAACCCCTATCTTTTCCTTGTTCATAACGTATCTTTATTTGGAAACATATGACTTGGCATAGTTCTTTCCAAGTTAGCTCTCATGTCCTCTTTATTATTAGCATTTATTATTTGCTACTTTAAAGTAATTTCACACAACATGGTGCTTAAAAATTCCTTTAAAGTGGGGGAATACATTGGTGTTATTATTTTTCATTTCTCATGTTTCATGGTGTAGTCTTCTTACTTTATGCAATGCATCTTTCACTTTGTGGTGACATTGGGTGTGATATCCCTCAAGAGCGTGATCTCTTTTAGCATATTACATTCCTCTTAGTGGCTTGATGTGACACACTACATCCCTTAAGTTGTGAATCTTCTATTCTTTGATTGGTCCTCTCTTGGAGACATTAGGCAAAATGTTCCCTAAGTTTAAGATCTCACATGAACTAAGCAAGACTCCTTTGAATATTCTTTACATGTTATTTTTGGAATTTATAATTTTAATTATATGGCCACCTTGCATAATACACTATGCATTCCTGTGGAGCCATTTTGTTTGTTCATGAGTTCCAAGCATACAAAGCTTTTCTTGGCTCATGAATCTTGAAGCTCATTATCATGTGGCGCTTTATCAAAGTTATCAAGAGGTATAAATTTAGTATGGTTGGACGAGAAGCCCTTGTGAGGCATGACTTTCCCATAGCCACTTGCATGTGTGTTGTGAGCACATATCGACTGTGTGTGTATGTGTCTCACCCTCTTGGATTACTCACCCAATGGACAACCTAGAGTTCCATTGCCTCATAGTGAGCGTGTATTTCTTAGAAAAATAGATTAGATCTGATCCACATCGTCCTGGAAAAATGGTTGAAGCTTGATCCATACACCCCTTTTGTTTTGTTTTTCTTTTCTCTTTTTCTTTGGAAATGTATGCTTGTGCCTTGATGATGCTCTTTATATCATTTTCATGAGTGTTCTTTTGTGTCTATGTTGGTTTTCTATGGGATCTTGATCTTGGGGGCTTGATCACCCCTCTCGATCGTTATCATCCTATCTTACAGATGTGATCAGGTGAAAATATTTGTTAGAAAATGTGCAACAACAATAAGAATGCATGAAACAATGAAAAAACACCTAACACCTCAAGATTGGGAAAAATGTTGAATTTGAACAAAGAAGATAAAATAAAAAATGATTATACCTTGCCAAGTTGTCCCTTGGTTGGCCCTTTGATCTTTGATGTTGTGTATGCTCCTCTTGATGGTAAATGAGATGAAAAGTGGATGTAAGATGAGCTTGAAAGTATGATGATGGTGGATTCAAGTGCTATGATGAAGGAAAATTGGCTAAGTAAGGCTTCAAATGGAAAAATGGTAAGAGTTTGGTATCAAATGCATAAGATCCTAAATGAGAGAAAATAGGGGGTATTTATAGAGGAATTTGAATTCTCTGGAGAATTCAACGGTTGAGATTAAGCCAACAAGGACAAGATGAAGGGCTATGGTGAGTTGCAGACTCACAAGCCCTCACATCTTGACATGTGGAATGTGAAGCGGCTCAGGAAGTGATGATGTGTGAATGAGGTGGAATAAGGACAAGTGATGTGGAAGGACATGTACCTTGAAAGTACATTGAGAAATGAGAATATTTCCTTAAAAGACATGTTATTGTTCCCAAATGGTTGGAAAGTGAGATGAGAGAAATTTTAGTATTGCTCAAAAATATCCATGGGGAAGAGGAAAGTAGTTGGGAAAATAAATGTGAATTAAAAATTCACATGCTTGGAAGAATCTCATGGACAAGACAAGGTTCCAAAAAGAAAAGCACTTGTCCACATGTGACTTGATGTGACAAGTCAAAGATTCTAGAAGATGCATGGGAAAAGCGGATTCTAGGAGGAATGAATGTGAATTTTAAATTCACATGGAAAAGAAGGTCAATGCTAAGTAAGAAAAATGAAAAGGTTGACTAAAAGACATGCTAAATGTGTCTAATGACTTTGATTAAGGTTGTGCAAACACATGATTAAGAGGATTAATGAAAGATTAAGGAGAAATTGGAATATGTGAGAATGTGACATTAATTTTTAATTAATGTAGGCACATCCTAATCCATAATTAATTAAATTAATCAAGATTAGAAGAGGGTTATGGAGGATGTGACAATGAGAGAGAAAAAGAGGTATTAAAGAATGATTTAAATTGAGAAGATCACATGACTAAATTAAATAAAGTGATGTATTTATTTAATTTAGAGAGGAAAGAAGTAAAAGGTAAAAGTATTTAATTATTGAATTAAATAATTTAGGAACCTTATACAGAAAATGAAATATTAATTAAATGAGTGATTCAATTAAAACTGATAAAGAGGATAAAATAGATGAGTAAAGGGATGAATAGGAGACAAGTTTGACCATATGGAAGTGGTCAAATTTGGATGTACATTTTTCCCCTCTTCAAAACACTATTAGGATAATAGGCTTTCGAAGAAAATAAAATGTAGATGACTCTATAGAGGAAGCGACCAGAAAAGAAATGCCCCAGCATGAGAGAGGTTGTGTGGGTTGCCCAAACAGAGGGAAATGAAAGGGGATGCCCTAGTCTCGTAAGGGAAGGCCCAATCTTGCAAGGGAAGGCCCATGACAGAGGAATGGAAGAGAATGATAGGGTATGCCCCCTTGAGAAGGCAGATGGGGAAGGAAAAGGGGTCTCAGGTGACTTCTCGAAAGTATAAAGTGGTATATGTTGTTGGAAAGAACACAAAAAATTGAGCAGATTGGCTTTTGAACAGGGGAAAACTGATGAACAATTTGCAAATGGTGGCTCTAGGAAGATAGAGGTTGAATGAATTAGTTGGAGGAAAATATTTTTTAAATAAGGGGTAAAAAATACCCTTTGTTTAAAAAGGTAAAAAGGGGGGAAAGTTATATAAGATAATTTTATAAATTACCTCTCCTCATTTGAACAACTATCAGTTGAGGAAGAAAGGGAGGAGAAGAGAGGTAGATGACCAAAGGGCATGATTCCTGATGACTACGACATTGATATTATCCACTGAGTAGATGAGGTGTAATGGTTCTTCAGTCATTGCACCGTTTCATGCTAGGTTAGCCCCAAACCCAACTTTGTGATTTTTATTATGCATTTGATATTTTAGTGAAATTTGAAAATATGGGTTTGGGTGGAGAGGTAGGTTAGAAAAGTGGGTAGTTGGAAAAAGTTAGATGTTGTTGAGGGGTGGGGAGAATTTTCTATGAGAGGAAATGGGCAGACGGGAGGGGATGAACATGCCCTAGTAGAGGGTGAGTTTTCCTAAGGGCAAAGGGAAGGTGAAGGTGTTTGGGCCCCGTAGAGGGGCATACTTGCTCGCTGAATGGGGGATCCGCCGGAGGCGGGTCCGCCCATCTGAGGGCAGGTTTTCCCATGCCTGGACGGGTTTTCCCGTGGATAGGGCGGGCTTGCCCAGGGCTGGGTGGGTCCACCTGTGGACGGGGTGAGCTTGCTCGGACTCGGGTGGGTCTGCCTGTGCCTAGGCGGTTCCGCTCACGAACGGGGGCGGGTCCACCTGCGGCTGGGGGTGGGTCTGTCCCAAGCCAGGTAGGACCAAAAAGGTGAGGGAGAAGGAAAAGATAGGAGAGGGGGGAAAGGGCAGGAAAGGAAACTAGGGACCGAAGAGATAAAAAAGGGGGGAAAAAGAAAGAGAAAAAGAGGAAAAGAGAGAGAATGACTAACATGGTTTGCGTGACATGAATGCAAGACTTTGATAGATTGTAGATGCATGAGTGGCGGTCTGAGGTGTTGAAGGTTTGTATAGCGATGATGAATGGCACAGATCACCATGCACTGGCAGAGGCAGGACTATTGCATATGCTATCGTATTCAACTATTAAGGTCCACAGGGCCATGTTGACAACCTTGATAGAGCGTTGGGATTTAGCTACATTGTCGTTTCATCTGAAAATAGGGGAGATGACGGCGACCTTAGAGGATGTTTGGAGGATTCTGAGGCTCCCCATAGTGGGGCTCCTAGTCAATGAGTGTTAGGTAGAGGGGGAGGCTTTGGATGAGTCCATGCGGGTCATGTTTGATAGAGATGAGATATTGATTTGGCGGAAACAACTAGATGTGGATAGGTGTCTCTCCTGTAGGGTACCAACATTGTCACTTTACCTTGTAGGATTGATCAGCGGGATCCTGATTCCTAGACATGAGTGGTCAGTTCCTGCATCTCAGGTTTGTGGAGGCGATTTGACACATTGTTGAGGGCTGAGAGGGGTAGTTTGCATGGGGGACTTGTCTGTTAGCACAACTGTATAGGGATATGCATGTGATATGCTTTCAAGAGGTACTAAGTGTTACACACGTCACACCGCTACATGTATGGTCCTAGGAGCATATCAGGATTGCCAGGCCGGTTGTGGTGAGAGGAGTGGAGGATGAAAAAGTGCCAGTAGCTTGGGTGTGGGGGACAGAGGCTTGATCGATACTGTGCTATGAGGGATTCCAAGACATGGATGCATGGAGGAGGCTATTTGATTTGCTATTGGTGGAGACGATAGTGTGGTTACCATACATGCTGCAATAGTTCAAGGAGTGGGGGGATGATGAGGTTAGGCATAGGGATTATTTTTGCAATCGATGCTATATTATTGGGAAGGATCCCCACATAGTTGAGTTACAAAGACCAAACCGGGTGACAAGGTAGTTTGGGGTGAGGTAGGCTATTCCATAAGGTCGAGAGATGTTTTGGTGGATTACGCGAGAGCAGCCATGGGGGGATGATATTGATCCTAAGGCTACGAGGGAGGAGTGGGAGACATTGTGGTTAGTGCCATATCTAGGTAGGAGAGTTGGGTAGAGAGATGTAGGGATGACATATCGATATGTCCAGTGGTTTTCCCGACATCCACCTTAGCGAATTACTCCAGTGGTGTGGATTGAGGAGGCATTAGGGTTTGGATCATAGGATAGGGGACAAGAGGCATAAAGAGAGAGGATATATGAGGCACAAAGGGAGAGGAGATAGGAGGCTAGCACAACCACAGGAGTCCAGTAGAGGCAGAGACAGGAGGAGGCCGAGGCCACTAGAGAGCGAGAGAGGATGATAGGGAGGAGGAGGAGAGCCCCGATGGTGATTGATGTGGATGAGGCAGAG
The DNA here is from genome assembly GCA_007258455.2 of Sequoia sempervirens. Lineage (NCBI taxonomy): Eukaryota > Viridiplantae > Streptophyta > Pinopsida > Cupressales > Cupressaceae > Sequoia > Sequoia sempervirens. The sequence continues at coordinate 770,644,763 of VDFB02058242.1, forward strand.
GTAGAGGGGGAGGATGAGTGGGGGGAGCCAAAGGCGATGGATATTGACATGGAGGTACATTGTATCTCTCCACTATCCATGGTACCACCTACATGAGAGGATCCAACAGTGCTACTGAGAGGGGCCTTAGAGAGATTGCAACTCAGCGAGCAACGACTACAATGGTCAGAGGTAGAGCATAGTAGATTAGAGGTAGAGGTGAGTGAGCTACAAGCACGACTTCTTAGGGGTGAGAAGAATTACTCAGATTTGGCCACGATAGTGATAGAGATGGAGAGGAGTGTACGAAGAGAGAGAGATGAGTCATGAGATGAGGTGATCGATTTGTGCACAAAGATAGATAGGCTACAGGCAGAGGTTGCTAGGGAGCATGAGGATGGAGAGGCAGCAAGATGGGAGAGAGACCATCTAGTAGCAAAGGAGGTGGTATGACATGCTAGAGGATAGGGTGATGCTGGAGTAGGGCTAGGGCAGGGGCCTACAGAGATTGGGGAAAAATTTGCGAGAGATGTGGAGGATTTGCGAAGGTAGATAGAGCGGCTATGGAGAGAGAGGGAGGATCTACAGTGGGAGTGAGATGAGCTCCAAGATAGAGTGTATTATTTAGAGTAGACAGTCATAGATATGGGATTTATGTAGAAGAGAGAGGATGAGATGAGGGGTTAGGCGTGCATGATGCAGGCAGAGAGAGATGTAGTGTAGGCATAGGTGCAGGCCATGGAGGCGAAGAGGGATGTAGTTCAGGCATGAGTTTATGTGTCACAAAGTGAGAGGGAGGTGGCAGAGGCATAGGTAGAGTCTCTTTAGAGAGAGATGAGGTAGTGTCAGAGGTACCAACTCTTTGGAGAGAATGAGATGTAGCAAAGTTGAGACTACAGGCACTGTGGAGAGATAGGGATGCAACAGTGGCTCGGGCACATTCCACATAGAGGGAGAGAGATGCCGCAGAGGTGTGGATGCAAATGCTATAGGGAGAGAGAGATGCGGCAGTGGCTTAGGTGTAGGCAATACAGGTTGATGGTGGTGAGGCAAGAGAAGACATACAAGGATTGCATACATAGCTATAGGCTGCATAGGCTGAAAGGGACGGGGTCACAAAGAAGGTACGACAGTTGAGGTTGGCACAAGAGGCATGGGGGTAGGAGCAGAGAGCCATTAGTGAAAATTGAGACAGATACAAGCATGAGAAAAACTCTCCTAGATATCAAGCTAGACAGAGAGATGATTATATGCAGGAGGCAACCTACTGGAGGTGTGCTTATGAGTAGGGAGTTCCAGATCCGGTGCAGCACATAGTGCACTATGTTAGGTAGGTACCTCAGATGCCGACACCATCCCAGTCATTAGGGACATGTACTAGAGGGTATAGTGACTTTTATTTGACTCCTCCTCGCTATGGTGATTATTAGGGGACTCCAACTCATGATTATCAGAGGACTCCCATACACAGAGGGCCAATGCTTGATTCTCCTTAGAGATCAGATGTGGGAAGCTCACAGTAGAGCGGGTAGAGTGCAGGTGACAAGATACATGTTTTTGACAGGTGCATGATGAAAACTTAGTACAGATTGGTAGGGATCAGATGTGATCTACATCCATGGATTTGTGCTTTATTTGATGATATATATATGATGGATATGTATTTGATTATGTTTTAGACATTATGATGAGATGGACATTGTATTATTTTGAGTATGATATGATATGTGATAGTCCTCATTGACACTATGTGCTATGTTTATGTGATGGATGGTTTATGTTATGCATATGAATATGTTTTTATGCTCTTATGATGGATCATGCAATGTATGCACATGTGTATGATGATCTATGCTTATGTGGATGATTTTATTATGCATGATGTTGATGATGATTTATTTATGTGGATGGTTTGATTATGCATGATGTTGATGATGATTTATTTATGTTGATGGTTTGTGTATATGATGTATTAATGTTTATTACACATGATGGGATGAATGTTTGGTATGATATGTAATTATTATGGTCCTAACAATGTATTTTATAGGTGGTGATGCATGTAACGTGTAAATGTTAATATGGAAATGTATGGGTTAAAATGAACCTAAGATGCAAAATCGAGTAGTCTATTATGCATATGGGATAAAATATGATGGACCTATGATGCAATATGAATGGGCTCCATCAAAAAATGCAATGCAAACATAAGTGTCAATAAGGACTTGTATAGGAATATGGGTAGATGGTAGGCATAGTGTGGGTGTGATAATGCACCTGTCAAGAACCATTGGTATCCTAAGAAGAAAAAAGGGAAAATAATCAAAGTTTGCACAACCAAAATCATAAGTCATGGGTTGGGAAAAAGAATGGATAAATGATACATGCAATGAAATGAAATGCAATAATGAATGCAATTTTCCATCTTCAGAGCATTTATTTTTGCTATAGCATAAGACACCGGCTACCATGGTATATAAAACCAAGGCGAATTAGTATCTAATGCCTTTACAAACACAACACGCAAGGTTATCCCAACACCCCAAGGTAACAAAGACCTTGGTCAGGCCAGGTATTGGGATGACCAAAAGCACAAAGGGATGTCCCCAACATAACACAGGATCTTGGAGACCTTGGTTGGTACTACTTGAGAACGACCCAACAGACAACAACAATAAACTATCAAAAGATTACCCCTATGTTAACCCATCAAAATGCACCATAATATGATAGATTATGGTGACCTCAACTAGTTGTAATAGGAAACTCAAACAATAAACAAAATCCAAAAGTATTAAAAGATCATAATCAAATTAAAACGTCCTTTTCCATGGGATCACAAGGATGGATGGGGTCAATGAGGTATGTTAGGAAGGATGCATCCTATTGAGACTGATGATGGATACTAAACTAAGATGAACTAGGTGACGTAGGATTTTTGTCATTAACTAGATCTTCTGACACTAAAGGATCCTGTTTGTGAAGAACCAGATGGACAAGGGAACTCTTGACAACACGACATAAGAGACAAGACAAAAGACCAAAACAAGACTAAAAAACCCTAACGACCTAGGGGCTCGGGGGTTGATCAAATATTAGCCTTGCCTACATGAAAGCGTAGAGCCCTCATAGGTCAAGAAAAGACCATGGATAAAAGTGGAAAGTGGACTAATGGAGACCGATGAGACAACAACAAAGTGAGGAAAAAGCCAAGGAAAGTAAAAGCCCCGGGGGTGGATCAAAAGATCGACCTTGCCTACGTGAAAGTGTAGGGGCAATGTAGTTCAAAAAAAGACAACGATGACCGACTATGGATAAGAGCATAAAAGGGACGATGGAGACAGATGATTGATGGCCACCAATGGGATAGTTGAAATTCCCTGAGGGCAGATCAAATGATCAGCCTTGCCTACGTGAGAGCGTAGGGGCAACATAGTGTGAAAAAGGATGAAAAGACCAATGTGATAGGATGATGCCTGGATGGAGATTGACACGATGGATGATCCTAGATGATGACACAAATCGATCGACGAATGAACAAATGACATGAGATTAGATTATAATAAAAAATATTGGGATGATAGATAGCCAATGTGAATTGTCCAATGCTCAACCAAAATATACACCAAGCGGCCAAGGATGGGATGGGAGAGGATGTTAGGATAGGATGGATGAAGTCATAAAGTAACTAGGATGCAAGGTAGATAATGATTAAGCCCATTACAAATGGTGCCTATGATCAAGTTTTCACCAAATTTACTTATCCAAGGCACCACCAGGGGTGGTTTTCACCAAAGGATGAATTATTTCTCTTTACTATTTTTTTGGATTTTTGGATTTTTTTTGTGTTTTTCTGACAATTTTTTACTTTTTTTTTTTGGATTTTTGGATTTTTGCGTAGATAGGGTCACTAAGCAGACTTAGGTATAAAACCTTTTCAAATGCATGATGTTAATAGGCTCTTCTAGGGGCTCTCCTTCAAGGGTGGTGAGTCTGTATGCCCTAGATCCATACTTTGTTGTGATGATATAGGGACCCAACCAATTTGCTTCAAACTTTCCTTTCTTATCTCGATCTTGCTGGGTACGCTGGTTTTATTTGAGGACAAGGTCTCCAACATTGAATTGATGAGGGTGAACCTTCTTGTTGTAGTTGCGTTTGAGATGGTTTTGATAATACTAAAGGTGATCATAAGCTTTGATCCGTCTTTCATCAAGTAATTCCAGCTGGGAAAGCCTTGTAACACCATATATGAGGGAATATGGTGTGGTGCCGGTAGGAGTATGGATGGCAGTATGATATGCCCAAAGGGTGGGATGGATGTGGAGGTGTGAATCTTGACCAGTGTTATTGATGACCTTTTTTGAGGATTCAGATCAAAGTCTTATTGGTAGTTTCTGCCTAACCATTACCTTGGGGGTAATAAGGAATTGACCAACAATGTTGAATATGAAAGGCGTCACAAAGGTGTTTCATGGCCTGGTTTTTGAAAGGCTTTCCATTATCTAAGAGGATGGTGGATGGGATACCAGATCTACATATAATATGGTAGAGGATGAATTTTTAAATCTGTGTACCAGTGATTTGTGTGAGTGGCATTACTTCCACCCACTTGGTGAAGTACTCAATCGCGGTAATAATGAAGGTGTGGCAATCAGAGGAAGGCAGGTATATCTTGTTGATCAAGTCAAAACCCCATTGAGAGAAGGGCCATGGTGCGAGAAGAGGATGAAGGTCCTATGCTAGAGTGTGAATCATATCTGCATGTTGCAGACATGGGAGACATTTATTCACAAACTCACAGGCGTCATGTTCTAGCATGGGCCAATAATATCCAACTCAAAGAATCCTCTTAGCTAAGGCCATACCATTTGAATGGGCCCCACAAACACCACTATGTACTTCTGTTAGTGTAGTATGGGCTTCGGTCTCATCCAGACACCTGAGGAGGGTTCCATCATATCCACAACAATAAAATGTATCACCAACGATGACGTATCAGGATGAATGTTGGATAAAAGATTTGCATTGGTTTCGTGTAAGGTCTGGGGGCAACATATTATCATGTAGGTAAGTATAGATGTCTTGGTACCAAGGGGAAGCGGGAACCATGATGTCACACACCATTTCGGAGTTAGGGATGTCATATGCTGGGATTAAGAGTTGTTCAACGAGGAACTCACATTTTTTTTGATCCTTGGGCATGTCAATCAAGCAGCCAATAGTAGCCATGGCATCAACTACTTTGTTATGTACCCTGGGAATTTGATCAAATTGTATGGAGGTGAAATGCTTCTTGAAGTCATCCACCATGCATTTGTAGGGTAGCAACTTGTCATCCTCTATCAGAAACTCATCATTAACTTGCTTAATGACCAACAAGGAGTCACCAAATACTTTTAGGTGAGTTATGTGCCACTTTTTGGTGATTCGAAGGCCTGTGAGGAGGGATTCATACTCAACTATTTTGTTGGTGCACAGGAATTCCAATCTGAATGACTTCAGGATGTAATCACCTTGAGTGGTAACAAACATAATTCCTGCCCCCAACCCATTATGAGTGTAGGATCCATCGAAGTACAATAAATAGGTGGGTGCTTCTACTACTATAAAGACTTCTTCATCTGGAAATTTGGTGACCAAAGGGTAAGCATCTACTAGAGGTGCATCGACCAACTGATCGACTATAAGTTGTCCTTTTATGGCTTTTCAATGCACATATTCTATGTCAAATTCACTCAGGATCATGACCCACTTAGCCATGCGAACAATTAAGGTAGTTCTAGACAACAGATATTTAAGTGGATCAATTTTTGCTATTAGTTTGATAGGATGGCTGAGCATATAATGGCTGAATTTCCACGTACTAAAAACCACTATGAGACAGGCTTTCTCCATTGGTGAATAATTCAATTCATAACCAACCAGTGTACGACTAATGTAATAGATTGCTCGTTCTTTTGTGGACTCGTCATGTTGTGCCAATAATGCCCCTAGTGTGACTGAAGTAGTAGAGATGTATAACAGGAGGGGTTTTTTTGGAATAGGAGGCATTGGGATTGGTGGGTGGGATAAGTACTCCTTGATCTTATCAAATCCCAACTGACACTATTAACTCCATTTGAAGGTGGTGTCTTTCTTTAGAAGGTGGGTGAACGACTGACACTTATCTGCAAGTTGGGCTATAAAACGATGGATAGATTGTAGCTTTCCCTGAAGGCTTCTTAACTATATCAGGTTTCAAGGTGGAGGCATATCCATGATAGATTTTACTTTGGTAGGATCAACCTCGATGCCTCTTCGACAGACTATGAAGCCCAAAAATTTTCCTGACGTGACACCAAACACACACTTTTTCAGATTCAACCTTAGCTTGTATTGTTCCAACCGCTCAAAGATCTTTTTCAGAATGGTAGGGTGCTCTACTCTAGTTCTAGAATTTCCCAACAAGTCATCAAAATAATCTTCTATGATAATGTGGATGAGGTCATGGAAGATAACAGTCATTGCTTGCTGATATGTTGCCCCCGCGTTCTTAAGACCAAACGACATAACATTGTAGTAAAAGGTACCCCAAGGTGTTGTAAAAGTGGTCTTGTGCTGATCTTCGAGTGCAATTCAAATCTGATTGTAGTCAGAGAAGCCATCCATGAGGGACAACATCTCGTGTCTTGCAGTGAGGTCGACCAACATGTTGATATTGGGCAATGGGAAATCATCCTTCAGACAGGTTTTGTTGAGATCTCGGAAGTCTGTGCAAATTATAATGTCTCTGTGAGGTTTAGCAACATGCACTATGTTGGAGATCCAATAAGAATAGTCGATGGGTCTAATAAATCCAACATTTAGTAATTTCTCCAATTCCTTCTTGACTAACAATGCTACTTGCAGGTGCATTTTTCTAAGTTTTTGTTTGACAGGCTTGGCGTCTGGGTGAATATCTAGATGGCGAACTACTAAAGCGGGGTCTAGACATGGCATGTCTGAGTATGGCTAAGCAAAGTTGATGATTCTATCTTTGATCTATTTGAAAATGATGGAATATTCTTGTTTTGATAATGATTTGGCTATGTAGGTGATCTTCGGGGTTTCTGCAGTACCCAGATTGACTTCTTGAGTTTCTTTGATCAAGATGGATGATCATGTAGATAATTGAGTTCCCACAAGGGGAAGATGAATGTATCCATCCTCTAGTGCCTCATTGAGGTTTTCACTATTGGATGCGTCCTTTATTTTTATTTTTTCCAGGTCAAGAAGTTCCTCGGGGAGGTTTGCACTATATGATTGTTTCTGATTTTTCTTATTTTTACTTTTGTGACTAGAGTATTCATTTTCCCCCAATCCCATAAGGTTGAAATATGCATCCATGGAGAAATTGACAGGTGTGATATCATGTAGGTCCTAGTCAATAAGTTTGGGATGGCATAGGGAAAGGCTAATCGTAAATAAAAATAGGTAATCAAACATGGATGAAAGGTCTATGTGATCCACATCATCATACACATGTATGATGGACTCTTTCTTAGGTATGTCTTCTAAGGGACCATCATCCATAGTAACACTGTTGGAAGCATTGGATGATGTTGTAAGGCCTTTCTACTTTTTGTCATATCCTAGGTCTAAATTTTGTAGATGCTTTGGTACATCAACAGGTTGTAGTCACCCTTGTTCTTCTTTACCTAGACCCCCACCTTGATAGTTATGCTTCTCTACGAAATTAGCAGACCAAGGGTATACTTCCTGAAAATACTCCTTAAGGGGAGGATCTGGTTGGGGCTCTTCACAATATATCCATTGATTGATATCATCTTCTGGTGCATTTGTCCTTAAACTAGGGGGCTGGAAGGTGCTAGTGGGGATGTTTTTGGCATTGAAGGTGATGGTCTTGTCTTCTTCCTTTGGTACTAACTGTGAAGGTTGACTGTATGTGTGTGGTGATGGTGGCATGGTTGCCACATTTAGAGCTGTATGCATTTCATATTCAACACAACCCTTGTCGATGATCTAGAATTTGGTGATGGTGGAATTGGTGGTGGAAGATGGATTGGTTGATGTGGCTGATGATGGATTGGAGGATGACGATTGAGGTGCCCCCATTTTGACTCTAGGACAATAGTGCAAATGGGGAAATGAAGCTTCCAAGGCATGCCAGTACTCAAATGGTTGCAGGTCAACACAAATGGTGACCTCCTGTCCATTAACTAGGAATTTTAGGCATTAATGATATGTGGAGGGGATGGCTTGCATGGCGTGGAGCCATGGGCGGCTGAGAAGGAGGTTGTATGGTAATTCTAGATCAAGGAAATGAAACGTAGTGTACTCAATCATGGGTCCAACCTGGATGGGAAGATTGACGATTCCTTCAGAATCTCTTTCCGCATTATCATAAGCCTTGATTGTAATGATTTGATTACTCAGGTCCACTTGAGTATACCCTATATGCTTTATGAACTTTAGCGTGCATAGATTAAGGGCAGAGCCATTATCTACCAGGACCCTTTTTACTTTATGATGGGCAACTAGGACTTTGATGTGTAGAGGACTGTTATGGTTGGTATCAATGTTAGGCATGTCATTTTGGCTGAAGTGTAACTGGTAAGATAGAGCCAGCTGTCCCACTAAAGCTTGTAATTGCATGGGATCAATGTTTTTAGGCACTTGGGTTTCTTGTAGAGCTCGGTTCAGGATCTCTTGATGCACGAGAGAAGATTTAAGTAGATCCAAAATTGAGATGTGAGCAGGAGTCTTTCCTAAGTGATCAAGAATGTTATACTAAGAATTTATAGGATTTTTCTAGGCGGATGCAGGAGCTGCAGGAATAGTAATGCGGGTTTTTTGGGTAGCAACAACACACTGGGGATCTTTAGCTTTGACATGTATCATGGATATGCGGGGTTTTGCCTCCTCAATGTAATGGACAATGCCATCATAATTGAGGGGCACATTCTTATAACTTATGTTATTTGTACTATTGTTTTGGGGATTATTACTAGATGTTCTTGCACCTTGATTAAGGTTTGGGAAGGAATTTTGGTAAATCTATAGTTGAGCATTGGATGATGAGGCTTCATTGGCATTGACTTTGATATCTCCTTGATCGATAAGATCTTGGACGTACGTTTTGAGGCCTTGACACTTATTGGTGGAGTGCCCTTTGATTTTGTGAAAGTCACAATACTTATTGTCTTTATACCAATTAGGTTTTGGTTTGGACTCATTGAAGGGCTTGGTTACGAGGTAGACGATTGGATAGTTTTCCTATAAGAGTTTGTTGAAGACAATACTCAAGGGCTCACTTAGCTAAGTGAATTAGTGTTTTTTGTTACCTTGATTTTTCTAGTTTGACTGTTGAGGGGGATGAGGTGCCCCCTATGGTACCAATATGATGTTTTGGGAAGATGGTTGGATAGAGAAGGCTGTTGCCTCTGAGAGGTAGTAGCCACTTGAACATGTTTAGTTTTAGTAACACCATCATTCACAACATTCTTGTTCTTGTTCTAGTAGTATGACTTATCTTCGAATGACTGTTCTTTGTCATGATTGTATATCTTCACATTACCTTTAGCAATAAGGGCTTGTTCAAGGATGGGTCCTTTCTCCACTATCTCGGTGAAGGTGGTGACACAATGCAGCCTGAAGTAATGGGCCATGTCAGGATGTGAATTCTCAACAAAGAGAGTGACCATGCCTTTCTCTTTGAGAGGGGTTTTCATTTGGCTTACCAATGCATGCTACTGTTGGAGGTAGCTAGAAAAGGTTTCGCCTTCACGTTGCTTCTCCTTGAGGAGATCCAAGGTATTAGTATCCTTCTCTAGATTGAAGGAGAAGTAGGAAACAAATTTCTATGAAAGATCCATGAAGGATTTGATGGACCCTCGCTCTAGACCCATGAACCACTCTAGGGAATTCCTTGTCAGGCTTCACGGGAAGAGACGCAAGAGATAGTTGTCGTTCAACATAACCTCTAGACATTGGGAGTAAAACTCTTGTAGGTGGGATTTAGGATCCTTGTTTCCCTTGTATCTATCAAATTTTGGTATCTCGAAGTGTTTTGGGAAGGGAATCAATGAGATGGAAGGGTCGAATGGATAGTGACATATATCTTCAAATTTGAAGGATTTCTTACTAGTCTTGGCTTGGAGTTGGAGATCTTTCAAAGTAGCTTTGATTTATGACAAATCCACGTTGACTAGTGGCGTAGGAGTCGAGGAAGATTGGTTGGATGGATATGGGTGTTAGGATGATAGAGGATCCTGTTGAGATATTGTTTGAAGGTTGATATATGGATTTTGATAGTGAGATGATGATGTCCCTTGCTGGTATGGTGAGGGTGTTTTTTGGTATAGGGGATGTTGTTGCGAATTATTGTACGGGTTTATCGAATAAGGATGTGCGTCATAATGTTGAGGAGCATGAATGGAGTGTTGTGGATTGGTCTACTAGTATTGAGGATACTGTTGCGATTGTTGGGAGGCGATATAGGGTGGTTGTTGTTGGAACTGTTGATGATTATGATAGAAATAGTGTTGGGGAGGTTGTTGATGTGACATCGGCTATTGTGTGGGCCGAGATGGGATGTTGTGTTGTGGTTGAGCTTGCGGATGTAAAATAGATGAAAGAAATGGGGATATGGTCGAGACGCGAGGTCAAGATGGATTTCCTTGTGATTGGTGTAGTGGTTGTTGTGATGAAATTAAAGGATTATGCAGGGGTTTTTGTTGATGAGGTTGTTGAGATGATGTGGAGGCATTTTGCAAAGGAGGTTGTTGGGTGACAACGGGAACATTTGGCTGGGATGCATGTTGCGAAGGTAATTGAGGTGGTATGTTAGATTACGAGGGTTGTTGGAATGTGAATGGAGGTGGTGGTAGATTTGTGGCTCCAGGAGGTGGAGGCAAGGCATTGAAAGGGTTACTCCTAGTGTTTACTAGAGGTTGATTCGAAAGGGGTGGTGCGGTTAGCATTAATGGTGGAAACTGGGGAACATTTTGTGGCATGCCATAGGCGAAAGGGTTATTGGGATTCAATACTTGAGGAGCCCCCATGAATGATATTGTGGCGTGCGGGGCATTATTAACGTGGTAAAGGATGACATTTCTGAATTCAAGTTGATACCAACCCTCCACTAGAGGAACATTGGGGATGTATGAATCACCTGGTGCGTTTTATCAACTTTGGGGTATGTTAGGTGTGGAATTGCCATATTTGGATAGGTCGACACTTGATGGAGGTTTGACACCTTTTTCAATTAGGTGGGCCAAAATTTATTCCCCATGTTTTTTGAGCAGGTGATTTGTCATTTGCGCATTGGTAGGGTTACTAAAATGTTCCTCGAGTGTGAGTTCGGGTTGGTTGACCATGCTCTCTTCACCATGTGGTGAGTTTTTCTAATCTTCGGTGTTAGATTGCAATGACCCTATGTTAAAGGGAGGATTTTCCTATGGTGCGTTAGGTTGGGATCTAGGGTTTTGTTGCTCGCCATCTTCTTTGCCTGTGACTGGGTCTAGATGGGTATGCAAGACAACAGAGTGAACTAGGATGCAAGGATGATCAAGATGATGATTGGAGGACTGACTTGATTAGATGATGGATTATCTAACAAGGATGTGACTTGATAGGATTAGATTGGATGATTAATAACAAATTTGATTTGATTAGACTAGAGTGGATTGTTGGATAAATGATCAATGGGATCAAATTGGATCGATTGAAAAAATGATTGGAAAAATTGGATTGGATTGAATTGATTGACAAGATGATTGATGAGATAAGGTTGGATTGGATTGGTAAAATGATTGAAGATATTGGATTAGATTGATAAGCGATTGATAGGGTTGGATAGTAAGATGAATTAGGATGAAAATAGGGGTTCAAAACCAAGTTCAAGAATTACCCTAGGCAACACAAGGTGCTGATTGATCGATTAAAGGATGGATGGATGATGACAGTGCCGAATCCAACTTGAGATAGAAGTGGATTGATAGGGATGATGAGGATGACCGACTTAGGACAGATAGTAATCCTAAGCTAGTTTCAAAGGATGACGATCAAACTTAGACACCTAAGTCAACTTAGACAACTAATTCAAAACAAAGTTTAGCGGAATGGGGGAATGATTTCTAGAACGGGTGAACAACTATCCGGAGTGGGGAAACATGAGCTAGAAATGAAAGAATGACTATCGAGATGGAATGGCTATGGGTGAATGACAGTCTGTCAGAGGGAATGAATGCTTAGATTGGATAAATGGAAATTTAGAGTGGACAAATGATAACTCAAAATGGATGAACAACACCCAGAATGTGGAGAACGACTATCGTAACAGGGGAACGACAACCAAGAATGGAAGAATGGTTGGATGAATGGAGGTTTGAAATGGATAAATGATGATTTAGAACTAGTAAATGGATGTTCAATCAGGAAGATTGACCTTCTTAATGGGGAGACAAATGCTCAAAATAGGTGAATAGTCACTCGAAACAGGAAAATGGTTAGTCAGAATGAAGGAACGACACCCAAAATGACTGAACAAAGGATGAAAATAGCTATTTGAAGGGTGGGTCTGCCTCTGTAAGGGTAGGTTGACCCCTACTAGGGCAGGTATGCCTGTTTGAGTGAAAACGGGCAAAAACAACTATTTGGAACATGTAAACTGGTGCACAAAACGAGGAAAAAGATATTCGGATGAAGAGTATGATTGCTCGGGATAGGGAATGGATGCTTGGAATGAATGTACGAATTTTTAGAATGGGGAAATGAGTGATCAAAATGATGAAACAAGTGCTTGGAATGACAAAACAAGTGCTTGGAATGATGAAACGGGTGATAAAATTGACTTTTCAAGGGACAGGTCCACCCCTAGATGGGAAAGTCCACCCCTGGATGGGAAGATCCGCCCTTGGGTGGGTAGGTCCGCCCCTCTGAAAGGGAAAGTCTTCCCCTCTATAGAAGTTTGGACTTGATTTTCATAAAATCGACTATGGAAAAGGACCCAAACACAACAAACAACAATCAAAGGATAAGGCTAACTTGACTGAACAAATAATCACTAGTTTTGCACAAAGAAAATAGTTCAAGCAACATGATCCTAAGATTAGTAGAATGGGTATGGCCAAAAAAGTCTTCTATTATAGGATAAACAAGGTGGCTAGGGAGTTCTCGATATACACCTGGTACATGAGGCCCAAACCATGAACACTGGCCTATCACAAGTGTGAGTCGGGAACCTTAGCGAGATACTAAAGGCTCGTACCAACTCTTCATGTTATCTTGACACTTCACTAATAACAATGTGGTTGGATTGAGGTACAACTTTGGCTCTCCCCCCTTTGTATACCCAACCGGTACGTGTGGTTGGGATCATCCCTTGGGGTGATGAAATCCCCAAGCAAGTCTCCTAAGAATAAGCAAAAATGGGTGAGTCAAAGGACTCAGTAAGCTACAATTTCTCATCACCTAGGATCACCAAATGGTGTAAGGGGATTGGATACATCAATAGCTTACCACAAGAACAACACACAAAGTAAATTTGACCCCTCCTAGTTAAGCTATGTGCCTAAACTAATGAAAAATGATAACAAATATTAGATAAATGCTTTAAAACGAATGGAATTTCAAGCAATTTGTTAGAATTTTTTTTGTCATTTTCCACTAAACACTAATTAGATCCTTGCATAGACACAAACAACACATGTTAGGGGGTCAAAAATACTAAAAACAGCAGAAAACAATTCTTAAAACATAGTTTTTACCTTCTGGAAAATGCTATTTTGGGTGGGTTCGCCCCTCTATTTAGGTAGGTCTGCCCTTGGATGGGAAGGTACACCTCTAGTTGGGCAGGTCTACCCCTGAACAAGGGTAGGTCCACCCCTCTACTAAAATTTCTAAAAACTGGTTGTTTCTAGGGCCTGTGGAGAGTAGGTTTGCCCCTTTGCAACCTGAACCTATAGATAGTGAAAAAATAGAAAATTTGAAAGCAAGAGACCCATTTGTGGGTCCCACCGGGTGTGCCAAAAATGTGACTAGGTGAAAATACTTGTTAGAAAACATGCAATTCAACTATAAGAATGCAAGAAACAATGAAAAACACCTAACACCTCAAGATTGGGAAAAATGTTGAACTTGAACAAAAAAGATAAAATAAAAAATGATTATACCTTGTTGTTGTCCCTTGGTTGGCCCTTTGATCTTTGATGTTGTGTATGCTCCTCTTGATGGCAAATGAGATGAAAATTGGATACAAGATGAGCTTGAAAGTATGATGATGGTGGATTCAATTGCCATGATGAAGGAAAATTAGCTAAGTAAGGCTTCAAATGGAAAACTTGCAAGAGTTTGGTATCAAATGTATAAGGTCCTAAATGAGAGAAAAGATGGGGTATTTATAGAGGAATTTGAATTGTCTAGAGAACTCAATGGTTGAGATTAATCCAACAAGGCCAAGATGAAAGGCTATGGTGAGTTGAGGACCCACAAGCCCTCACATTTTGACATGTGGAATGCGAAGTGGCTTAGGAAGTGATGATGTGTGAGTGAGGTGGAATAAGCACAAGTGATGTGGAAGGACATGTACCTTGAAATTGCATTGGGAAATGAGAATATTTTCTTAAAAGACATGTTATTGTTCCCAAATGGTTGGAAAGTGAAATGAGAGGAATTTTAGTATTCCTCAAAAATCTTCATAGAGAAGAGGAAAGTAGTTGGGAAAATAAATGTGAATTAAAAATTCACATGCTTGGAAGAATCTCATGGACAAGAGAAGGTTCCAAAAAGGGAAGCACTTGTTCACAAGTGACTTGATGTGACAAGTCAAAGATTCTAGAAGATGCATGGGAAAAGGGGATTCTAGGAGGAATAAATGTGAATTTTAAATTCATATGGGAAAGAGGGTCAATGCTAAGAAAGGAAAATGAAAAGGTTGACTTAAAGGGCATGCTAAATGTGTCTAATGACTTTGATTAAGGTTGTGAAAACACATGATTAAGAGGATTAATGAAAGATTAAGGAGAAATTGGAGGATATGAGGATGTGACATTAATTTTTAATTAATGTGTGCACATCCTAATCCAAAATTAATTAAATTAATCCAGATTAAAAGAGGGTTATGGAGGATGTGACAATGAGAGAGAAAAATAGGTATTAAAGAATGACTTAAATTCAAAAGATCACATGACTAAATTAAATAAAGTGATGTATTTATTTAATTTAGAGAGGAAAGAAGTAAAAGGTAAAAGTATTTAATTATTAAATTAAATATTTTAGGAACCTTATATAGATAATGTAATATTAATTAAATGAGTGATTTAATTAATATCAATGAAGAGGATGAAATAGACAAGTAAATGGATGAATAAAGAGATAGGTTTTACCATATGTAAGTGGTCAAATTTGGATGTCTACAACCAACATTGGTACACTTGGACCACTCTTGATGTGAGTTTTGTTTATTTTAGTTTGAGTTTGAAGCAATTTCCTCCTCTCACTAGAGTGGGGGCTAAATGTGGCAACGAAAAAAGTATCCCTCTACTTTTTCTTGTTTGTTTGGGTCCTCCTTGTTAAATTGAGCATAATGTTACCTTGATTTAGTGTTGTAATGTGTTTGAAACTTTCACATTAGGTCTTGGGCCCTTGTTAGCTAAATAAACTTAATTGAACCTTATTTAAGGTGTTGTAAAGTGTTGTACTACACGTTCACACTTTTTTAGGGTTTTCATAAATAATTGGGCTTCTTTATGCATTATTTGGCCTTATTTTGCATCCACAAGCCTTAATGAATCCATTTTTTGAGGATAATCCTATCATAAATCAACATACAATCATAATCAGGTGTTTTCAGGTTGTGTGGCCTAGATTTGGTGATCTAGGACTCATACACGGCCTTGGGCATATGAGTCTCACTTAGGTTTTTGGGTCCCGATCATGATTTCACATCATTCTAAGAATTTTTGAAAATGTGTCCCATAGTTAAGCCTAATGGGACTCATACGCCACTTCTGGCATGTGAGTCTCGTGTGGCCCAAAATTAAATTTAATTCAAATTCTTGAAAATATTTTATCTTTCTAGATCTCATGACGGCTTGTAGTGTTGTAATTTTAGGAATTTTGGCATAAAAAAGTATAAATACAAGTTTCTTTCCCTCATTTTTCACCTAGCAAGTTGAATGAGCATCCTTATAGCAAATTTGAGATCACAAAAGAATTCAAGAGTTTACAAGAGCATTCAAGAATCTTCAAGGGATGATTATCAAGTGATTTCGAGTATTATTCAAGCATTAAGCATCATGTCAAAGTCATCACATGCATCATGCTTATTTTTGAGCTAAGAATTGTGATGTAGGGTTTCATGATTCAAGCAATTATTCAAGTCAAGATCCATATCATTCAAGAAAGAGTCAATATCTACATCCATTAGAACCTTTTCACAATGTTTGCAACACTTTATTGCTAGGGTTTGGTGAGTTGTAACATTACATTAAACGTTCATTCATCATTCCTTCATCTTATTTCACTTTATTTCAAAGTTTGGTTACCAAAACGAGGTTTGACCAAGGCAAACCCCTTTCCACTAACAAAAAACATTTTCCCCTCTCTTTTGTGTGTGATTTGTAAATATAGGTTGAAGACATATTGAAGAGAAATTTTGGAGAAAGTTGTCAAGTGTTCAAAGTTGTCAAAGTTGTCACCTTGCATTGGAGATCATTGAAAGATATCTACATGTTGCAAATTAGGTATTCAAATCTAGAAATCAGGTGAAAAGGACAAATCAGACATTGAAGAGCAAAGTCAAACATTGAATTTCAAGAAAACCCTAACTGGACTCATACACCACTTCTAGCATATGAGTCCCAATATAGGGAAATTTGTAGATTTAAGCAGTTTCAAACATATCTCTGCTAGATTTTAGTTCCTACCTAGAAACCCTAATCTAGGAATAAATCACCCAGAGTGGCATATGAGTCCCAATAGACATTAATTTCAGTGTTTTAAGCATTTCAAGTCTTCATCCAATCCTTTTTAGGTTTCCAAGTGTACACCTTTTATCTCTCAGCTTCCTATTCTATTTTGCGTGCATTTTTAGGTCGTTTAGTGAAGTCTTGTATCATGTTAGGTTTAAGCATCAGGCCTTGCAATTCATTAGTCTTTCCAAGCCCTAGCTTGGTGGTGAACCCTTCTTTAGTTTATAATCAGTCCCTAAGACAACCCTATTTCAATATCTCATTCTCCTTTGCATACCTTAGATAGAGATCTCTAGGGTTTCCTTGAATGAGAAGTGTAGAAGATTATTATTCTATCTCCCAAGCATAGAAGCCAACAATTTTCTTCTTTTTAGGAATTACGACTACAAATAGATGGAGTGTAATGGCATGAGTGTGATAATAAAAATCTTATCTTTTTCTTAAATGTGACAAGCTTTTACACATCAAAGTAGCAATATTTAATAATAAACATAATTTTTTTAAATAACTTCAAATTTATCTCTCAATATTTTTTAGATAGATGCATTTAAGATATCTATAATAGTTATAATTTAGTAGACGAACTTAAATGTATTTAATTACTCATTTGAAATTAAATAAATGGTTGTTAAGATGTTGTTTAATTTAATTAATTTAAATTCTTAGCTAATAAAAAGGTAAAAATTAGAATTAAATGAGCATATAGCTTATCATGTATAATTATTGATTTAAATTTATTAAAATGTATTACTATAATTCCAATAAAAAAAATATAAAAAGATAAAAGAGAAAATCCAAATTAGATAGTATAAAAGAAATGAGAAGGAGATAGAAGGATAATACAAGGTTTTATTTTAATCACTTCTTATTTTACATTTTTCATTCTAAAAACCTATCTCTATATTTTTTTAGAAAATGAAAATGATAGTTTTGTCTTTTATGTTTGAAGAAATCGACTAAAAAATGGAGGGTGATTTAGTAAAGATGTTAGGAGGGTGTTCTAGTGGTTTTTGGAATCTTGTCTCTCTTCCATGACTCTTTTAAATGTCAACCATTGGTTTTGGTTCCATGATTCATTTTAATTATTTCACTTGTGTCAACATGCACCATGCATTGGTGTGTGTGTCAAGTGAGTCATTGCATCTTGTTATGACACATTTAACATGTGGTGGTTTTGTATGGTTTGTTTAATGCCACCTTTGTATCACAAAAATAATTCATTCATCTTTTGTTCAATAATATCTTGAATTAAATCTTGGAGTGCTACAGTTTGTAGATATACAAAGTATATATTCTTCTTCTTCAGATTTGTGGATAATTGTTTATTTTTGTAAAAAAAAAAAGATCAACAAATAATGGATCTAATCTTGTTCATTCATTTGTAGAGTTACATATTCAACCTAGTCAAATTATGAAAATGAACTAGATAATTATTTGTTGTTTTACTTCTAACACATTGAAGAATGCACAATTTAAAGTTACATTTCAAGTGAAAATAATAGATAACTAACTATCAACTACCAAAATCAACTTTATATTCCTTGAATCATATTCCTTAAACCTAATTTCAATGAGAAAATCACTTGCATTCTTTATTGTATTAAACGACTTCAATTTAATCATGGTTTAGATTGATGAAGGTTTTAAGATCGAAGTGTTTGTGATGTATCTTATTTGGATGTCCCTACTCAAGTAAAATTCTTGACTGCCTAACCTAATAAGCATTCAAGTCTTGATAGCTTTAATACACACTTGGTATCTAAAGTATATGAAATGACTATTTTTAAATACCTTCAAGTTTAATTGTAAAGGTCAAATTTTGTTAATAAATAAGACAAATAATGATCACTTTTTAAAATAAATAAAATTTAAAATTACTATTGATTGATTGATGATGATATTTAAATAAAATAATATGAAACTCACATGATATAATCTTTCCAAAGATTTTTAAATAAAATAAAATAATATGAAACTCACATGATATAATCTTCCCAAAGATCTCTAACAAAACACTCCACCTATGATTATGATGAGCTAGAGAAGCCTAAATTTTTAAGAACTCTCTTAAAATGGCTGAAATAACTGGTGTATTGGATGGTGTAGCTTTATTTATTCTTTGTTCCTCCAATTGTATAGGCCGACCTTCAACAATTACTATGATGGGTACATGCATATTCTTCGTGCTAGTCAATAATGTGAGAATTTCAGAAATATTGATTGAGTTACAAATTACACAATTACAAAAATTGAAATCAATGATAAACTGTAAATAATTACATTCTTTATAATAACTTAGAAATGAGTACAATAAATAAAACAGACATTCAAATAATAGTGAAATTACTAAATATTGGAATTTGATTTGTATGATGTGCCATCTTCTTCCATAATCTGAAAAGAAGTTTCACTTCTACTTGATTGAAATTGCACCGCACTGATGTTGGAAATACAATGAACAATTTAAGCGTACTGTCCTTGTCCAAAAACAGAACAGTGAGTTGAGTTGTTTTGGATGCTTCTATTTCAACTTTTCATGAAGAAATTCCTTAAGACTTGCTGATAAAGCTGATGTATCCATTGTTTTTATTATATTCAACTACGTGGAAAGTATCTTGTCCACGAAATGGTTTCTCAATCACCTTTTTCTATTTTCTATTTTTCATCTTCGTATAGTTTGGATCATTCTATAAATAAATATCCATTTCTTTCAAGAAGAATATTTTGCGACCGCCCTTAACAAGCTTTATGACAGCAAATCAATAATAAAGTTAATGGATGCTCAAACAAAAAGCATGGGAATAAATTTAATCCTATTTTGCTCAAAAATTGGGAGAATAAGTTAGGGAGGTAAAAAGCAAGAGGAGGATAAACATTCTACTGAATTATTAGTTTATATCAAACGTTGGATAAGCTTAGAGAATCTTAAAGCAAATAAAATCTTTATATAATATTTTATGTTATCTCTAAGCATTTGTAAACTGAATATGTAAGATATACTGGTATGAAACAATGGCAGTGGGCTTTAAGGAATAAAGATGATGATTATTCCACTCCTCAATCGTTTCGTCAAGCATAAAGAACCACAATGATTTTTCTTAATAGCTTCGTATTGAAAGAGAAATAAGTAGTCAAAATAGTAGGCCAACATCTTTGTTTCCAAGTAAACCAGACCAGATATCATCCCTCCGCAAGCCAAAACTGGCACCGTACATTGTTTTCCGGGCTATTGGAACAGTAGATTTTACGCTCTTTTGTTCACTAACCTCAAGACAAAACTTACTCATTTTGCATAGTGTATTTTCTACGAAGGTTTTCTATTAGTACTAGGTTAACTCAATTGGGCATTGGGAATCCTCTCTATCCATGTTCTATGCACAATCGGACACTTTCAAGCGTCTTTTTTAGTTTTTTCTAAAGACCTGGGCTACTTTAATTGGATTTATGATTTGTTTGGGTATTTTACACCTAAATCATTTTCATGGCATGTGTTTGTTTTAGGATATTGACTTAGAATTCTTAGTAACTTCACATATGTTTGGCATATTTTAAGTGTAAAAAATATTTGTAGTATTTGTTAAGATACATTATCTATTATTTTTCTCATTTGTTATGTTTATATTCACTTCTTGTTATATGTTAAGACTATTTTAATGTTCTTATGTAGATTTAGGTTAAAGAAAATAAAGTTATACTTTAAGTGGCTCAATTATAAGCATTTTTGGATCATTCGGACGATGGCATATGGATCATTGCTAGCATGTCACCAACTTCAACCTCTAGTAGGGGCTAGTGCCCTCACTAAGGAAGTTGATATGGATGTATTTAGAATGCTCAAGGTGGACATGAATCTAAGTCACATGCTTCCTAGCCCTCTATAATAAGAGCTAATGATTAGACTACTTGTGGTTGGTTTCAACAATCTTTCCCATGCTTAGATTCTTTTGAGCCTTGTGACTATGGGGCCTTTAGAAGGCTAGACTCTTGAAAATTTTCTTGTCTTGATTTGACTATCTCCTATTTTTGATATTTCAGAGAAAGCTACTTTAGATCCTAAGAGAGTGAAACCTTGAGATTTTTTCCTCAGATGAATGAGCTCTTAGCCAAAAGACAACAATGCGATTTCAAGATGCCAGTGTGGTGTGCATCCAAAGCCTAGATTTTTGGGAAACGTGTCGTCAAGCTTTTGTTGCTTTGCCACAAGTTGGCATGGAGTCAGAATCACAAAATTCCAACTCATGGGATTTTTGTCATTAATGCTCTAAGGTGTTATAAATGTTAGGAAAAGTGCAAAAATGTGGAATTTCCCCTAGGTGCAATTATGTGAAATTATATTTTTCCCCCACTTTAGTGGGCTTGATTTTGGAAAAAATCAACCACAGTAAAGTTGAGAAGAAAAATTTCACCTAAATTTTGAACTTTACAGATTTGTGTTCCAAGAAAAAAGGGCCTTAAAGGCCACCAAAGTCGACCTAACTAGTACCAAAGGTGCCCCCATCAATGAGCTCAATAAACAATGACAAAACGGTCGTGAAAAATTGTTCAAGACTTTAACTTGCAAAACTAAAATTTTGGATCAGCCTCAAAAATTAGAAGAAGCTACAATGGCGAGAAGAATGATCAAGAAAAAGTCATTGATTTGGAAGAAGAATATGATCAAGAGGTGACTATATTCCCCCTCCTAAGTTTGCCCCCAGCTTGCTAGGGTAAATTCAGGAGATACTAGGGAGCCACAAACTCTAGGAAAAATGGGCCCGAGGGGGCCTATATATACCTAGGTGGGTCCCTAGAAGGGTCATTTTCACTATTCACTGCGAGAAAATTGTTGACTTTTGTGAAAGAAAAGTCAACAAAATATTGAGAAGAAGGGGGTACGAGGCATTGAGATTGGAGCAGTTGTGTGACGACATCGCCGAGGATCGCGAGGTGGACCAGGTAGGCCTCTAGACCTCATTTTTCATGAATTTAAGCTTGTTTTTAGCATTTTTTTTATTCGGTGAGGTGCGCAGGCATCCATTTTGGGTGATCACATCCAAAATATGCGCTACCATCCCAAATGTGCATCGAGGTCCCAAATTTGCATTGGCGTCTCGAGGATGCATTGTCATCCTCGAGGCATCCATGGTGGATAGGGACACATGTGCGGTGCGCAGACATCTACGCGACGCGCATAGGTCTTAGAATTTTTTTGTTTTCATACTGAAATTCAATGTTTTGACTTAAAATTTCTTCACTTTTGTAGGAGTATCTAGAGATTCGTGAGCATCCAGGAGGGCGAGATTTTTGAATCGTTCACAAGTAGAGGGACCATCTTATAGATGATGAGGTCACACACTTGGAGTGGTTCGGTCTCTGGCATGTGTTCACCATGCCAGAGATACGTTATCATGAGCAGATGCTCACAACATTGATGGAGCGGTGGGATGCCACCACGTCATCTTTCCAGTTACCCACTGGGTAGATGACTATCACACTCAAGGATGTTTATTGGATCCTTAGACTACCCATTCACAGATGGCGGGTGGCCTTAGATGATACCCAATCGACACAAGAGTGGATAGAAGGAGTCCTCTATTGCTCGGGATGGATAGATGACAACTTGATGACACGAGCCACATCTACACGCACTGGTGCGACTATGTGAGGGCCACAACACTATTGTTGCATTGGGTGATGGTCATGACTATTGCTTTTTAGATCACAATAGACGGGCGAGGCTTACACCTGCATGAGGGCCTTGTCCACAGGATTAGGGAGATGGTGGAGCACAAGATAGTTTTTGCATGTGGGTGCAACATGCTAATGTACCTCTATGAGGAACTAGGCTGGTACGTCCACTACGAGTACGATAGCCTTACTACGTGAACACTTTTGCAGGTGTGCACGTTCCTCCAAATCATGTGCACTAGGCCGGTCGGTTTTCCCCAGTGACAGCAATATCGCATCCCCATGGCCCACTAGTATGATGTGGTAGGCCAATGGACAGTGTTTTACAGTTTTAGTGGCTACAGTTTGATATGCTTATTGTAGATGGGGTTAGATGGAGACCCTATCAATTTTTTAGATTCGTGGATGATAGCAGGTACTTGAGGAACCTACAGTGGGACTATTTTTTGGTAGGTCACCGTGACTATATTATAGTACCATACTACTGGAGTCGGGTCATATGACAACATGGTCATCCACAGACAATTCCATTGGATGTGCCCACATATACTAGGGCCTACAGGAGCGTAGCAAGATTTGGGGATCGCCCCTTCCCCACCATCACCAATTTTGTTCCTTTTGATGATGATGAGCCCGACCATGATCTGCCACCCATAGCGATGATAGATAATGTTGGGGTGGTTGTAGATTTTACACGGTGGTGGGAGAGGCACCATCTTTCTCCTGTGTTCGGTGAGGGTGCCCTGAGAGGGGATCCTGGTCCATAGGGGGACTTGCAACCTCCACTCCCATAGGAGAGATGGAGAGGGCAGCAGCAGGCCAGGGAGGAGGAGGAGAGGTTGCAAGAGGATGAGGTGGCACCTCAAAGATCGAGGTGGCAAAGGAGGTCAGATCCCCCAGTAGCTACCCCTGTCTTGTCAACACCACAAGCTCCTACTGTTATAGCGACGACAACCTTGGCATCACTGGGATTGGCTACCAAAGGCAGCAGCATGGGTCCCAACACTGCTCCTCACCCTAATCCCACATGGTAGCTAGGGGACCTAGGTATATAGAGAACATTCTTTATGTTTCCGTACTTCTAGTTTCTTTTGTTTATGATTATATACATATGCCATGTGATACTGATTTCTTTTCTTTTTTTTTCTGTGGTTGCAGAGGATGTACAAGGATTGACTCGATTGATAGCTCAGTGTATTTCTCAAGTAGCCCCTAATGTGCCGATCCAGGGAACGGTCGTCAAGGCTTTCCAGCCAGTGTCTCTAGGATGACATGCACCCACTTTTGAGTCGGTAGCACGCCTGAGGACAACCTATGAGGAGCGGGGTACAAGGATTATCCAGCTAACTGCAGAGCTCACTATTATTTGGGGATAGTGTGACCAACTGTCGGGGGAGCTGCAGATGGCACTTGATGAGAGAGATGTGGCAGTGACGAGGGCCGATGCTGCTAAGCAGGCACGTGACGTCCTCTAGAGCTACCTTGATGACCTTGACAGGTAGCCGACAACTGTGATCTCGATAGATGTTCAACGACTATGAGAGGAGCTGAGATAGGCAGAGATGACCATATGCTCCCTACAGGGGGAGATCAGAGGGATGCGGGTAGCTTTGTCGACATCACGCATGCACCGATCCCATTCCATGACCATTGTGCAACCTCTCTTGAGAGTACAGGAGTAGAAGCCAAAGCCGGAGGGCTCTGGGAGCCATGCGCCATAGTCATAGGAGCTTATGATTTTGTACATCATTTTGTTAGTGAGGGATACATACACATACATATATATTTGTAGATCCTTTGTATATACATATATTTAGCAGCCACTCATTTTTTATACTAGAGTGGCTTGATACATGTACATGACATTCGATACACACACACACACACACACACACACACAGATATATATATATATATATATATATATATATATGGACATATTGGTTCTAACATCATGGAATTGTTTATTTGGATGTGTATGCTTCTTATTTCATGTATGTTGATGTTATGGATGCTATACACTCATATGGATGTATGTTTACATTAGATGCTAACATGATTTAATAAACACACATGGTTGTATGTTAATTAAATACAATGATGATCTAATTGCCTTAAAACATGTAATGTGGTGCATGGATGCAAAGCATAGAGAAACACATGTATATATGTCACACAGACACACATGGTCGTATAATAACACAAAAAAAATTCATAATGTGTTAATGAACAATGTCAGTATATGTAATGTTGTTATCCTTTCATAGAGAGAACACCACACAGATGACACATGGAACACTACGCATTGCATCGATGAAGATGCATCACATTAATAGGCTCTTTTAGAGGCGTCCCATCCATAGATGATAATCCATAGGCACTTGAACCATACACATAGATCATAATGTAAGGGCCTAACCAGTTAGGACTAAATTTCCCTCTCTGATTAGGCGACACATTTACATTTCTCTGGTTTTCACAGAGAACTAGGTCTCCTAGTTTAAAGGTCCTAGGAAGCACACTTTGATTATATTGTCTCGATAACAACCATTGATAAGCTTTAAGATGATCGAGGGCCTGTAATCAACAGTCGTTGAGCATCTCTAGCTGATGAAAATGGTTAACCCAGTAGGTTTCATCATCAATTAACTCTTTAAGGGAAACCTATAAGGAAAAAATTTCTAACTCTAGAGGCATGATAGCTTCGACACCATACGCGAGATCATAAGGCATCGTTCCCGTCACCATATGGACACTCATGCGATAGGCCCACAAAGCGTACATTAATTGAATATGCCAATCCTTACCATGCTTATTAACTATTTTATGAAGAATAAGCTCAAGAGTTTTATTAGACACTTCTACTTGACTTCCTTCCTTGTTCTTGAAATTAACTAGTTGGATATGAAATTATTCTAAGAACAATTTTACTTCCTTGTTCTTGAATGGCGTGCCATTTTCAGAAAAAAGTGTAGCAGGCAGTCCAAAAAGAGAAATAATGTTGTTCATAAGAAAGCTATAGATAGCTTTGACGTTTGTGGATCAGAGTGGAATAGCTTTGACCCATTTAGTGAAGTAATCTATAGCGGTAATAATAAAGGTATGCCCCTTGGAAGAAAGAGGTGATATTTTTTTGATAATGTCCAACCCCAAATTTGTAAATGGCCAAGGAGAGGTTTGATTTTGTAACTCTTGAGTAGGTGCATGAATAAGACAACTGTCTTGTTGACATTGAAGACACTTTTTAACAAAATCGAAGGAATCTTGTTCCATCATTTTCCAATAGTACCCCATGTGTATCAATCTTCTTGCCAGGGATCTACCACCAAAATTTCCACCCCTATAGCCTAAATGGGCTTCCTTAAGGGCAAGAGGTATTTCTACTTTAGTGAGACACCTAAGAAGCAAGCCATTATAGGATTTTCTATAAAGAACATCAGATAAAATGACGTAACTTGCTGAAAGCTTTCGTATGCAAGTGTGATAATTATTTCTTGCATCATCAGGAAAGTTTCCAATCTTTAAATAATTATAGATACTAGAGAAAAATTCTCCCAAGGCCACATGAGAGCACACAAAGGATTCAGATTTAGGTTGATCGGAAAGCACAAGGTTTCGTAGGACCTGAACCATGAAGTGGTATTCTTTTGTATCCTCTTTTGAAGGTACCATGGAAGTAGCACTTTCCACAACATCAGTGTGTCTATTTTCCCTCCTAGGGACACTGTCTATTGTGAAAGAGGAGAACCGATTAAGTAAATACAAAGAAAGGTCTCGGTACTGGGACAACTTACTTTGTTTAGCTCGATAGGTTCCCGTAATCTAGCTCACAATGAGCTCAAAATCGCCTAATATACGAAGATGTTTGATTCGAAGCACAATTGGGGCACACAAGCCAACAATGAGAGCTTCGTACTTAGTGATGTTATTGGTGCAAGGAAAATATAATCGAAAGGATAGAGGGACCGGTTTACCTTTGGGAGATATTAAGACCACACCTGCCCCAAAACCAATTTGACACCTCGATCCATCAAAATACATCTTCCATTCAAGGTCGTAATTAATTGTGAAAATATTCTCATCGAGGAATAAATCCAATCCTGGGAAGGAACGAGATGAGGGAGCATCAGCCAACGGATCGACAACCGCTTGACTCTTTATTGACTTCTAAGTAATGAAATTTATATCAAACTTAGAGAGAAACATTTAACCCATTTTTCTAATCTCCCAGCAAGGTCAACACTAGAGAACAAATGATTTAAGAGATCCTTTTTTACTATGACATGTGTTTTGGCATGGAGAAGATAGTGTATCAACTTTTGCGTAATGAAGACAAGAGCAAGGCATTGTTTCTCCATGGAGGAATAATGAGTTTAATAATCAACTAGAATGCGACTAATGTAGTAGACCACTCTCTCTTTCCCTGCATCATCATATTGAGCTAGCAAAGCTGCCAAGGCATATGGTGATGCAACAAGGTAAAGCAAAAAGGGTCTATCTTGCATAGCCAACATCAATACAGGAAGATTGGCCAAACAATCTTTAATTGACTCAAATTATTTCTGGCACTCCTCATCCCATATGAAGCAAACATCCTTTTTCAATAAATGGGTGAAAGGAATGGTACGATCAACCAATTGAGATATAAATCTACGAATCACCTGAATCTTCCATTGTAAACTTTGTAACTCAGGGATATTCCTTGGTGGAGGCATGTTAACAATGGCATCGATTTTATTCATGTCAACCTCAATTCCACTATAAGAAACTATAAACCCCAAAAGCTTTCCAACATCTACGCCGAAGATGCACTTATGGGGATTGAGTCTCATCTTATAGAGTCAAACTCTTTTGAAGATAAGACGAAGGTTCTTCACATGGTCTTGACGGGTTATTGATTTCGCCAAGATGTCATCAACATAGTCTTCTAAGATCTTATGAATAAAATCATGAAATATCAAGGTAATCGCCCATTGGTAAGTTGCTCCCGCGTTCTTTAACCCAAAGGGAATGACCAGATAATAGAAAGTACCTAAAGGGGTAGCGAAGGTTTTCTTGTATTGATCATCTGGGTTAATACGGATCTAATTGTAACCTAAGAAGCCATCCATAAAAAGATAACAATGCATGGCATGTAGTCGAATCCACAATCATATCTATATTAGGAAATGGAAAATCATCCTTAAGAGAAGCCTTATTAAGATCTTGAAAGTCAATACATATATGAATATGACCATCATGCTTACTAATAGTGACTATATTCGAAATCCAAGGGGAGTAGTCAATCAGATGGATAAAGCCTGCTTTCAACAACTTTTCTATCTCAGTCTTGACCATCAACGCCACCCTCGGATTGATCTTTTAGATTTTTTTCTTAATTGGCTTGGCATCGAGACATAGAATGATATTGTGAGCCACTATAGATTCATCAATACCGGGCATGTCCTCATACATCCAAGCAAAGATATTAGGATTAGAATGCAAGAGATCAGAATGTTCATCTGCTTCCTCCAAAGAGAGACACTTCCAAATCTTGTTACTTTTTTTGAGGATTTAGGATCCATAGAGATTTCAATAGTATCCCCTTTAAGGAGAGAACTGTGATCTTTAGAATGAGATATCAGAACATCATCACTGACGTTAGATAGAGGGTCTTCCTCATCAAAACTTAAGATGGATTCTTCAAAGTATGCATGTTTATGCATGCAATATAGGAATTGTCTCTTGTGATGAAAAGAAGGAAATAGGGAATAGGAACCTAGGAATTCCTCCATTTCTTCATCTGAAGAGAAGACATCTAAAGGTATTTTCTTGGCCTGCTCCCTTTCCTTTATCAACTTAGGATGAACCAATCTCAATGGCTCAACCAAAATCATGTTAACACTCCACCAAGGTTTTTGCTTAGACTGTTCAATAGAGCATCCCAAACCCAGATAGCGCTATCATGGCTTAAACTGGATAGGGACTTGAATTCTTTGTTTGATATTCCCAAGGCCTTTTCTACACATAGCTGTATCGAGACGCGAGTTCATATCTAAACCCATAAAGAGTACTTGCAAAAATTTAGGAGGTGGAGGCTCTACGTAGAGTGTTTCATTCCACCAATGGATGTCAAATGTCTCTACAAGAGGGCTTCCACCTTCTTTACCAGGTTCGCAAACGTTAACCTCCTTTGTAGGAGTAGGATTACTCTTCTCGGCAGAGGAAGGAGTGGTCTCTTGAACAGGGTCACACTTCTCTTCTCTAGCGGGAGTGTCGTCCATGTTTGTGTCAGAAGTACCTAGAAATTATATGCAAGAGGGGCTCACCTTGTATTCCATGATAAAGAATTTAGAGAATTCCAAGGAGCCCCAATCATCACCAAGGAAAGCATTTGATTGAGAGGAAGCAGGGGAAGATGGGGGAGACTTAGGGTCTTATGCTTTAGGTGGTTCATCTTTAACGACACTCACTCTGAGAAAAACTTCCATAAAGGGTATTAGTGAAGAACATGCCATAGCATCAACAGTTAAGGATGGAATACAATTCTTGAGAGTGGATACGACTAAAGCATGACTGGTAGCTACTAGCTCACAAAGGTGAATAGCTTCTGGATCTACTTTAACTGTAACCACCCAATTATTTGCGACCAACTTCAAAGAACAGTGTAAAATAGAGGTCACAACACCCATAGCATGAATCTAGGGTCTCCCCAAGAGAAGATTGTATGGTAATGGGCCACGCATCACATAAAATAAGGTAGGCAAGGTAATTGTACCTAGTTGCAAAGGTAGTATTATCGCACCTAGAGCTTGGCGGCCAACATTATCAAACCCGTGAATATACAAAAAAGTTGCTAAAGAAGATGAATCAACTTTAATCTTAGGTAATAGGTCCATACTGCAAACGTTGAGAGCCAAACCGGTGTCAACGAGAATATGCCTAATACTAATATTATTAACATTAATTATATAATCATCAAGGGATCCACTTTCTTCTACATATCCAGAGGCAGGAGTTCTTGCAGATGGAATGTAATATTCAATGAATCTGCTCGAATATGAGCCAATAGTGCATTAACATCTGTGGGCCTAGTAGAGGCAGGCAAGAGAATCTTTTGTAAAGCTTCTTGAAGCATCTCTTGGTAAACTGGAGTGGTCTAAAGCAAGTCCCAAAGTGAGATCTTAGCTAGAGTAACATGAAGTTGTGCGACAAGATCATAATCACTTGGTGCTTTGATCGCAGGTTTAGGTGCTGAAGGATGGCTTGGTTGAGAAGGTGGTAAAGAAGTAGGAAATTGAGTGGGTTGTGTTGTAGGAACAAAAGCTTGTTGATCCAAGTTCTATTTATTTCTCCTTGTATTATATGTGTGCCCAATAGTGTTATAGGGAGTGGAGTCTACAGCTTTTACGAACCTTGAATATAAGTCTGATGAATCACTATGAGACGAAATCCCATAGATAGAATAGTTCTCCTTACAGGAAGATTTGGCCGGGGTCATGTAAATGATGGGTTTCTTAGGGCTCAGAGGAGCCACAAACACCACAACCAAATTTACCAACTCCTCAACTTGCGAAGGGGGAGTTTGTTTAGAAGATTTATAGATAGGGGAAAGTGCTTCTAAGAAGTCATCTAGAGTGTCTTCACGTCAGGATCACTAAAATGTGATATAAGAGGGATTCACTACACACGGGTGTCTTTGTTCTCAAGATATCACCAGGGAATGAACTACCCTTATACACCTCAGTATAAGCAAGTTAACGAAAATGTAGAGAAGTATACCCAAGTTATGTTTCAGAGAAAGCCACTTCAGATCCTAAGAGAGTGAAACCCCAAGATTTCTACCTCAAATGAATGAGCTCTCGACCAAAATACAACAACACAGTTTCAAGATGCCACTGCGACATACTATTGTCTAAAGGGTGCGTTGGTGTCCTAAGCAACAGAGGGATTAGGAGCTTAAGCAGATGGAACCAGGTTTCACTTCTAAGCCTAGATCTAGGATGTACTAAACAAAATAACCAAACAAGAAACCAAAAGCTATAACAAACACAAGGGGACTTGAAGAAAACTTACCTCCTATGGGATGTTCGTGCCTTCACTCCAAGCTCCACTTTGCAACCTACACACAGAAGAACAGGGGAAAATGTTGGGGCTGTATAGGGGTCTGCCTCATTCAAACCCCCATTTTGGTGTTCCCACCTCCACAGACAACCAAGTTGGAAGGGAGTGCAAACTAAGTAAACAAAGCATGTGGTGAAAGCAAAACTTGCTTCAAGAGTAGAACCTGCACCACGCTCGATAGTAAATAAAAAAGTAGGAAAGGAAAGTGAGAGAGAGGGAGAATTACCCACAGGATTAAACCCTCTCCAGAGCACATGAATGCACCATTGAGTGCTTGCTTGAGAGTTGTTGTTACTGGAAGGACCTCAGTTTAGCATGGCTTAGCTTGTGAGAGTGCTGCTATCAAAGATCAAGAGAACTCAAAGATGGAGCAAATGGTAAGAGAGCTGGAATGAATGAATTCCAACCCCAAATGAGAGCAAGGAAGGGGTTTTTGATGCATGCAAGGGTGGAAAAGAGCCATTGCATCTGAAATATGACTACTAGGACACGTGTCGAGAGAGTCAAGATTCCAAATTCCTTATTTCAAACTCGAAAAACCGCTAGGATGCTTGCCCGCCGCGTAGACTTCCGTGCGCTACCCAGTCATCCAAAGCCTAGATTTTTTGGAAACGTGTCATCCGGCTTCTATTTCTCTACCACAAGTCCACATGGAGTTAGAATCGTGAAATTCTAGCTCATGGGATTTTTGTCATTAATGCTCTAAGGTGTCATAAATGCTAGGCAAAGTGCAAAAATATGGAATTGCCCCTAGGTGCAATTCTACAATATTACACATATAAAGATAGAAAATGAGTCAACAAGAGCTGGTTGATGTTTGCAATTTCTTCACATGATCTTCTCATTCATGCTTGGCCTCCACAAGAAACCTTTTCTGTATTTCCAACTCTTGTAGCAGTTCTTCTCCTTCTTCCAATATAACAGTTACCAAATTCATCTTCTTTGCCTTGTCTACATTGAGAAGAGCTCAGGGAACAATTGTTAGTTTGGGATTGACCAGATCCCTTACTTCTCCAAACTGCAAAATGATGTGCTCTTTTTGTGCCTGCAATTAGAAGAACTTCTTGTGAAGATCCTCTATGATATTCCTTGTAGCACAAGTAACGCCAACTTTTGGGTCATAGGCACTAGAGGTTGCATCGATCTAAGAATCAATAGAGTCCATGTCCTTCCTTATACTTAGTGTGGCTATGGGCCACTTCATTCCATACTGTAACAGTGCCTTAGCCTCTCCCACACATGCCTCTACATCCTTCAACAATTCAGAAAATTTCTTATGTGTAGCAGCACATTTCTCTATTATTTCCATCATCCTTTTGTCACTTATCCTCTTCTCAATCTCTTTCTCTACCTATACCTTCAATCTGGATGTATATGTTTTGAAAGAATCAATCAAAAGTTTGAGATTATCCATACCGGAGATAGATGTATCTATTCTTGTTCTAGCTATTATCTCATGTAATGCTTTGACTGCCTCATCCATTAGTTTTGCACTCCTTTGATGGGAATAAATTATCTCCTTTTTGGTGAATGTATGGAACAAGTCTCCTAGTTGAAGCTTGTGGATAGGAGAAATCTTGTTCAAGTCCATATTACCTTGATTCATTAGTAGTTGCAATAGTTGTGAGGACACAACTAGTTGTAAACTAGGTTGAACACTTAATAGATTTCTTAGAGAATCTCAAGAGGAGAAAAAAGATTCACCAAGAGATTTTGTAACCTCTACAGCCTTTCCCTTATCATCAGTATTACCAGAGTCAATTGTTTTATCTTTCTCTTCATCTTCGGATGCATCCTTGTCCTCATTTTCATCTTCCTCTTTATCTTCCTCTTCCTCTTCTTCATCAACTTTCTCTTCTTCAATATTTTCCTCATCATCATATTTATTTGCATTCACTTCTTTTGTAATGTTTTTTGTATTTACCGAAGGAATGACTTCATCATTTTGTATTGGAGGGGTGATGATATTTTCCTTTGCAATGTCTTAACTGATCATTGCCTCTTCTTAATTCATATTTGGCATATCCTCCACTTCCAGAGGGGTGTTATCTATTTTAACTTCTTCATTAGTATTATGCTCATGTTGAGCATCATCAACATGTACCTCTTCTTCTATATTAAGTTCCAAAGCATTGGAATTGACATTCATTTCTTCTTCAATTATGAGAAGTAATCCTAACTTATGCATAATCTCCTCAGCTTTGTCATTGATTTCGTTTTGGATTCTTTCCAAGTCACTTTGATCTTTCTAATTCTTTGTTTGGTTCTCATTTCCTTGCTATATGCAGCGGCTAATGTGGCCCTGTCATCTTCTGAAAGTGCAACACCAACTCTTTCCAAGACTTCATCTTTTAGCCTTTCATGTTCATTAATAGCTTCTTCTCTTCTTTTCACCAATATGTACCATACATCATCAAAAATATCCTTTTTGATATTCTTCATATCCACTTCAACTATGACGATGTACTTGACAATAATCTTAAGAATGGTGGCCTTGTCCACCTCATCCAATTCCTTATACAAATCTACAGTTTCCTTCAGCATATCATTTTGTCCTATGCTATTAAAAAGTTCTTCTAGCTTGATGGGAGAGTGAGGTCTTTCTGGTTCAGTTTGTTTCGTACTTTTCATCGGAGTCTTCTTGACTTCTGTAGTCTTTTTCTTATCCAGGAAATCCTTTTTTATTGTACATGAAATATAAAATTACTATTGACTATTTGATCATTAATCCAAATAATATTTAAATAAAATAATATGAAACTCAGAAAATATAATTTTCCCAAAATCTCTAATGAAACAAATTCTGACTATGATTGTAATGAATGAGCTATGGAAGCCTAACTTTGTAAGAACTCTCTCCAAATGGCTGAAATAATTGGTATATAGGACGGTGCAGAATTATTTATTCCTTTTTCCTCCAATTGTGTAGGCAAACCTTGAGCAATTCCTATGGTGGGTACACGCATATTCTTCAAGCTACTCAGGAACCCTATTCAACTATTCGACTTTCATTTGCATCATCTGCCATATTCTTCCTTTTTCTTTTTATCTCTTCCACGTGATTGGAATTCAGCCGTACTCTCCTTGTCAAAAAGAGAACAATTTTAAGTGGATTTCATTGTTTTGGATGCTTCTATTTCAACTTTTCGTTAAAAATTTTCTTTAAGACTGGCTGATAATTGTCCAAAGCCAATGCATCCATTGTTTTTATTATATTCAAGTACGTGGAAAGTATCCTTTCCACGAAATGGTTTATCAATATCAATCACGCTTTTTTCCGTTTTCTATTTTTCATTAGTTGTATAGTTTGGATCATTCAATGAATATCTATTCATTTCAACAAGAACATTTTGTGACCGTCCTTAACAAGCTTTATGATTGCAAATAAATAATAAAGTAAATGGATGCTCAAACAAAAAGCATAGGAATAAATTTAATCCTGAACTTCCTAGTATAGTCATCTTAATTTGGGAGAATAAGGTAGGATAAACATTGATAGTAATGGGTAAGGTTCAATGCATTTCAGAAGGAATCTCAATGTGGGAGGCTTCTATTGAAGAATCAGTTTACATCAAACGTTGGATCAGCTTAGAGAAAGCAGAAGGAATCTGAAATCAAATCTTATATTTATATACTAGTTTATGATAACTTTTAAGCTTTTTCAAAGTGAATATGTAAGATGCATGAAACTTAATATGAATGCTGATTGTCTTTACAATCCTAAATGAATATTAATACAATTTGATTAAAGGTTGGAACATTCATTCTGATTGTGATTTATAAGTGCTCTTGTTCAAAAAGTGTTAAGGTGGGAATCTTGTAAGTGAGCTCTTTCTTAACACAAGATATAATTTAATTTAATTTTATAATTCAATATTTTTTTATCAAGTTATAGTTGTATACATCATTTCATTTATTATTTTGTATGTATAATACAAGTATATAGTTTTAGCAAATTATTTTGATTAGTTTGACACTTTCACTAATTCTATTTTTCTCATTCATTTTTAAAAAAGAACTTAGTTTTTGCTCAAATAATTTATAATTTGCAATTTGTTAGTTTTTCTTCTTAGATCAAATTTGTGGGAGTAGAAATGAACCAAGTTAATTCTACAATCTAAATTTGACCCATGTGTCCAATATTAAAAAGATACCTCAACTTTAGTGAACTAAATTTCAATTAGTTATTATTTGGTTATTCATATGCCTAGACTTTAAAGTTGTGTGCTTAAGTTATGTATAAGATGATATCACCCCTATGTCATTATCCATCAAGATTAATCATTTAGGATCAAGAATTATCACACATTATTGAAAATCCCTAATAGAGAGTCACCCATTACTAGCATCATAGGTCTCTAAAAATTAGTTTTATCTCGACCATTATAGAATTTGAGTTTATGATATGTTGGCCTTTTTTCCAACTAATACCAAAAATATAAGTTTCACGCACAACATCAATGCATCACCTTTTATATTTTTGTTCAAGTTCCAAGTTTAAATTTATATTATCATCATAATGTCATTCTCATTTATTTTATTTTTTCTTCAAAGTTTTAATTAAAATTATTAAATAAATGAAAGACTTATCAAGGTTGAAGATCTTTGCATAGTAAACTCCAAAAGGTATTCATCAACACTAGTATTTTTAATTGCAAATACAAACAATAGGTGAGAACATCTATATTCACAAGTACATTAGGTATGCAGTCATTAGGGTTGAAATCAATGTCAAAGTGTTGGATAATCAAGGTGAAACTTGTAGCAATATGAATCTAATAATGTGATTATAAATTTGAAGTTATGTATTGAAGATTACCAATGATGTGATTATGTGAAATTAGCATACCCAAGAATGAAAGAAAAACAACAATACCACAAGTTGAGAACCACAAGTGACATGAGATATACGTGGAGAAATCCTTGTGATAAAACACTCCACACCCAAAGAGATGCAATTCTTGCATTAATCTTCAAATGAAGTACACATCAATACACCACTCCTCTTTGAATTTTTGTAGCACTTCATTACTCTGACAACCTCCAAAATAAAATTATGCAACCACTATCTCAAGGCTCCATTATATAGAGGTTTTTGGGAGAGAATACCATTTTGGTATCCTGAAACAACAAGCATAAACCACCTAGGAAAAACCCACACCCCTCTTAGTGGACAAGCCATAAACATAGTGAAAAATATTAAAGGATCACATGGCCTTCACATGGGTACCTAACCCATATCCAATCACAATTGGTCAATCTCGAGTGCTCCATTACTCTCCAACAACTCCAATGGTTCATACCCAAAACATGCAAATCATGCAAATCAACATGCAAGAACATGCATTTCTAGGTGGTCCTGACCCAAAAAGTGGATGCGTAAATGGAATATTATCTTGGGATGCTCTGTAACCATCACCATAGTGGGTCCACCTCTCTGAATGCAAATATAATTTATCATAGGAAAACAAATAATAAATATTTTTCCTCTCATGTCCTCTAGGACACTTTCCAAAGAATGTGGAGACACATAAAATCAATTTAGGATAGCAATTATAATGTCACCTATCCTAAAATTCTTCCACTTAACATTATACATTGTAATTAAATCCATGAGAAACATTAAATTGTAATCAAGTAGAGTGATCGAGGCCCAAGGCCTTCCTGCACCAAGAGAACTTATCTATGGTCACAGGCTTTGTGAGAGAATCTACAACATTATCCAAAGTGTCAACCTTGTCAATCGAGAACTTACCATTTGCAACCATTTCTCACACAAAGTGATATTGTACATCAACATGCTTAGTACGAGAATGATACATAGGATTTTTGGCCAAACATATGGCACTTTGACTATCACATCTAATCCTCACTATCTTGCAATCAAAACCAATGCCTTTATCAAGTCTCTATAACTAAAGAACCTCTTGAGAGACATATATAGTAGCCATATACTCTGCTTTGATCATGGAAAATGCAACCGTAGGTTCTATTTTACTCATCCAACTCACTACACCTCCAAACAAAGTAAAAACATAGTCACTAGTGGACCTTCAACTATCCAAGTCACTTACCCAATCTGTATCAACAAAGCCTTGTATGTCTAATGACCTAACCACATCATTAGTACCATGATAAACCATAAAATAATCAGATGTCCCACACAAATATCTAAACACCCTTTTAACAAAATTCTAATGCCCTCTACCAAGGTTGGACATAAACCCACTTAAAACTCCCATTACTTAGGCTATATATGGTCTAGTACAAAACCTTGCATACATCAAACTACCAACGATATCTTCAAAGTTATTATTAGAATTAGGACACATGTCTAAACTTAGCTAGTACCAACTAGAAATGGAATATTTATTGGTTTATAGTCATGCATACTAAACCTCAACAAAATGGTATCAACGTTCATTCTTACTTTGACTTAACCAA
Organism: Sequoia sempervirens; assembly: GCA_007258455.2. Taxonomy (NCBI): domain Eukaryota; kingdom Viridiplantae; phylum Streptophyta; class Pinopsida; order Cupressales; family Cupressaceae; genus Sequoia; species Sequoia sempervirens. Next base: position 770,681,911 of record VDFB02058242.1, read on the forward strand.
ATTCTTTCTGTGAACATGATCCCTACTAATCTCCATACCAAGAATATGTTCAGTAGCCCCTGAATCCTTCATATTGAACATGCCAGAAAGCTGAGTCTTAAGCTTCCTAATCATCACCTTGTTGTTACCCATAAACAACATGTCATCAACATACACGAAAATGATTAGTATCTAATAATCAATAATATTAACATGAACACCATGATCCTCTTCACTTCTAACAAAACTAAAATTCAATTCAAAGGAATCAAACTTCTCGTACCACATCTTGGGTGACTGTTTCAAACCATATAATGACTATTTTAACTTGTAAACCAAGTGTTCTTTTCCTTTTAGAACAAAATCATTAGGCCATCACATATAAATTTCCTCCTCAAGATCCCCATGCATGAAAGTAGTTTGAAAATCCATTTTCTTTATATCAAAATCATAAGAAAAAATAATAGATAATAGGAATATAATATATGTTGATTTAGCAACAAGAGAGAAAATTTCACCAAAATCAACTCCCTCTCTATGGGAGTAGCCCTTGGCCACCAGTTTGGCCTTCTACCATTCTAACTGACCATTTGCACCAAATTTATTTTTAAGTACACACTTACAACCAATGGCCTTCCTTCCTTTGGTAAAACTAACAAGATCCTAGGTATCACAACTATCCAAAGCCATCATCTCCTCTTGCATGGCCTATATCCAAGATTCACTTTCCTTTGAAGAAAGAGCCTCCCTGATAGATATAGGTTCATTGTCAGTACTCAACAAAGTAAATACACAACGGAAATCTAGTGGGCTATACCTATCAACTGGATTTTGTTGTCTTGTGGATCTTTTCAAGGTAGGAGTAAGGGGCTCTTCCTATTCTTCTTCTTCTACATGCTCATACTACACATCATCTAAACTCTCTGAACCCTCTTCTTATTTTTCATCCTCTAATCCATCTGGTTGTTCTTCCACTTGTGCATATTCCTTCTTTTATATCTTTCTCTCAAAGTGCATTATTTTTGTCTTATCTTTCTCCTTTGGTTGTTCTTCACTCAAGTAAGCTCTAAATTCCCTAAAAATCACATCTCTAGATAAAACCATTTTATGGGTTAGTGGATTCCAGAGCTTATAACCTTTTATATTCTCACTGTAACAAAAAAATATGCATTTTGTGCTTTTGGATCCAATTTAGATTGCTTCTCTTGAGGCACATGAAAAAAACATCACAACCAAAGACCCTTAAATGTGAAATAAAAGGCTTTCTACATATCCACACTTCATAAGGAGTTTTATCAACAAGAGATGAACAAGGAGATCTAGTAATCAAATAACATGTAGTACTTACAACTTCTACCCAATAGTATTTATAAAGCTTAGTACCACTCAACATGCTTCTAGCTTTTTCCATCAAGGTTCGATTCATTCTTTTTGCTACCATATTTTTTAGGGGTGTGTAGGGAGTATTCATTTTCCAAAAAATACCTACATTCTTATAAAACTCATCAAATTCCCTAGAAAAATATTCACCCTCATTGTCAAATCTCAACACCCTTATCTTATAATCTATTTTCTTCTCAACTAAGGCTTTAAATTCCTTAAACTTAGTGAAAACATCATGTTTTACATGCATAATATAAATCTAGGTGTATCTTGAGGCATCATCAATAAAAGTAACATAATAACGAGATCTTCCAAAAGAATCAACATCCATTGGTCCAAACACATTTGAATGAATGATCTCTAATAATCTATTAGATTTGTTAGTTCCATTAGGAAATGATGATCTATTTTGTTTACCAAACACATAATGGTCAAAAAAATCATTTTTACCAATAGAATGATGAGAAATACCATCAACCAATTTTTTTTCAAAATGGTCTTAAGACCTTTTTCACCTATGTGACCCAATCTATGGTTCCACAACATCCATGCATTTTAAATTCCAGTTACATTGGAAAAGTTAAAAAAAAGTGGAGGCATTAAGCCTAAACAAACTCCCTATCCGAGATGCTTTAACAATCACCAAACTCCCTCTTACCAACTTGCAACTAGACTTGTCAAATATCACATGCATTCCAAAATCATTCAACTTGGATAGTGAATGTAGATTTCTCACAAATCCTAGAATATGTAAAACATCATCAAGGATTTTAACCCTTCCATCACTAAAACACAACTTTATCTTTCCCTCACCAACAATCTTCTTCATGTTGTTATCACTAAGGAAAAATTATCCCCCATCATAAGTTGAATATGAAGTAAACCACTCCTTGTGAGGAGTCATATGGTAGGAGAAACTTGAATCAATAAGCCAAGAATCATTACTAATAGTGTTAGTAGAAATAAAAAAGAATTGGAATCAACATCTTTTGAGGACTTTTCTGTGGAAGTATTTGAATTATTTTTCTTGTTTCTGCACTTTTTCTTTACATCCCTCTCTTACCACAATTCCAACACTTTAGTCTTCTCTTCTCGGGGGTTTTAGAACATCCTTTAGACTTGTATCTCTTTTTATCCCCTTTAGGCCCTCCTTTTCTTTGAACCTTCCTCACACATGCAAGGCATCTTGGGAGCTCACATTCATGGAATTTCTTCTCATTTCATCTAAAATAAGTGTAGCAATGAGAATATCCATCTTTGGCTTTGCACCACCACCTCTTATGACAATAGTTAGATTTTCCCAAGATTCAGGTAAAGAGAAAAGCAACAATATGCATTTATCTTCTTCTATCTTAACAACTACAGATGCAAGCTTGCTTATAACCATATTAAAAGCATTTAAATGTTTTGCAAAATAATCACCATCCTTCATTTTTAGAGAATATAAACATCTTTTGAGATATAATTTATTAGAACTATACTTTTAGTTTGATAAATAACACCTATCCTCTTCCACAACTTGTATGTCATAGAGTCTTCTAAAACATTCAAGAGGACAAAATCTAAAAAACATAACCAAATAGTTCTTCATGCCTTCTTGTCCATTTTATTCCAATCTTCATCAAACACACCGAATGGCTTCTTTTCATTTGAAACTGCCAACCACTAATCTCTCTCTTCAAGGAGATCTTCCATCTTCAAGTTCCACATCTCGTAACCAACACCATTGAATTTCCCAATATCTAGATGGGAGGTAGAAGCCATGGATTTCAATATTCTTCACATATTTGCAAAACCCACAAAGAAAAATCTCCCAATGTAGCCAAAAAAATCCTTCAACACATATGAGAAATGCATCCCTCTCTCAATAGAACCATTAGCTTTGATACCAAATGTTGGATTATCAAGGTGAAACTTACAAAAATATGAACTTTTAAAATAATGTGATTACAAATATGAAATTATGTATTCAAGATTATCAATTATGTGATTAGCATATTATCCAAGAATGAAAGAGCAACAACAATACCACAAGTTGATAACCATAAGTGACACACGATATATATGTGGAGAAATCGTTGGAGAAAAAAAGTCCACACCCAAAGAGATGAAATGCTTGTATTAATCTTAAAATGAAGTACACATTAATACAACACTCCTCTCTGAATTTTTATAGCACTTCATTACTCCGACAACCTACAAAACAAACTTATGGAATCACTATGTCATTTGAAGCTCCAATATATAGAAATTTGTGGGTGAGAATACTGATAGGGTTTTCAAAATTTTGAGCATTTTGAAGCTCATTTGCAAGCTAGGGTTTGTTAAATCTCGTATTGAGGGTTCACCAAAGTTCTAAAACCCTCTTTAAACCCTAATAGTTTGTAGCCTTAGCTTTTTATTGTAATCACTCGTTGAATCCTCATAACCGGTTGTTGGTCACACTAGTTACAACTTAAGCCAATGAAGTTATTTATTTATCGACCCTATGTTCGTAATATTTCCAAACACATGTGATTTTAAATGTTTATTAAAGTCCTTTCTCGCGGGTGATGAAATATTTCATCTTATGCCTAAAGTCTTAAATCTTGGGTCTAATGTTTACTTTATGCTTTAATAATCTGTCGACCTACTAAATGACCCCCTTTCTTGTGATATATTAAATCATAAAGTCTTAAATCTAGGGTCTAATGTTTGCATAGACTGAACACATTAGACCCAAAAAATGATCGTAGAAATGAAGGGAAGCAACATGTGGATTTGACTACCATATTCAAAGGAGCTAGAGCCTTGGGTGACCTAGAAAAGTGTGTCTACATGGCATAAGGTAATTAGAACATGCATTTGTCAAAGCTGGTCAATCTTTTTCAAATATTGAATGACTCCTAAGTCGTAGGATCAATCTGATCAACTAGAAATCAACAAATAAAATTCAAAAGCATAGAATGGGTAGTTGCAAGCTTGTTGGTTTGCATGAGTGAGGATTAATGGCAGAAAAGATGCCATAGGGTCAAATTTGAGTTCTTTTTCACCATAAAAGTTATGAATTAAAGCATTATTGCAAGTTATCAAAGCATTCAAAGCACAAGGAGATCAAATTTGGTGAAGTTTCAATCTCCATCAAGAATTAGGGTTTCTTCATATGCATGCTTGTAAGTGAAATTCTACTTGATACTTGCTTAATTTATGAAAAATTATCTACTATTGTTTTCTACTGATATTAGGTTTGTTACAAGAATGAAGGTGTTGTCATTAATGTCATGGATGTAGGTTATTGGTTGTATATGTCACAGATATTGAGAAAATTGTAGTGAAGAAAGGTTACAGGTGTTCAATGGTTGCTCCGTGATTTGATCCTATGTTTTTGTGGTTTAGACATGTTGATGATGGTTGTTTGAAGCTACTATATCCATATTTTTGGCTTTTGATTCATTCTACAGTGCGAGTTATGTTCACGAGTTGTGAACTGTGGTTTTCTATGTGTCTATCTAAGGTCTAGGAGAAATGTTGTTGGTCTGATTTCTTTTTGGTTAAGTCTTATGGATTGTGGTTCTAGAGTTAAGTTGTTATGATCATGTTGAAGATAATTTTTGTGTTTGGAAGGATTTGATCGTGATAAGGGTTGTGTGTGCTTAATTGTTCTATTTGTTTTATACTGGTTTGGCCAACCTTGTGTTGAACACTACCTTAAAAGTTAATGAAGCATGTTGGGACCTATTTGGGTCCTCATGAAGTGTTTGTTTGGGTCACCCTCATTCTAATTCCACCCTAGGATGTTTTGGCACTGACCTAATTTGAATTTAATGATGGATGGCTGACTTTGGATATGTTTCAAAGTTGAAGATGGTATAAATACAGGAGGAATTATTGGTGGAAGATGTAAAAAGAGATAAGTGCAAAGAAATAGAGAAGATAGATGAAAAATATATGTGAATCAGTATGTGTGTGTGATGCGAGTGTAGCAAATCAATGCGAAGTCTAAATGTTGAGTTTTCAGATGCAATGAGTTGAAGGTGTACTCTATATTTCATGAATGTCTGCAAGTGGTGGAAATCTTTGTTGCATTGATATTTTCTTCTCTGTAACATATCTCTTCTATCTTCTTTGTATCTCTATGGCAATGATTCCTCTGAGTGGTTAACCCTATTGGACAGTGAGTCCTGATCTAAATAGTGAGTCCTTGTTTTGGCAGTGAGCCTTTTTCTCAGGCAACAAGCCTTTGTAATCGGTTTTGATATTCTCTATAGTGTGAGTTAATCCTTAGCATGATTTTTCCCTCATTTAGTTTTCCACATAAATTTGGTGTTACTATGTTTGTGTGATGGTTTTCAGTTTCTATACTTGCACTTAATGTTTTATCATTTTATCAGTGTTAAGGATTTGTGATTGATATAAGTTTCAGTGAATGATGTAAAAATTTAAATTTGTTACAACTAATTCACCCCCTTCTCAGTTGTCTTGTTCAACAATTGGTATCAGAGCTTGGTTCCTTGGAGAAGAGCTTAACTGCTTAAGGAAGGTCTGAGATGGCTAGAAAAGTTACTCATGATTATCTGAGGTTCGATGGAACTAATTATGCTATATGGAAAATAATTATGAAAGAATATCTGGAGTATTGTGGATATGATGTGGAGGAATCTTAGAAGAATCCTTACACTCCTCCTGCTAGTGGTCCAAGTAGGTTGATGAGATCAAGCTACATGAAGTGAAAAATAAGGTAAAGTACATTTTGAAGAATAGTCTTGTACATTCCGAGTTGATTAGAGTTTAGAGTCTAAGGACTGCTAAGGAAGTTTGGGATGCTTTGGAAAAGGCACATGGAGGTGATGAAAGGGTCAAAGAGGAAAATTTTCAGAACTTGGAGATGTATTTTGAGCTCCTACATATGTCTGAAGATGAGAATGTTAAAGTTGATGTACATAGATTGGATGAGGTAGTAGATGGAATGTGAGGACTTGGTGCTACTATAGATGAAACTAGGATTGTAAAGAAGATTCTCAGAAATCTCCCTAATGCTTACAACGAAAAAGGTATGTGCTATTGAAGAACATATATATTATAAGACTTACACTAAAGATCAGTTGTTGGGAACTTTGAAATCTTACGAGATGAGAAAGTCGAACTTGAGAAATGGATTCAAATTAGAGACTGCTTTTAAGGATACAAAAGATGAAGATCTGGATGAAGAAAATCTTGATGAAGTAGAAGCTAACTTTGTGAGAAGGATGAGAAAAGGCTCTGACAAGTATGAAGGTAAGTTACCCTTTAAATGCTTTAGTTGTGGAGGAATAGGACATTATGCTTCGAGGTGTCCGAAAATAGCTAAGAGGAATAAACAAAGATATGAGAAAAAAAAGAAAGGTAAGAAGATCAATAAAGCATATTCTGTGAATGAGGATGCTAGTATATCTGATGAGGAATCTGATTTTGGAGATCTTGATGACAATGAATGCTTGTTTTTCTCTATAAAAGATGAACCTACTTTTGTTAATTCTGGAAAATAGGTGAAGGAATTCCATCCAAAGAAGGAGAAAAATGAAGGTACTGTAATCTTTTCCCTACATGCTAAACATGAAAAGAACCATTGGGTTGTTGAAAGTGGTTGTTCACATCACATGACTGGTGATAGGAGTAAGTTTGTTAAACTTGGAAAATATGATGGAGGCTTAGTTATGTTTGGAGATGATACTGGTGCTAAGATTTGTGGGATAGGTTCAGTAAGTTTTTATGTCAAGCATAATACTAATGATGTCTACTATGTTAAGGGTTTAAGGAATAATCTCTTGGGTGTTGGACAGATGTGCAGTAAAGGATATAATCTTGTATTTGAGGATGAGAGATTTGAAATCAAGAAAGGATCCAAAATAGTGATTGGTACAGGAAAGAAATATCAAGGAAATATCTATCAACTTAAGGGTGTTGATGGAAAATTATTTATGACTCAGATTAATGATAGTTGGTTGTGGCATCAAAGAATGTGTGATATGAATTTTGATAACTTGGCGAGGATTAGTGCAGTTTAGGCCATGAGAGATTTACCAAGGATTACAAAGCCTATTAATGCTATTTGTAAGAATTTTCAGTTTGGAAAGCAAGCAAGAAGCCATTACAAATCAAAGGAACAATCTACTACTAGACTACTAGATTTAATTCATACAGATCTCTGTGGTTCTACAAGAGTGAGAAGTCTACAAGGTGAAAGGTACTGCATGCTTTTGATTGATGATTATTTTAGATATACATGGGTTACATTTCTTAGATAGAAGTCTAATGCATTAGATAGATTCAAGACATTCAAAGCTATAGTTGAAAATGAAGTAAATTTGAGGATCTAAAATGCTAAAGGTTTGACATAGGTGGTGAATTAAACTCCCATGAGTTTAATATGTTTTATGAAGTGCATGGAATAAAAAGACAATTATCTGCTCCAAGAACTCCTTAGCAGAATGGAGTTGTTGAAAGAAAGAACAAAAAAAATCAAGAGGTCTCTAGATCAATGATTACTAAGGCTGGTTTACCAGAAGTTTACTAGAGAGAATCTATTCACACTATTGTTTATGTATTCAATTGAGTTCAAGCAAGAGAAAACAGTACAAAGACCCCCTATGAGCTATGGTGTCAAAGAATTCCTAAGTACTGTTAAGTATTTCAAGGTATTTGGAAGAAAATGTTGCATTAGAAGAGATGTAGAAAGTATAAATGTCAAGGTTGATGAAGAAATTGTGGAAGAATAAGAAAAGGATGAGCAAGAGAAACAAAATGAAGAAAAAGAAGAAGTTTTGGTGATGTCCCTTAAGATACCTAGATATGTGCAAAAGAATCATTTAGAAAGTCATTGGAGACAAAACAAAAGGAATGTTGACAAGAAGCAGAGATGCTATTGATGAGGTAAATATGCGTTTTCTTTTTGAGATTGAATTGAAGACTAAAAGTGAAGCATGTAAAGATGAGCATTGGATCCAATGAAATAATAACTTATGCAGATTGAGAAGAATCAAATTTGGGAATTGGTCCCAAGGCCGACAGATAAAAACATTATTGGATCAAAGTGGGTATTCATAAATAAGTTGGATGAGAATGGAGAAGTGGTCAGAAACAAAGCAAGGCTTGTGTATAAGGGTTACTCACAAGTAGAAGGTGTATAATTTCAGGAGACTTTTTCTCTACTAGAAATAATGGAAGCTATAAGGATGTTGTTAGCATTTTTTGTTCATAAAGATTTCAAGGTCTATTGGATGGATGTCAAGTCAGCATTTTTGAATGGTGAGATGGAAGAAAAGGTCTACATTGAACAACCAGAAGGATTTTAGTTATCAAATCAAATGGATATGGTCTACATATTGAAGAAATATTTATATGGATTGAACCAAGCTCCTAGAGCTTAGTATGTAAGGTTAGATAGGTATTTGATTCAACAAGGTTTCAACAAAGGTATGATAAATAGTAATATGTATTTTAAAATTGAAAATGACAAAATATTGATTGTGGTTATATATGTTGATGAAATTATTTTTGGAGGAAATGAAACTATGTGTAATATGTTTGCAGAAGAAATACAAAAAGAATTTGAGATGTCTATGTTTGGAGAGATGAATTTCTTTCTTGGGCTACAAATTAATCAAACACAGAAAGGAATTTTTATTTCATAGTCAAAGTATGTGAAATAGATGTTGAAGAAGTTTGGGATGGATGGTTCCAAACCAGTATGCACTCCTATGGTGACTGGTTTCAAATTAGGTAAAGGTGATTATTCATCAAAGGCTAATCAAAGCAAGTATAGATCTATGATTGGTGGACTATTGTATTTGACTGTTACTAGACTAGATATTATGCATGATGTTTTTCTTGTGGCTAGATTTCAAGAAGATCCTAAGGAAACACATGTTGTTGTTAAAAAAATATTTAGATAATTGAATGGCACTCCAAATTATGGGTTATGGTATCCTAGGGATACTGACTTTACATTAAGTTCTTATATAGATGCAGATTGGGCTAGATGTGTAGATGATAGAAAAAGTACAAGTGGTGGTGCATTATTTGTTGGTTATAGATTGGTGGCATGGTTAAGTAAAAAGGAAGATTCAGTTTCCATGTCTTCTATTGAAGCTAAGTATATTGCTATTGCATCTTGTTGTACACAAGTTCTATGGATGAAACAAACATTGAAAGATATCAGAATTGTGTATGATGATCCTATTTCTATCTTCTGTGATAACACAAGTGTAATTAAAATTTCAAATAATCTAGTAATGCACTGGAGGACAAAGCATATATCTATCAGATATCATTTCTTGAGAGAGAAGGTTTTGGAGAATGAATTAAAGCTTGAGTATGTCCCTATGAAGGATCAAATTACTAATATATTTATGAAGGCTCTTCCTAAAGATACTTTTTGAGTATCTCCAGAAGAAGTTAGGGGCTATTTCCCCTCCTTTCTTGAACTAGATGTATATGGAGATGCATCAGTCTAGTGGGTCTATGGATCCATTTTTTTCTTCTGGACTATTTCTTTGGTGGCTACCTCTTAGTGGGAGCAGGTAGTGTCATGTGTTGTCATTGTATGAGTATTCTATGGGAAATCAATGTAAAATATCTTTTTCCTTTTCCATTGATGTCAAAGTGGGAGAGGAAGAATGTGAAAAAGAGAAGAGTATCATGATAAAAATCTTATCTACTAAGGGGGAGAAATAGAAAGAAAAATCATGAGAAGCATGCTTAAAGCTAGTATGTTGTCTCTGATGGTTTTTCACATCATGTGTTTCCATCAATGAAAAAGAGGGAGATTGTTGTAAGAATGAAGGTGTTGTCATTTATGTCAACTGGTCAATTGGTTATCAACTAGTTTCTATTGTCATTGATGTCATGAATGCAAGTTATTGGCTGTATATGTCAAGGATATTGAGAAAATTGTAATGAAGAAAGGTTGCAGGTGTTCAACGGTTGCTCTAGGTTTTTCTCTGAGATTTGTTCCAATATTTTCTCTTAGATTTCCTCCTATGTTTGTGTGGTTCAGACATGTTGACCATGGTTGTTGGAAGCTGCTATATCTAGATTTTTGGCTTCTGATTCATTGTACAATGTGACTTATGTTCACCAGTTATGAATTGTGGTTTTTTGTGTGTCTGGCTAAGGTTCAAGATAAATGTTGTTGGTCTAGTTTCCTTTTGGTGAAGTCATATGACTTGCAATTCTAGAGTTAAGTTGTTATATGATCGTGTTGAAGATAATTTTTTTGTTTGGAAGGATTTGATCATGCTAAGGGTTGTGTGTGCTTAATTGTTCTATGTGTTTTACATTGGTTTGGCCGACCTTGTGTTGAACACTACCTTTGAAGTTAATGAAGCATGTTGGGACCTAATTTTTTTCCTCTCTATCTTTTGGATAGGACTGCATTATGTTTTGGTGTCTGACTAGTTGATTTCATTGTTTATCCTTTTCTTAGCTAACCTAATTGAAGTTTTGAAGTGTTGTGATGGATATAAATGCAAGATCATTTAAGATGAACCAAGATGGAGTAGTGTACAAGTGCGAAGAAGTGTGTGTGTGTGTGTGTGTGCATGTGGATTGTATTGAATATCCAACATAGATAGTGCTAAAGTTAGTGAAAGGAAAGATCAATTGTGTTATAACACCTCAGTTAGTAGAGTGTTATGTTAATAAGCATTGTAATCTTTATATAAATCTTTGAATCCCGCTTGTAGATAGTGAGTCACATCAGGTCCTCTATATCTTTATCCTAAAGTTATGTTGGCTTTAGTACTACAAACCCTTTTGTATCTTTCTAGATAAGGTAGTGAGCCTTCTTCTAATTATTTTTGGTAGTGAGCCTTTTTGTTGTGAGTTAACTCTCACTGTGGTTTTTCCCTCATTTAGATTTCCACATAAATTTGGTGTTCTTTGTTGGTGTTTCCAGTTGATGGTCTAGCATCTCCTAAAGGGTAGCTACTCATAATCAGAGACCCTAGGTCAGTGGCCAACGAAAGGAGATAATTGATTGGTAAGCCTCTCCTCTGCACTTTAGGCTCTACAGGACCAAGGTGGGTATCCCTATACATTAATGTAGATCATCACACTACAATGGTGGGAAGCCTTAATTGGGATAAATCATCTACACATCTCTCTCCTTTCCTCACATTTTTATGGTAGTATGGAAAGAAAACATAAAAGTAAATATAGGAAAGTAAAAAGTTCTTTTTGAATTGAAATTGGATCCACCTTAGACCTAGGCTTATGAACATAGAATGACCAGTGTATTATCCACACAGAGTCTAGAAATGAAGTAACACTCTTACAATAGACCCACCTTGGATTCTTATATACTTGCTTCCTTACAAAAAGAAACCAACAAAAGAAAAAAATATATCAGACTTCTTTGAATTCCCAATTGCATCATCACTACCTTAACATATGACTTGAAAGAAATTACTCTAATCCTTGAATAGAAACTAACAAATCAAACATTCAAGATCAATAAATGTGATTGAGAACCAAAAAAATCCTTGATTATATTGATTCAAAGATGATGAGTACAAAGCCAAAGAGAATGATAAAGTTGATACAAACATAAAATGCGAAATGCAATGAACATTTAGGTCATCTATTATTATTACAAAGCAAACTTTACAACATTTCCTTACTAAGTGCAAAAATCACTATATAGACTAAGACAAAGACTTACAAAGATTCAGAGAGGATGGAACCTCAAAAATTGTCTTTATAGTGTAGGCATAACTCAGATTCAAATTGAAATTGCTAACCCTAACCAAACTAGGGTTTCAGACCAAAACACCCAGGTCAAACCATAGTCTGCTGAGAATTTCTCCCCAAAATGATGCAACCACCAGACTTGAATACTCTTGACACCTCGAGCAAACTCTAGTAGAGTCATTCTGAAAATAGGCATGGCACTCCCAAGAAATCCACGATCATAGTCAGGAAGAACATACCTTGACATAAATTTCATTCTCTGCAACACATCGGGACATCAATGGTGCCGCTCAGTAGTAAATTCTTCTTGGGAGAAGCAAAAAATATGATCTGTATTTGTCCTGGATCGATCTTGGTAGCTAAGGAGAAGATACACCATTACTGCATATTCACTATCCACAAACAAGAGTAGCCAACTATTGGGGAAATCTAATTTTAAAATGTGGCTATTGATCTGTCTTAACTACACCAAGATCCAACGCCTAATTCTCATTGTAAAAAACTTTACAACCCAACCATTAGATTTAAACACTTTAAATCAAGGCCGCACAATCATCATTGTCATAACATCACATGACTCACAACAACGATGTGAGTCATACAAAATCACACCAATAAGACTTCACCACTTGGAGCGCTAACCATTCAAACCACATGCACCATCATCTTCATCGATGGTCAACACACACCCACATGGATGAATCTCCACCACTTTTTGCTAAATATACGAGACTAAGCCAAGATTCACCAAAAGCCCTAGTAGAAAGAAAAAGCACCATCCCATCTCTTAAATCACCACCATTGATCCATGCCAACTGTCACTGTGACATCACCATTCACAAACACAACCACCACCGCTGGTCCCACCAGGGACATGCATCACCAACCCACTAACCCCGCAAGACTTTGGAAAATAATATTTTATATGTGCGAGATGCATGGGGAGCGGCCAAGATTTAGCCACGATTTGCACCCTAATATCTATCGTTCGATCACGGGTCCCACCACAACACTCACCAGGCCTTTGAAAACCATGGGCCCGATGCCACACATATGCCCCGCGACAAAATTCCACTAACCCTATGGCTTTACTTTAATGAATATTTTATTGTTTTGGGCTGCACGGGGAACGATTAAAAATCAAATCTCTTGATCCAATGGTTAACAAATCTGCACATGCACAAAATTTAGTTGTAGAAAGGGGACTCGAATTGGTCGATGGGAACAAGACCCTTGGGACAAAAGACTTAAGGCTATAAGTCACAAAATAAAATTGATGTTTCCCGACATAGGAAAAGGGTCAAATAATTAAAAGGGGGCTATGCTAGGAGGACGAAAATGATGAGATAAAGTCATTACTTTATGAGGTTGAAGCAAAATTTGTGAGAAGATTGAAGAATGGAACTAGCAAGTACAAAGGTAAGTTACCATTCAAGTGTTTTAATTATGCAAGAATAGGTCATTTTTCATCTAAATGCCCTGAGAAAGAATCAGGTGATAGAAATTAAAGAGATAATTTCAAAAAGGGTCTCTATTCCAAAGAAAGTAGCGGTTCCTCTAAAGATGAAGAGAATGATTCAAATGATGAAACTCTCTTTATGGCTTTCAATACTACTAGCAAAAAGTGTAATATTGAGTAATGTATGGAATCTAACTCCTTGAGTGATGAAGATATGTTTTCCTTTAATCCAAATTTGGAATCTACGAAACATGAAGGTTGGGACTTCAATTTAGATGATTGGGGAATAGACTTTGAAGGAAAACTCTAGTCAACTCTAGAAGACTTGAATGAAGCAAGGGAACTAAATCAAAAATATGAATGCTTGCTTGCAAAATCAAAGGAAGAAAATGACAAATTGAAAATATAAGTTGATAAAAGAAAAGAATGTGAAATAAAACTATAAGAGGCAAAAGGTATGATCTTTGGTTTTAAAATAAGGGTTGAATAAGGCAAGAGGACTGAAGATTGCTTGAATGTCAAGCTCAATGACAAAGCTGCTGAATGTTTAAAGATTTAGGAGGAAATTTTCACTATAAGGAATTCCTTGAAAAGAGAAAAAGAACATAGTGAAAAAGGAGAGAAGCCTAGTATTGATAGTTCCAAATCAAATGAAAATGGCGAGACAAAAGAGGAAAGAGGTTCAACCTGCATTGAAGATTCTGAGAAGAGTTCCTTAGGAGATGCAAAGCATATTCAAAATGGAAATAATGAAAGTGGATCCAATCCTAACTAGAAGTAAAGAGGATTCACAAGTTCTCCATCTATAAAATGACATGCTCCTTCTAGGTTCAATTGACCCTTTCAAGGTTAATATTTTTCTTGTAGTATTTTTGGGCATACAACTATAATTGTAAAGTTAGATAAAGAAGGAATAATAACATGGGTAAAAGGTCATTCACATCTCAAAGAAATAATATTTTTTTTCATGAATATTGCTATGCCTACAATAACTATGGTCACAAGGATGATGAGTGAAAATCTAAGGTCAAGAGGAACAACTTTGTTCCAAAGCACACTATTGTGTGCCAAAAATGCAATAACATGAGACATAAGACAAACTATTGCAGAATTAGCTTTGCTAAGCCATCAATTTAGAAAAAGGTTGAATACCATAATCAATAAAGGAAGGGAAATGAAAAGGTTTGGAAAGAAGACTATGAGAAGAAGGACATGACACTACACTTGTGCATTCTGCACAAAATTATAAGACAAACTGAGATAAAACCTTTTGCCCCTTGAAAATAAAAAGGTGTTGAAGAATTCAACATGAAAGAAGATTTGAATCAAATCAATTGGTGTGTAGATCGGGTTTGCATAAATGGACCTTTATTGAAGATCCCAATGGAGGAGGATGGTGTGTGAAATTTGGTAATCCCGTTCTAATTGATGTCATTCTAGTTTGGTGTACCACACACAAATAGAAGTCTTTGAAAAAGTAATAAATTCATAGTACACTCTCTTCAAAAGAGTCAAGGTATTTTTGTCTACTCCTCTCTATAGAAAAGGGTTATGTCTTGCGGTCCAAAAGCTAAGTTAATCAAGTTGTGAAGGGATCATATCCAAGCTTTCAAGTTCAGATACCTTCTAAAGTAGAAGATGCTAGTGATAGGGTTCTAGTCTGGCATAGTGAAGTGATGTTGAAGGCTTTTTGGAATGTTATGAAATTATTTTAGTAGAAATTTTTTTTCCATATAGATATGTGGACATTTCTAGTGTATGGTATCTTATTGTATGAGAAGATTTGGTGAGATGAAAAGTTCTATTTTTCAAATAACAATGTGCTACAATATCTATTTGTTCTACATAACTTATGTTTGGGTACTTGCACCAACTGGTGCTTGAACATATCAATTAGTTTTCAGGTTTTCTTTGCAAGTGATATGTTTGGTTGAGAAAGCTGTGAAAATAGTCTTCAAATACTTGAAGGGTACAAGATTATGGCCTATGGTACAAAAAGGATCAAAATTTCTCTTTGAGTGCCTATAATAATGCCAATTGGGCAGGTTGTGTTGATGACCAAAGAAGTACAAGTGGAAGTGAATTATTTTTGGGAGACATATCGGTCTCTTTGTTCAGTAGAAAAGTAGGATTCATTGTCTTTGTACACAATAGAAGTAGAATATATTTTTGTAGCATTTCATTATACTCATGTGTTTTGGATGAAGCATACTTTGAAGGATGTTAAGGTGGTTTATGATGAACCTATTCCTATACTGTGTGACAATACAAGTGCAATTAACATTTCCAAGAATCTAGTAATGCACTCAAGAACTAAACACATATCAATCCGGTATCACTTTCTGACAGAGAAGGTTGTAGAACATGAAGTTAGAATGGAATATGTGGCTACCAAGAACCAAATTGCAAACATTTTCACTAAGGAACTTTCAAAGAATAATTTTGAGTATCTACGACAAAATTTAGGGGTTATTGCCCCTCCTTGTTCTAACTAGATGCATAAATGGTGCATTTGTCCATGGGAGAAATTCATGTCATATCCTTTACACTTGGATTGATGAGTGCTACCTCTCAAGGGGAGTTGGTAGAAAGGGAGAGTCATGAATATGTTGTGTAGTTGTTACTAGTTGAAGATGTACTGCTAGTCAAAGAGGGAGTATATGTTGTTGTTTCAATAGAATATCTTTTACTATTTGTCCCCTAAAGAATGTCCTGCTGCTTTATGTAGGAGTGTATGATCCTTTGTCCTTAATGTCAAAAGGGGAGAGTGAGTAGTGTAGGTTTCCATCAATACCAAAGGGAGAGATTGTTGGCAATTGTTATCATTAATATCAATGTTCACTGAGGAGATTGTTCATAGTTGTTGTCATTGATGTCAATACTTGAGAAGTAAGTTAGTCCTTGGAATTAGTTATCATTGTTATATTCAGTTTGGGATAATATTGGCAATGAAGCTCATGGTTGGATTTCATGCCTTATCAAAGAAAAAATATTGAAATTCATGGTTGGATGCCATGCCTTATCAAAGAATTTTTTTTTGAATTTCATGGTTGGATATCATGCCTTATTCAAAGAAGAATTATTCAAGCTCATGGTGGGATTTCATGCCTTATCCAAAGAAGAATTGCTGAAGTTCATGGTTGGATGTCATGTGTTATATAAATAAGAATTGCTAAAGTTCATGCTTGGATGTCATGCCTTATCCAAAGAAGAGTTACTCAAGCTCATCTAAGAAGAGGTGCTAAAGTTCATGTCAAATAACGTTGCATTATATATTATTGTTGTTAGCCGAGTTGATTTCATAATGATATATTCAGATAAGGATTAAAAGCATTAAGATGAGGATTAGAAGCATTATTGATAGTGGAGAGATGTTTAAGGTATATAGTATGTCTTATTCTCTATCCTGATGTTCTTGCTAAAGTATCTATTGTTGAAAGGAAGTTCTAGCCTCCACAAGTTGCTTAAGCATTTTTGGTTCAAGAAGCTGCATTGAAGTCTATCTAGGAGAATTCCATGCAATCCCCCTCTGTTGATGATTTGGTCTTGTAGTTTGGTATTCAAAATTGGTGTTCTATGGATGTTGCACTCCTATCTTTTTAGGTCACCTGCGTTGTCGAGGAGATCTCTATGAATTATAGTGTTGTTGGTTTTCTAGACTAGTTTGAGAAATGCTTCACATTTCTTTGCATTGATGTATCTTTTCTTGTAGCTTGGTGAATGTGCTCTCAATGTTTGTGTAGTATCTTATTTCCAATCTGACATGTTGAAGTGATCCACAAGTTGTTCTACTATTGATACATCATCTGGCTATGTATTTTGTACTTCTTGAATGAAGTATTTTATACTTGTTTGATCTACAGTTGCTATTAATGGCATGAAAGTATGGAGTAAGTTTATGAAAGTGTTGTTGGATGTTCAGGGAACATCCCCATGTGGTTCAAAAATTGCTAATTGGCCACTTTGGTGTCACATTATGTCTTGAGTTGGCTTTCTAGGATATTTATGGATATCTGGTTGATAGGGCTTGTTCCTTTGCTTGTATTGTATGCTTGGGGGTTGTGCCAGTAATGGAAGATGTGTTATGATAAATTTTGGTCCTGACCTATCTTGCTTGGGACCACATCAAGTTAATTCAATAATAAGTATGTTTATGGGCTAATTGGTTATGTGCTTCAATGCTTTATCCACATTTTTCCTTGATGTCGACTTATGTTGATGTGCGTCTACATGTAAATTATTTTGGATCACATTGGAAGAAGTGATAAGAACTATTTTTGGTCCTCTCTAACTTCTAGATAGGACCACATTATATTTTGGTGAATGACGAATTGATTTCATTATTTATCCTTTTCTTAGCTGACATAATTAAAGTTTTGAAGTATCGCGGTGGATATAAATGTAAGATAATTCCAGATGCAACAAGATGGATTAGTGTACATGTGTGAAGAAGTGTGTGTGCAAATTTTATTGCATATCCAATAGAGATAGTACAAAGTGAGTGAAAGGAAAGATCAATTGTGTTATAACACCTTAGTCAATAGAGTGTTATATTAACAAGCATTGTAATCTTTATCTAAATATTTATATCTTTCTCTAAGATAGTGAATCTCATTAGGTCCTCTATATCTTGCTCTTGAAGTTATGTTGGCTTCATTCCTACAATTCCTTTGTATCTTTCTCTAAGGTAGTGAGCCTTCTTACAAGTCCTTTTGGAAGTGAGTCTTTATATTGTGAGTTAACTCTCATTGTGGTTTTTCCCTCATTGGGTTTTCCACATAAATCTAGTGTTCTCCTTGTGCTTGTGTGTGTCCTCTATTGCTTTCTCACTGTTGCTAATTTGGTTAGAAGTAGAATGGCTATATCTTCCATTGCTTAAAGGTTGTTGAAGTTGCTAACGAATTCAAACTGCTATATCATTCTCTGTTACTATTATGTTTTAAGGTTTTGATATGATAAAGAAGGTTTGATTTTGCTAAAAGTTTCAAGATCTAGAAGGGGTTATGTTTTTGTGTAGATTGATTCACCCCCCTCTCAATCTTTGGGTGTACACGTTCAAAAAATATGGTAGGTATGTGTGTATGTATGCATGTATGCATGTATGTGTGTATGTGTGTATGCATGCATGCATGTATGTATGTATGCATGCATGCATGTATGTATGTATGTATGTATGTATGTATGTATGTATGTGTGTGTGTGTGTGTGTATGTGTGTATACATGTATGTATGTATGTATGTATGTATCTATGCATGTATTTTTTTTATATATGTGATGCATGAGCATCTAGGGTGTAATAGAAATCATGCATCCCCAAAAAATTGTTTATTTTGATTTCTTTTAGGTTTAGTGAATTTTTTTAAGGGCTAAAAATGGTAGGATTACTTACTATTTTTCATAAGTTGGAAGGTCTAAAAATGACACTTTTTAATTTTTAGTAAGTTTGCATTTGTGTACGTATAAACACGAAAAATTACATAGAGCTCCAAAATGGTGAAATGAAGACAATGTGAAGAAATCACTTCAATACCATTTGTCATTTGTGAGATGTTAATGTTTTATATTAAATATCCCTTTTAAAATATTCAAAGTCAATTTTGAGGTACCTAGATGTTCTAGACGGGCCTAAAAAATGATAAAAAATCATGGTATACTATAAGTATACCATTGCAGACCTCGCACTTGAAAAGATCTTTCCAATAACATAGATGGTTTGTCAATCTGATGCTCAAGTCAAAAGTTATTGCTCTCGAAAGTTGGACTAAAATTTAGGAATTTTCTAAGGTTGGTAAAGGGGTAACTAAATATATTTGGTGTCGAAAATAGAAGTGACAATTTGTTGGAAAGTGGAAAATATCATATAAAGTGGTTATGATGAAAAGGGATTCATTCTAGATGACAAGATAGATGAAATTCTTGCTTTTCAACAGATAATGAAAGTTCGGGTTTCAATGGCCAATATTGCCATTCACAAACTTGCATGTCTGATTTTTTGCATGTATTTGTGGCCCAAATTTTTGTAATAGTGGTCTTGTGACCAGATAGTTTTAATGCATTTGATTGCATGTATGTAGATGATTTCTGAGAATATAATAAAATTGCATGGTTTTTGTTCTTGAATGTTATTTTATGTGTAAGGTGTGTTTGAAGGAGAGTCTCCCTTCATCAATATGTGTGTACATATATGTGTATATACATACATACATACATATATACATATACATACATGCATATATATACATATAGATATGCATACATACATAGATATGTATATATGTATGTATATGTATGCATATGCATATGCATATGTATGTATGTATATATATGTATGTATGTATGTATATATATATATGTATGTATGTCTATATATATATATATATAGACATATAGACATACATATATATATACATATATACATATATATCTATGTATGTATGTATGTATATATAGACATATATATATATATATAGACATATATATAGACATATATATAGACATATATATATAGACATATATATAGACATATATATAGACATATAGACATATATATATATATATAGACATATATATATATATATAGACATATATATATATATACATATAGACATATATATATACATATATATATATGCATATATATATATACATATATATATGCATATATATATACATATATATATGTATATATACATACATACATACATATGCATACATATACATATATATATGCATATTTATGTATGTATGCATATCTATATGTATATATATGTATGTATGTATGTATGTATATGTATATATGTATATATGTATGTATGTATGCATGTATGTATGTATGTACATATGTATATACACATATTGATGAAGGGAGACTCTTCTTCAAACACACCTTACACAGAAAATAACATTCAAGAACAAAAACCATGCAATTTTATTATATTCTCATAAATCATATATATATATATGTATGTATGTATGTATGGAAGGATTAGGATCATTTAAATCTTAACTTATTAGTTTTATTAACTTAATTTGAGATTGTATGTATAGTTAAAATGTAACAATGTGTAGGTTTTACCAAATTAAATATAATAATTTTATCTATCCCTCATACATTCTTTTGAACAATGATTTCATTTATTTGATTATAATTTGTGAAAAAATACATTAGCATACCATAACAACAAGAAGAGGTTCCAAATTAAACCTTAACTCTTTTCTTCACACAATCAAGAAATTCTATCTCATCCATGTACATTAGGTTTCACATTACCATAATTATTTCTTTGAAATAACTGAACAATAAACAAATTTCATACATTTTATAAATTTGTTACAAAGAGAAATATATATTCTTTTAATACATAATTCAACTATTGAATTCTATATTTATTTTCACAACAAATGGATTAAATTATTTCCATTCAACCTTCATTGTACAATAATGATGTTCAAGGAGAGAGAATTTAATGAGCTGAATTTTTCAATAGACATTATCAAGAACAAGAGTAGGTGGCTCCAATGGTGATATACCAATGGGGAAAGATATTCTCTCCACCCAAATAACATGGCATCATCAATCCATTAACAACCTCTATCCATCCCTCAAGTAGGGAGAATCAACCAAAAACCATCATTCACAAAATAGAACAACCTAACTCTATCATTGAAAAGAAAGAATGAAGTCCACATAAAATTTCACAAGGTTCTCTTAGAACTCAAGAACTTATTAACCACAACCACAACCCACTTTACAATGAACCCACTAATTTCAGAAATTCACTTCAAAAACTATTGAGCACTCCAAAATAAATAGAAGTATTCACAAAAAGAATCATTCCAATAACATAATAGAGTTAGGAGGACTCATCTTAGTACAAGAGGTATAGGGATGAGCCTCCTTTTTTCTCCACACCATTGATATCTTGGTAATCAAATATTTTTCCTTCAAACTCTTAATCTTCTCTCTCAAAATACTTAAGAAATATTTCCCTAAAATTCCAAAATTCCCTACCCAATTCTAAGAAGGGGAATACATATAAAATTAGATCTCCCTATCTCTGATTGTGGAGGTGACACTTATCACCTCCACATCAAATCTTAAGATAACCTTGAGGGACTTCCAAGTGTCTCCACATGGAAGATTCCTCCTCAAGAGGAGTCTTCATTTGTCCTCACCTATGGCGAGTCATGGATACCTTAACCATAACTAGGTAACCACTCAAAAATAATAATAAAAGATGGGATGGGGCGGTGACACATCACCCATCCTCATCCTAACTACTTATAATTTTTTCACATATTGAAGACCAACTTTAAGAGGTGAAAATTTAGTTGTAGTTTAAAATTCACATTCAAGAATGACCCTAGCTATTAGTCCTATGACCTAGGACTTTAAAATTGACCAACTAAAAATAAAATGCCAACTTAAATCCACTTTGGAACCCTTAGAAAATTAAATTAAAAAATAAACTCATAATTTAATATTACCTTCCTCAACTTGTAAAATTGAACACCATTACATAACAACATACAACATTTATTTTCAAACTATATCAAAATAATATGACGTTACAAAAGGACCACTTGGACATCCAAACACATAATATTCAAATAAAATAAATCAACAAAATAATAACTATGTTTGACTCAAGAATAACTTAGACAAAATAAACCACAACATTTTCTCTCTCTAGCATAACAAATTATACTTGAAACTTCAATAAATGAAGTATCTCGTTAGGGTTTTGATCATTCTCCCTTTTCTACCATTCACACTAATTTATTTCACACCAGTCATAACATTAATATGTCCAATATGTATCCATAGTTAGGCATAATCAATAATCATTATTCACTAACTTTACTATGATCAATTTGATAACAATTCACATAATTAATACTGTACTTAGTTTATTATTGAAATTTGAATCCATCTTCAAGGAGAATGAAATGATAAAGGTTAGATTTAACTTCTATTTAATCTAGCTACTTTATCTTCAAGCAATTTTTATATTCTCAATGAAACCCATTTAGTAAAATATTAAACACTCATAGCTTACCACCTATACATACCATGAGTTCACCTTTAGTTCAATTAGTGTTCCTCTTTTTGCACTAACATTTGATATGTTATCAATCCTCTAAAACTATTTTGTAACTCTTGAAGATATTAGTCCATTCAGATAATGTCCTCATCAAGAAACATAAAAATATAAGTAAGTTCATTAAATTAAATCAAATACACCACCAATCTTTATCCCCTATCCAAACTAAATTCATTCATTATTTAATGTCTCCTAATATAAAAAACAATTACAATTTAAATGTTCAAATATTCTTAATCTTAATTCTACTTTATTCTTTTATTTCTTTTTTCTTTGTATCACTTTTGTACTAATAGCCTACAGATTTTTCTTTTGATTAATATATTTTAAATTTAAAAAAAAAAGAAAAAGAAAAGTTCTCTGTTGCTTAGCTAATGAGCATTCTAAGTCTTGATAGCCTTAGTAGACATTCTATATCTACACCATGCTAAACTCCCATGATATAGTTTTTCCCATGGTCCCTACCGAAAGACTCCCATGTACAAATTATAGTCAATTTATAAGAACTCTATGAAGTTGCTGAAATAGTTGATCTACGGGACTAAGTTGCTCTACTTATTCTTCGAGCTAGTCAAGAAACACCCATTCAATGGTGACGATGGAGAAGCCAATTAAATATTGGATTTCCATTTCCATCATCTGCTATATTCTTCCCTTTTATCTTTTTCTATCATCTACATGATTGAAATATTGCACTGTATTCTTAGTTGGAAAGACAATGAACGATTTAACCCTACTCTCCTTGTCCAAAGGAAGAACAATTTTATGTGGGTTTAGTTGTTTTGGATGCTTCTGTTTCAACTTTTCTGGAAGAAGTTTCCTAAGTCTTGCATATAATTGACAAAAGTCGATTCGTCCATTTTTGTTATTATATTCAATGTATAGACAGCTCACATACATGACCACCACATTAATAACAATTTCAACTTCAATAAATTCTATGAATATTCATTGCTTTGAAGAAGATGAATAGGCCTCATTGTTTGCCAATGTTATCTTTCACTTTTTATTTTATCATTTGATTTTTTTATTTTTTGATTTTTTGATGTATAAAAAATGTGTGAATGTTCCTCTTCTTTTCTAATATGTATTTTATTCACTTAATTAATTAAAAAAAATGCAAAGATAAAAAAATCCAAAATTAGAATCATTGCTAACTTCTAAACCATATTCTTCGTGCTAGTTAAGAAACACTCATGCAATGGTGTCGATGGAGAAGTCTATAAAAATATTGGATTTTCATTTGCATCATCTGCTGTATTCTTAACTAATCTTTAATCTCTTCTACATCATTGAAATCTTACATTGTCATGTTGGTTGGAAAGACAACGAACGATTTAACCCTACTCTCCTTGTCCAAAAGAAGAAGAACAAGTTTAGGTGGTTTTAATTGTTTTGGACGTTTCTATTTTAATTTTTTTATTATATTCAATTACGTGGAAAGTATCTTGTCCACAAAAAGGTTTATCAATCACGCTGTTTTCTGTTTTATTAAATGAGCAGAAACAGGTGGACTGCACAAACATTTAGTAATGAAAAACCTGTTCAGCAATTTATGGAGAGTTCACATACAGTTGGCCATATTTAAAAACACGTGAATCTCTGAGAGAAACAGAATATACAAATGTAACTCCCAAACTGAGAGCCAAAAACAATTTCATCTACAATTTCTATGAATATCCATTGCTTTCTAGAAGACGAATAGGCCTTCAATTTGGACGCAAGCCTTGGGAGAATATTTGGCGGCCACACTTCACCAAGTTTAATATTCGTTAATCAATAGAAAGTTATCGACTATATCCAATTGGGCGCGGCTTAACCAGCACACTCTAAGCTGGTTTGACCGCTTAGTTGGCAGATGTGGGCCCCTCTCTATTGTCACATATTACAGTTGGAAATGCTCAGGTAGACATTTATGCAAAATGTGGAAGCATAGACAAGGCACATGAACTGTTGGACCGAATGCCTCAAAGATATGTGGATTCATGGTATGCTTTGGTTGCAGGATATGCACAAAATACGTCTGTCAAAAAGGATTTAGAAGGTTTCATCCAAATGCGATTGGCAGGCGTAAAGCCAGATTCCGCAACCTTTGCCAGCATCCTCCCAGCCTGTGCGAAAATGGGAGCTGTGGAACAGGATATGGACATCCATCACAGATAGAGGAATTTTGTCACATGTAGCTGCAACTGCCCTGCTAGACGTGTATGCAGAAAGTGTAAGTGTAAGCATAGACAAGTCACGCGAACTGTTTGACAGAATGCCGTGATTGCAGGATATCCAAAATGTGGAACTAGGCAGGTGAACTGTTTGACATAATGCCTCAAAGAAACATGTTCTCGTGGAACGCCCTGATTGCAGGATATTAACAACATGGATTTGTTTAAAAGGCTTTAGAGACTCTGCAACCAAATGCAATTGGCTACAACCTTTCTCAGCCTATGCCAAATGGGAGCTTTGGAACAGGATATGGACATCCATCAAAGCATAAAGGATATAGGGATTTTTCTCAGAGGTAGTTGCAACTGCTCTGAGTTTAAGGGAGTTGAGGAAGGCTTAGATAAGGAATATGTTTAAGTAAGGTATATGTTTAGGTTGAAACTAGTGAAATAATTATTTTTTAGATGTGTATTATGTGTGAGACTTGTGATGCTATTAAATTGTGATGATCTATGTTCAAATTAGAGTTCTAACTTTAAAGTTGAATAGTGTTTACTCACACCCATAGAAGTACTACCACTATATCCTATGGAAACTATACATTTATAGTGTGATTTTTCCTTCCACTACCATTTCATTCCCTCTTGCCTCTCACTCTCTTTAGACATACTCCATTCTGCCCATACTATTCATACCACTACTACCTGCACTTCTAAACCTTCAATACACTAGTGAAGTAGTTTGCTCAACTTAAGAAGAAAATTGTAGCTCTAACTCTATTACATATAATCCTCCACATTGTACACCTTTTGCATTTGAGGTTGTTACACACCCATTTCTCATTAGCTTTATTGTAGCTATATTTGAGTTATATTATGGAAAAAGGTGGTCACAATGTTTGCCTATGAGCTTTCAATGATACATGTCTAGATATTGCATATGAATATAAAGTCTTACCTAAACTATTTCCATGAACCCAAAGGATTATTCCCTTGAATACTTTTAATCCTTAGCTCCTATTTCTATCCATTATTTTGACGAGCTAGCCACCACTTTCTTACAACCCTTATATGTCAATATGGGCTTAGAATCAACTACCAAATTTAACTAAATGTTCCCAAAGAGTCTACTACTGACAATGGAATTAGCTTTCAATATTTATGTGGTAAAATTTGTGTGTTTATGTAAAAAATATTGAACTTTAACTATTTGAATCTAATGGTTGGAATTATGGGGCCTCCCTCACTTCCTTCAACCCTTCAAGATGCCAAAAGAACAATAAATTTCAAAAAGGAAACGACAAGAAAGAATCTAAATCTGGTTCCAATAAAATGTCTACCACATCTAATTTTGACCATTCAAATGTGTTAAGGGCCTAGAAAATTTACAAAGCTTAGCAAACCATTGGATTTAATGTTCAAACTTTCATAATAATTTTGTCATCCTTAATTTCATCAATATATTAGATTTCTCTAGAGGATTAACTAAGAGTTAAATAATGAATCATTCTTCTACAATTTTCATAGAGCTAACGAACACCATACATATACTTTCATGGTATTCAAGCATAAAATCATAGATCTCATTGATAGTAATGTGATTTGTGTTAATAGTGTTAATGATGGGGGAAATGGTTTGGTTGCTCCACTAAAATAAAATTTAAAATTTATGCTAATATTTTTCCATCTCATACACATTCTAACAATATTGAGCACTAATAGGTAATCAATCATCCGACTAATTCTATGATGTACACACATATGAATAAAGACCATATGGATAGAAAGCATGTTTGTTCCTCTTCCTACACTTCTACAAAAAAATTTATAGCTATTACTCTTAAAATTTCACCTCAGGCTACATACCATCAATTATTTCATTTTATGAGGATACCCAAAACCACAATTATTATGGTCCACTTTATGGTCATGGTTTTCTTCATGGTCAATAATGTGAAGGTATTCACATTGATCTAGGAAATTAGTATAACATATGCATAAAAGAATTTCATATAATTACAAATTTAGCATTAGATAATTATACACATTTATGTGTTGATCTAAACATAATCAATGCCATTCTTGTGGACACTTTGGGGAGTGTTATCTTTTCTCTTAACATGGGGCTTAAGGAGGTAGGTGAATTTTTCCATATCATTCCTTCATTGGCTATATTTCATATTTTACTTAGGAGATCTTAGTTACAATAATTAAACAAGATATTTAATATGATGCATCAATACCTAAAATATGTTTGTCGAGAAAATTGTGAAAGTGATGAGAGATGCATATGTACCTATGTTCAAATCAATTACTTCAAACTTGAAAATTGTGTTATCAAACTCAAGAACATTTGTTATAATTTCAAAGGTAAGGAACATCAAATAGAAGCTCCTCACAAAACCAAAGATAGAATTCATTAATTATAACAAATGCATGTGCAACAAAAGAATCTTAAAAAGTTATCAAGGAAAATAAGGAGAAATGAAGCCCTCTTCATTACCTCCTAATACTCATCTAGCACAAAAAAAAACTTATAAATCATGTCCTCCACTAATAAAGAAAGAATAACATTATATCATTCTTTCATATGTACCAAAGCAAGGATGATTTCCTCCTTATGCTCTAAAGAAGAATAAGAAAGAAATTTTCAAAAATCTCATTGTCACCTCTTTTAAAGGTGTTACTTCCATATGAGTTCCAAATAAAAAATAGAATATTAAAAAAGAACAAGAGAATCTGAATCCACAAGTACAATAACAATATTACAAAAGGTATTTCTCCTATTCTACATAAATCAAGCACATTTAATGACATCATATCATGCTAAAATTCAAAACATTAAAGGTGGTTACGAACCACATAAATAAGACAAGAAAAATCTATTAGATGATAATCCATCTAATATTATTGGTTGAGATTTGGAGCTTTTTTCTCTACACACATGTCTATATACTTTGCATTATTTTGATGGTGTCCCATAGTTGGGAGGCATATCTTTTGGCATTTTCCACTACCCTAAATTATATTGATTAAAAAAAATCTAAACTTTTCTATATGATTTCAATTATAATGATTACATTAGAAGTTTGTATCACATGTTACTAAAATAATCACTCATGACGCTTGCAATATTTCTAATATATTCCACATGATTCAAATGATTATGATTACATTTTATAGTTAGGTCACTTCATAAGTGAAAATTATGTTGGACACTCTCAAGGATATCTGTAATGATTGTAAGAGTAAGGAACATTAAATAGTTGTTGCTTATGAATACAAAGAATGAATACAAAGATAGAATTTATTAAGTATACCAAATGAATCTATGATAAAAAAAAACAAATAAAAAGTTAATAAAAAGGAAAAATAAGGAGCAGATGAAGCCCTTTATGTTGCCCCATAATGCTTATAAGCACAAAAACCAATTTATAACCCTTGTTCTCTACCAATAACGCAAGAGAAATATAATTCCATTCCTCCATATATATGAAAACAAGGAAATTTTCATATGGGTGATCTCACAATACTAGTTTACAATTTTTGCCAAACTAGACACTGAACTATTTTTTTCTAACTAAATCTTCACTTTCGAGCACCTATAGCAGCTAAACCATGAGGAATTTGAAGATGATGCAAAATAGTTATTTGTGACATTTTGTCTGTAGATTCTAAATATATTTTTTTCAAAAATTTTGGAATCAGATTGCACTTCTTTTTCCATCTCCTTCAAAAACTAGTTTTTTCAGTAAACACCGTTTTTAAGGGGTGATGCTCACCATATAACACAACTTTTTTTCCATGAAGGATAAAATTCTATTTTTTTGGAATTTAGATTTGTAACTATGATATCTAGTGCTTCCAATTAGTTTCATAGTGCTTTATTGAATATTTTTTCCTTAATCAAGTTTTGAAGTCAAACCAATTACAACTCAGACATAGACGAAATGTTATGAAATAACTTGCACAATAGAAGAATATGATATGAAATATGCTGCAAATACTTGATAATAAGAATAACAAGCCACTTGAGGGGAAAACCTCCAAATATCTCTAATGAGAACACACTTCACACTTGATGATGAAATAAGACTCACAACCTCCTATATATACCTATTTATGCCAAGGAGGATATCACCTAGGCCGACTTAGACACACCTATATAAGACTTAGGCTGACCTAAACAACTAAATAACAATATACTAATGATAATATGACTTAATAGAGCTAAAGATAGCCAAAAGCCGACTATTCATAACCCGATGTACAATAATATTAAGGGCGTAGCATGCCCCCCTTCTTCAAAGAAGCATTGTCCTCAATGCTAATCAAGTTTGGAAACTTTTGAATGAACTCCTCATCTTCCCATGTGGCATCTTCAATTGGTAACTTCTTCCATTGGATGAGATAATCAGTGATAGTTCTATTCCTCAGCTTCTTTGTGCGTGTTTGACGAATGCGCTCTGGTTCCAAAATGATTCTTCCTTCTTCATCCAGCTTGGGAAGTGTTGTTTGAGTGGGAATATTATGCCCAATTACCTTCTTCAAACAGCAAACATGAAAAACTAGATGTATCTTTGTTGTTGGTGGCAACTCAAGCTTGTAGGCAACACTACCGATCTTCTGGATGATTTGGTATGAACCATAATACTTTGGAGACAACTTATTATTCTTTCTTTGCTGCTTTAGTGAGATTTGCTTATAAGGCTGCAATCACAAGAAGACCCAATCCCCAACTTCAAAACTTCTTTCACTACGATGTTGGTCTGCCTGTTGTTTCATTCGATTTTGTGCCATGGATAAATTCTCCTTGAGTCCTGAAAGTACTTGTTGTTGATGAAGCAAGTGGTCTTCTACTGCCTAAACTCTTGGGACACCTTAATTGATGATGTGATGGAAGGAGGATGATATCCATAAAGTGCCAAAAATGGAGACATTTTTGATGAGCTATGAAAAGAAGTGTTATACCACCATTCCGCAAGTGGTAGCCAATCTACCCACTAAGACTGTTTCTCTGAAGTGAAACAATGTAGATATCCTTCCAAACACTTATTAACAACCTCTTTTGCCCATCTGATTGAGGGTGGTATGAAGAGATAAGAGCCAATTGAGTACCCAAACATGAGAATAAATCTTTCCAAAAGTGACTAGTGAAGATAGGATCATGATCACTAACAATAACTTTAGGTGTACCATGTAGCTTTTGGATATTCTCCAAAAAACTTTAGCTTGCACTTGCACGTAAAAGGATGTGCTAATGCAATGAAATGTGCATATTTAGTGAGGCGATCAACTACCACCATGATGACATTATGACCTTTAGATTTGGGAAGCCACAGTGATGAAGTCCATGGATACCTCTTCCCAATGGCTAGGAATAGATAAGGGTTGCAAGAGACCGGTCTTAATTGTCCCCCCTTTATTCCTTTGACACACCAAACATTCAGCCACAAATTTTTGAACATCACCCTTTAGCCCCTCCCAAAAGAAATCTTGCTTGACTCGATGATATGTCTTCAAAAATCTTGAATGACCACCCACTGGAGACTCATGCAACTCTGTGAGAATCTTGATTTTAAGGTTGGAATTCTTGCAGAGATACAAACACTCTTTATACCAAAGAGTATCTCCCTTCCAACAAAACTTATCTGAACTACTAGGATCGCTTTTTAATTGCTAGATGAGAGTACTTGTCGTAACATCATTTTGCCACTCTGCTTTGGCTTCTTCCACCCAATTTGCTTGTAATATTGAAAGGGCACACAATAAGGCTTCATCTTTCTCATCCTTCCTTGACAGTGCATCTGTGACAATATTTTCTTTCCCTTTCTTATATACAATCTCAAAGTCATATCCTAACATCTTAGTGACCCATTTTTGTTGCTCTTCAGAAGATAGTCGTTGTTCCAAAAAATATTTTAGGCCATCATGATCTGTCTTAACCTTGAAATGTCTACCCAATAGATAAGGCCGCCATTGTTTCACTGCATGGAGTATTGCTAGCATTTCCTTCTCATAAATAGGTTTTAGTTGATTCTTACCTTTTAATTGACGACTCTGAAAAGCAATTGGTTGACCTTCTTGCATGAGCACTGCTCCTATCCCATTTCTAGAAGCATCACATTCCATAATGAATTCCTTGGTGAAGTCAGGAGTGGCAAGTACTAGAGTTGTACACATAGCCTCCTTCAATCTCTCAAATGTTGTATTGGCAGACTCGTTCCAATGAAAAGAATCCTTCTTCAATAGAGTGGTGAGAGGTGCTGCTATACTACCATAATTCTTCACAAATCTTCTATAGTACCCTGTCAATCCCAAGAATCCTCTCAGTTTCTTAATGGTTTTTGGAATAGGCCATTCCATGATAGCCTTAATTTTGTTAGGGTCCACCTTTACTCCTTCATGTGAAACTATGTGTCCCAAATACTCCACCTTTGTAAGACCAAAAGCACACTTGGATGGCTTAGCATAGAGTTTATGATCTTCAAGTATTTGTAATGCTTGGTCCACATGTTGCAAATGTTCTTCCCAAGTCTTGCTATAAATTAATATATCATCAAAGAATAGTAACACAAACTTTCTCAAGAACTTCTTAAAAATGGAATTCATCAAACTTTGGAATGTAGATGGTGCATTGGTAAGACCAAATGGCATCACCAAAATTCATAATGACCCTCATGAGTCCAAAATGCTGTCTTACAAATATCTTCCTCCTTAATCCGAATTTGGTGATAACCAGGATCTAAGATCTAACTTGGTAAAAAACATAGCTCCATTTAATTCATCTAGCAAATCATCAATGACTGGAATTGGAAACTTATCTTTAATGGTGTACATGTTGAGCACTCTATAATCTAGACACATGCACCAAGTATCATCCTTCTTACGTACCATCACCACAGGCAAAGGAGTAAGCACTTTGGCTATGCCTGATGATTCCTGCCTCTAGCATCTCTTCAACAATCTTTTCTATCTCACTCTTTTGTATGTGTGGATACCTGTAAGGCCTGATGTTCGATGGTTGGCTCCCTGGGACTAACTGTATGGCATGATCATGAACCCTCTTAGGAGGAAGTCCTTTAGGCATATCTCCAAGAACAACTGAGTGACGATCAATTATAGCTTGCAAATCTAGATGAGTAGGAGTATTAGATTGAGAGACTTCTAATGAACATAGTTGGGCCACAAATCCATCCACTCCTTTCTTAAGCAACTTTTGCATTTGATGAGAGCTTACCATTTGTGGAGATTTTTCCTTCAACCCCCTTATCTCTACTAGCCTTCCTTCTGATTGAAATCTCATGAATAGTTCTTGGAAGTTCATCTCAATAGTTCCTAATGTAGTAAGCCATTGTACTCCCAAAACAATATCTGCTGCACCCATGGATATCACATACATTGGGGTATCAAGTTGATAATCTCCCATGGATAATTTAATGCTATGACACTTCCCTGAACAACTAACTGTACCACCATCTGCAATCAAAACTTGAAACTCTGAGCTGGATATATGAAACAATTTAGACAAGTAGCTAACTTTTTGTTGATGAAATTATGAGTACTACCTGAGTCGATCAACACTGTTACCTTCTGCTTCTTTAGGAACCCCACCACCTTGAGAGTTTGTGGAGCGCTAAAACCTGAGAGTGCATGACAAGAAATTATTGGTTGAGAATCATGTGATTCCTCATTTGACTCCCTTTCATCTTCTAGTATGGGTTCCTCCTCTTCTTCCTCATTGGGACCTTCAATATAAAACAATTTCTTTTCACTACATTTATGTCCTCGAGTATTTGCTATCACAATTGAAACACAAGCCTTTTGCTCTTTCTCCTCAATTTGTTGTGGAGTCAACTTAGTAGGTTGTGTTGAATATCCTTTCTCTCTGTCACATTAGCCCCTTGCTTCTTAGGAATCAAATACTTCTCTCTACCCGCTGCTAAGATAAAAAGACTCATTTATGGAACTAGGGCTAAACATCATTACCTCATGTTGAATGTGATCCTTGAGACCACCCAAGAATAAGTCATTCAAGTTTTCCTCCGTAATTGTATCCACCCTTAAGGATAGATTTTGGAATTGCTGAATATAATCCTTAACTGATCCTGTTTGTTGAAGTTTAGCTAGTTGGCTGAAGAGGTTGTCTGTGATGCTATTGCTATATTGTGCTTGGAGTTCCTCTATAAAAATTGACCATGAGACGGTGAGAACCTTTTTAATTCGATGAGTGCAAAGCCAATGATACCAAATGAATTGATCTGGTTCTAGATATAAGGAAGCCATCATGACCTTTTGTCCATTTGGGATTTGGTGTACTTCAAAAAAATTCTCCATTTGGTTTATCCATGTTAGAGGATCCTTACCATCGAACTTGCGCATATCCACATTTGGAAATAAATTCCTCAATCCCATAGGAGTACTAAAGCTTGTGTCAGTAGTAGCTAACCTATAATTTTCACCTTGGCCCCTTGAAAACTCCTTTCTTGATTCAACCATGTAGGTGCTTAACATGTTTCGTATGTCTGATATATCTCCTCTTAGGTCACACATATCCATTTTAATTGAGGAAATGTCTTCCTTGATTGATTTTCTCATTATGATTAATATCTTCGATTGTTTCACCATCCTTATCAGGAGTCTTCCTCGGAGTGACATTCTTTTTACCCCTTGTTGCAGGCCCCGACATGATGGAAACCACTAATGTTGAAATAAATCACACAAATTAAACTTAAATTATCTCAAATTTTTACTGTAATCTCCTTTATTATGTCTTCAAAAACCCAATAAAAATCAGACTCCAAGTCAACAATATGTGCGAGATATGTAGATTCCAAAAAAATAGTGTAGAAACCCTAATTCTGCAATAATTCGCTTAATTCTCCTCCAATTCTTCTGAAATCTTGACTGTAGCTTCTTCAATATGTTCTTCAAAAACTCTTTAAAAATAAAAAAAAAATTCACCCAAATCTTAAAGATATGCTCTTCCCAAAATCGCCTCTAAAATTGAGAAAAACCTTGCCTCTATGGTGCCAAGATCATGCTTTGATACCACTTGTTATGAAATAACTTGCACAATAGAAGAATATGATATGAAATATGCTGCAAATACTTGATAATAACTGAGAATAACAAGCCACTTCAAGGGGGTAAACCTCCAAATATCTCTAATGAGAACACACTTCACACTTGATGATGAAATAAGACTCACAACCTCCTATATATACCTATTTATGCCAAAGATATCACCTAGTCCGACTTAGACACACCTATATAAGACTTAGGCTGACCTAAACAACTAAATAACAATATACTAATGATAATATGACTTAATAGAGAGTTAAGATAGCCACAAGCCGACTATTCATAACCCGATGTATAATAATATTAAGGGCGTAGCATGAACTATATAACACAATTTTTTTTGTATGTATCAATTTTATTTTATTTTTGGTTGGATCAAGGACTTCAATATCTAGTGCACTTATATTTTTCAATTTTTTTTTGATAATCTTCTATTTTTCCACATGTGCAGAAGAAAGAGCTTGATTTTCGGTGAAAAACCTACATTCACAAGAAATAAAAAATAAATATAATAATTAAATTAAATTTATTTAAAATTATAATTTTTGGGAAGCTTATAGTAAGGACTACATACTTAAATTTTTTTTTTTTAAATGAATTCATTTGATCCCCCAAAAGTTAAATCAAAAGTGTTTTTTATCAGCATTTTGATAGGTGTAAAGGAAACTCTGTTATAAGTATGGTTTAAAACTAGTGGGGTTCTATCCAAGGGGGTTTGATCTAAGGTAGTTTGATCAAAACCTCTTCAATTATATTTTCTAAAAATATGTGATTTCAGCAAAAATCAGAATCTCCCAAAAATTGCAAATCGGCTTTGTGGGATCACCCGTATTGATGCTCTAAAGAAGAATAAGGAAGCAACTTTCAACAATCCCAATGCCACCTTATTTTGAAGATACTACTTCCACATGAGTTCCAAACAAAAATCAAAATATTCCAAAAGAATAAATAGATCCCACTCCACAATAAAATATCAAGATTACAAAAGGTCTATTTTCTATTCCACATACACCAAGCACATTCATTGACAATTTATATCATGATGAAATTGAAAATCTATAAGTGGTTACAAACCATTGAAAATGTATGGGTAGAAACCCTGAGAGAATGAAATAATTTAAAATCATGAAGAGGTCTCTTAGATGAAATTTAAATAATTTTATGAACCTCCAAACTTGAAAAATAAAATTTAAGGAATAGATGATTGAGAAACCATATAAGTATTAATATCTAGGCTAGTCACTAAAGGCTACTAATTTAATAACATTTGTTTGTAAGGAAGGTGTTGATCACTCAAAAGATTTAAGTATTAAAGAAAGAGAATGAAGGATATAGTGAAGCCTCTATTGAGGTATGTACTTGCATAGAATCCCATAATCAAGAAGTTATATGGTGAAATCCAATAGTTTTAATCACTAATATCTTATAGATTTGAATCTAGTAGATCAATTCACATGAGTTTTTTTACTTTGTGTGTTGTGCTAAAGCACATTAGCTAATAAAAGGATGTATTTGTGATTAGTACCCTAGGTCTTGCATGGTAGGAAGAAGAACAAATAAATAATTAATTTTATAAGGCCTCATTATGTTGTATAGCCACTCATTAAGGGAGACTAGACATACATGGTCACTCTTGTGGTCAATATTGATAATCTTAATAGATTTATAGATGTCAAATGATGGTCATTATATGAGTATAGAATGATGGTAATGCTAGTTATAGCTAGGTGGTGTTGGCTTGTTTAGGTGTTTCAACTATTAACTTGTGCTTGGCCCCATTCGACTTGTTGTAGTTCATTATATATGCAAATGTAAGTCTAGTTAATTCAATATATAAGATCTTGTGGAAGGAATTCAACTATCTCAAGTCTAGTAGATCCTATGTATGATAGTTGTAGCGTAGAAAAATGGATCTCCAGACATTTTCACACTTGATATGAGAATAACTAATGATAAATTGGACTTAATCACACCTTGATTTAGTGTTGTGAGGTGTTTTACACATCCACATTAAGTCTTGGGCTTTTTCAAACTGAATAAAATGCATGTCTTGTAAAGGTGTTGTAAATTGTTAATAACTTTCACACTTTTCTAGACTTTTATTAAGTATTTAAGCCTAATGGACTTATTTTTCCCTTAATTTAATATTGTAAAATGTATTTAATTACATTTTCACATTAATATAGAATCCTTTTAAATTAAACCTAATTTTAATATAGTGTTGTAATGCCTTTTACACATTCACATTGGATGTTGTGCCCTTCTAGGCTAAGTGGACCTCATTTTAATGTTGTAGAGTGTATTTAATCACACTTTCACATTTAAATTTGTGTCCCTAGACCTAATTACCATCTATATCATCATTAAAAGGCCCCTATGACCCCATATTGTGCATCCCAAGGGATATTTTGATCAAAGCCTCGACTAGCTCAACACATGAACTTAATTTATGCATTCCCTGACATCCTAGCTGGCAAACGAGCCCTTGTGGGACCCATTCACCACTTTGGGTGATTGAGTCCCATCGAAGTGGGATTCATTCACCCAGGATGGAAAATGAGTCCCATTTGAGCCATTTTAATGGTTTGAGTGGGGAAAATTAGGTTTTAAGTTTAATTTTTGTCAATGTTGGCCTTGGGGATCAAATTAATGGGAATTTGAATGGCTTGCCTATATAAATGAGCTCCCAAATCATCATGTAAGAGGGAATTCATATTATCAAGTCAAGAAAGCTAGGGTTAAGCATTCCAAAACTTTACAAGATCAATTCTAGGGCATTCAAGGGAAGAGTCTTCATCCATGTTATTGCAACAATTAAAGATCCATCAACATGGAAATTTTCTAATTGTATTACTTCATATTCATGCTTCATTATCTTATTTCATCATTTTTGTTTAATTACCTAAAAGGGGTTTGACCAAGGCATTCACCTATCCTCTAACAATCAACAAGTTTTCCCCTCTTTAATGTGTGATTGTAGGTTTGTAGATTGAATAAAAATGCCCAAAATGATAAAGTTGCAAATGTTGTCAAAGTTGTCATGAAAAGTTTTCAAGATTCATGAAAACTCAGATCTAGTGAAAAATATCCATCCAATCTAAATGAAATCAGTGGGAAAGTGCTTATTTCATCCATCTTCAAAGGCTTGCAAAATTCTATTTCAAGATTCTACTCCTGAGACACTTTTTGACAAAACGAGACTCAACCCCCAGTAGTGGCGAATGAGTTCCACTCTATTTGTTTTTCAAAGATTTTTGTAGATTCGGATACCCATTTGGTGGGAACCTGCTCCGATACAGTTTTCTAGATCTGGGATTGATTCACCCAAAGTGGCGAATGAGTCCCACCAGGCCTAAAAAGCAGTAATTTCAAATTTTCAAAGATATTTCTACTCTTCAACACATTTCTAGGTGCAAACTTTCCATTTCATAACTTTCTACTTTGCTTTATTTTCATTTCTAAGTCACTTTCTAAGTCATTTAGAATTATTTTGCATATCACATTGTGTTTTCAAAAATCTTGCATTTTCCAAGTTTACACTTGGTGGTGAACCCTCATTTGTTGTTATCATTTCCCTTGAACCTTCCTTTTGTGATGTAGCCACAATCAAAAGGTCCTCACAGAGAACAGTCTGGACCATGCAACAAGAGTCACACAACAGAAGCAACATAGAAAATGGAGGAAAATACAAATTCAAAAATTCTTATTATTAGAACATTCAATTACAACTGGCCAACAACATCCAAGCTTATAGTTTTGGATCGCAGGCTTGATTACAACATGCTCAAAATACCATCTTCCTACATGCTCCTCAATGTGAGCAGAAATTCTACAGAGAAAATCTTATCTTTCTCTAATCTCTAACTCTACTCCCTTTTCTAATGATCAATTACAATGTTGTATATACATTCGCAAATATAGAAACATCCGTGTTGGCCCAAAGATTATTACAATGTTTGATTAAAGAAAATGTAATGTGTGCATGCATATGTCAGCCTTAAATTTGAATTACTCCTCGATGAATGCATAGGATGAAGTGTGGACCTAAATTAAGGTTAGGGATACTCCATAGAACAATTCGAATCACACCAACAAGATTCACAAGATACAGAAATGGTCCCCAAGTGATTGAACTAGCTGTTAGATCAAAGAATTATTTCAGTGCCGGTTCAAGAGACTACCACATGATCCAGAAGTGATAACTTTCCAAAAAATGAACCAATCACGCTCAAATATTTGATTAAGGTAAATGAACATGTCCATGATGTAAACATAGATCCACAAGGTTTGGTGAGAAAACAGGAAGAATTATCAAATTTGACAACCTGAATTGAACAAAAACTGAACAAAGACAAATTAGAATGAAAATATTTTTGGGTGATGCAAGATTTTCATGACCCAAGGATGCTCCTGCATCAGACACCCCTGGTGAGAAAAGATGTTCCATGAGAGGAACTCATGAACATCAGACTGAGTTTGGGTTATAGATCCCATGCTCATTCTTGATCCAAATGTCTTCTCTATCTGTACTTCTCTTCCTCCTAACCTCTCTTCTTTCCTCTGTTAGATCCTTCAACTTCTTCTCCTCTTTACCTTCCTTTCCTTGCCTCACACCTGCACAAGGTAGTAAGGGACACTTACCACCACTTACCTTCTTCTGCCCATTTGATCTACCTCTTCTACAAGACTTCATCTTATCTACTATCTTATCTACAACCAAAGTCTTCTACTACACAATTCTTCCTTTACATTCTTCCAGTTCCATCTCACTTTTAGATTTAGCCACAAAGTTCTTCAAATCCATGCCATCCTTCAGTACAACCTCTGCATCTCGTTTCTCAACACTGCAACTCTTCACAAGACTCAAGCTCCTCACTTCCTCCTGCTTATTCTTCAAGGAATCCAAAGTAAACTTTTGTCCATCCTTCTCTACATTAATCAAATTCCTTCTACAATCATATATAGCTCCTCTATCAAACTTCTAGGGTCTACCCAACAAAACATGACAAGCACTCATAGACAAAACATCACACAAAACTTCATCTCTAAAGGGGCCAATATTAAAGCTCACCCAACACTGCTCTTTCACCTCCCTTACATGATCTTCTTGTAACCAACTTATCCTATAAGGACAAGGATGTAGAAACCTCTTCAAACCAAGTTTCTCCACCATCTCCTCATATACCAAGTTATCAATACTTCCAGTATCCACAATAACCTTACAACACTTACTTGCTGATTTACACACAGTCCAGAAAAGATTCTTCCTTTGTGAAGTCTTGGTCTCTTCCCTACTTTTCCTCATCAAAACTCTCCTAAGCATAAGAGATTCCCCCTGCTCTGGTTCTATCCCATCTTCAGTTTCTAGCTCTTCATGTACCACACAATTATTTTTACCAATTCCTTTACTTGATCCCTCAGGACACTCAAAAGATCGATGTCCAAATTCTCCACACTTGAAACATTTTCCCAAGAATTCCTTGCTACCATTCCCTCTCCTTTGTACCCTTTGATCTGATTCTTTACTCCACTTAGATCTTGATTCTTCTTCACTTGTTTGCTTCTCCTTGCTGCTGCTCATCTACTTTTCTTTCCCTCTAGGATTATTTTGATGTCTTTTCTTCACTTTTTCTTTTTCCTTAAGAGCATATTGGTAGGAATCTTCAACTATGGAAATCCTCAACATACTCATCTCATCCTGAATGTTAAATCTAAGGCTATTTATATTCCTTGCCACTTTCTCCCCAGTCATCTCTGAGTGCCTAGATTTGATTGTCATCTTGTAGAATTCCTCAGTATACTCTTTCACACTCATGTCCTACTTCAGGTTTTGCAACTTCTTGAATAGTTCCAACTCATAGTCTTCTAGAATAAACTTAGCCTTTAGCCTTGCAACCATCCATCTCCATTGAGTGATTCTTGTTTCACCATTTTCCACTATGTCCTTCTGCAATTCTTTTGACCATAAAGCAACATGTCCTTTCAACTTAGTTTGTGCCAACCTAACCCTTAGCAAGTCTGTAATATCCTCAAGCTCAAAATATTCTTCCAACTCTCCTATCTAATCTATCAAGCCTTCCAAATTCAATGTACCAGAGAAGTTAGAAACCTCCACCCTATGACTTTTACTTACTTGTGGCACTACTCTTGACAATCTCTCTTCTCTCTCATCTATCAGTCCTTCAGCTTCTTCAGCCTCAAGTTCTTTTGTAGCTTCTTCATATTCATCCTCCAATTAAGGTTTTCTCCTCAAGCCACCCAAGAGTTTCTCAATCTCATTCCTCATCTCACTTATCAAGTCCTCCATCATCTTCTTCATTCTTCTAGGGTTCATCCTTCTCAGTGGCATCTCTCCCCCTGCTCGATGCAATTGCCTTAGCTTGGCAATCTAACTACAAGGTTTCAATTTCATCTCTCTCGGTGATCTATTGAACACACTTATAGCCTGCCTCAAATCAACGATCTATTCACCCAAGGAATGCCACAAGGACTGCAACCCACTCAAGGTTTGCAACTAGCTCTCATCTCAAGATTCATAGGTTCGCAACCTGGCTCTGATACCATCTGATGTAGCCACAATCAGAGGGTCCTCAAAGAGAACAATGTGGGCCATGTAGCAAGAGTCACGCAATGGAAGAAACACAGAAAATGGAGGCAAATACAAATTCAAACATTCTTATTATCAGACAATTTGATTACAACTGGTTGACAACATCCAGGCTTATAGTTTCAGCTCATAGGCCTAATTCCAATATGCTCAAAATACCATCTTCCTACATCCTCCTCAATGCGAGCAAAAATCCTACAGAGCAAATCTTATCTTTCTCTAATCTCTAACTCTACTCCCTTTTCTAATGATCAATTACAATACTTTATATACATTCACAAATCCAAAAACATATATGTCAGCCCAAAGATTATTATAATCTCTAATTAAAGAAAATGTAATGTGTGCATGCATATGTCGGCCTCAAATTTGAATTACTCCTCAGTGAATGCATAGGATGAAGTGCGGACCTAAATTAAGGTTGGGGAAACTCCATAGAAAAATTTGAATCACACCGACAAGATCCACAAGATATGGAAATGATCTCCAAGTGATCACACTAGTTGTTAGATCAAAAAATTATTCCGGTGCTGGTTCAAGAAATTGCCACATAATCTAGAAGTGATAACTTTCTGAAAAATGAACCAATCGTGCTCAAATCTTGGAATAAGGTAAATGAACATGTCCACGATGTGAACATAGATCCGCAAGGTCTGGTAAGAAAATAGGAAGAATTATCGAATCTACCAACTTGAACTGAACAAAGACAAATTGGAATGAAAATATTTTTGGGTGATGGAAGATTTCCATGACCCAAGGATGCTCCTACATCATTTTGTCAGATTTCAATCTCCTTCACATTGAAATCTCAAGGGTTTGTTATTGAATGAAATGTTGATCTTTGTCTCTCTACTTTTGGGTGCAAAACCCTAGAGGTGTAAGAGGTGACAAAAATATTCATTTCATTTTGGCGAACCTACACTTAGAATATCTTCTTTTGTGGTTTGGAGTCCATTATCATCCTAGATTTAGCTTGCATTAACATTGCATTGCATTTTGCATTGTTTAGTTTGCATTCTAGTGTTTCAAAACTTGCATTAGTGAAAAGCTCATTTAGCTTGCATTATTGCATATAATTTCATTGCAAATTTCTAAAATTCTTCATTTTCATCTTACATCTGCATCATACAGCATGAAAAACATAAAAACCAACAAAAAAATAAAAAAATAAAAAAATCCCTACTAGGACTCATTCGCCATTCTGGGCGAATTAGTCCCAATATAGATTTTAAACTATCTATTACAACATCAAAACCTCATTTATTGGCTTTCTAAGCCCCCTAGTAACATATACTATAAGTCTGGAAAGTTTCAGGAACATTTATTTTATGCATCTAGGTCAAAAACATTAATTTAGGGTAGTCATTTTTGAAATCATTTCAATAGCAAGCATCATTAGATATGAAAATGCTCACATTTCTAAAATTTTGCATAACATGGATAAAATTAATTTTCACTTTTGCATACACAATGTTTATATTCATAAATCTTTGCATAAGTTTGATAAAAGTGCTTTTCCTTCTTGGATATATATTGTTTGCATTCTTAAAGCTTTGCATATATTGGATAAAATTATTTTGCATTTTTCGATATACATTGTTTGTATTGCTGAAACATTGCATGAAATAGTTACAAGTGCTTTTCATTTTTGTTCAAACAATGTTAGTGTCTTACATATCTATACATGCTAAGAAAAATTTCCTATCCCCTCCCTATAAGAGTATTTTAGTGAAAGAGAATACAACCTTGGACATTCCTAA
Source organism: Sequoia sempervirens (assembly GCA_007258455.2). Lineage (NCBI taxonomy): Eukaryota > Viridiplantae > Streptophyta > Pinopsida > Cupressales > Cupressaceae > Sequoia > Sequoia sempervirens. The sequence goes on from VDFB02058242.1 coordinate 770,724,154, forward strand.
TGATCATATTTGTTCTTCTCCTAATATCTCTCCTATTGGTGACAAAGATATTTTGGTGTTAGAAGAACCAATCAATGAGAGTTTTGAGAGTCCTAATTGTTTCTCTCCTCTTACCTCTCTTAGTTGACAAGACATTAATGAACATGACAACATAACCATAGGTAATCATGACAATAACATTTTTCCTTCTCCTAGTATCTCTCATAGTTGTGAAGAACATACTTTGATGTTATAAAACACAATCAATGAAGGTCATGAGAATCTTAGTTTTCCCCCTTCATCTAGAGAAACCCTTATTACGCAAAAAAGTTCACCCATCGATCATTCCCCTCTTTACGATGAAGTCATTTTAGAAGAACCTTCCTTTCAATGTCAAGAACATTTGGTTTGTAGTTCTCCTAAAAACCCTTCTCCTAGGGAGGATATCATGATACAAGACAAGGATAACAATGACAATAATAATATAGTATCCTTAGAAGAAGATGAAGAGGAAACATTAGACTCTCACTCATTAAGGGATGTTAATATTATTCAACCTCAACTCATCCTTTACCCACCATCACACAAACCTCAAACTCAAAGCAAAACTAAATTCATCCTCTACCCATCTAAGAATAATGTGTCACAATAGTTGAGTCATAATACCATTGCTCACACATACAACACTAAAAAAAATTTGCAACTGCAAAAACCAACCCTGACACCCTTACCTTTTCCTAATCCCATATTGCCTAGTGCTCCTTGTTTTCCTGCACAAAGTGGAAGGAGTACAATCTTGTAGAACAACTAAAGAATTCTTCTGCTAAGATATCATTGTGGGACCTTATTCAAGCCTCCCCTCACTACTGAAACATGATTCAAACAGCCTTACAACAAGTTCCTATCCCTTCCAATGCACCACCAAATGACATATCAGTCATGATCCAAGGAATAAATGATGACATTGTTTTTCACCAAAGTGAACTCCCCACTTTGGAAGTGCAAAAACAAAATGATGCTTTCATAATAATATCTCAATACAAAAGAAAAGGGATAAAGATAACTCTTGTAGATGTCAGCTCTTCCATTAATGTGTGTAGTGTGAGCCTTTTGGATAGGCTTGGCATTGATAAATCAAACATTCAACCTGATTTTTTTATCTATTAAGGGATTTGATAATGTCAAAAAAAACTGCTTGGGTTGATTACTTTACCTAGTATAGTTGGGAGGGTCACATTAGAAACACAAATCCATTTTATGCCTCATGAAATTTCATATAATTTTCTTTTAGGTAGACCATGGATTCATGCAATGAATGGGGTGCCTTCTACTCTTTATCGTAAAATGAAAATCATCTACAATAACAAAATTTACACACTTGAAGCCGACCCTAACCCAAACAGTTGTTTGAACATCGAGAAACACAAAGAAAATCCTTTGGCAACATTAAAACCAACTACACAAGTGGAACTTGTGCAACAAAAAGCCACAAAACAACATATTGAACAAGTCACAAAGCTATTAGAAGATTGGGGTTCTTTAGATTTTGAACATACATTTATGGGCGAATACAAGATAATAAGTAAAGACTCTATAAAGGGAAAAGAAAATGTGCTAATGTCAACACAAAATTTGGAAGACCCTTAAAAAGCATCCACCTCACCCACTTTAGAACAAAAGATAACAGATTACACAAAAAACTTTGATGAACTTAATCACAACCAACCACCAGATCTAAAAGCAATGAAAAAGCTTTATGTAAAAGGTTATGAACTTATGAAACAATTTGGCTGCAATGGAAAGGGATGTGGTGCTAGCGAACAAGTTATCCACAACCCTATAGAGCCTAACACTCAAGAAACAACTCATGGTCTTGGTTATTTTCCTTTGATAGAAATAAACAAGCCTTCAATAAATATCAACACCATCACAAACGATTCCTCTAAGCTAACCTTAATAGTAGTCCATCCTCAACTGATAGACACTACTAGTCTTGGCTGTTATCCTTTGCTTGAAATGAAATAAACAAAGAAATATTTGCTTAATGTCAATGTCATCTCTCAAAACACTAATGATTTGATTTCGTTAGATTATAAACCCTCCTGTAAAGGAAAGAACAAAATCTCATGATCTAAAGAGCCTTGTGTAGGTATGACATCTTGTACTAAGCAAGAGATATCTTTGTCACAAGATAAAGCAACATTTTCTACCATTGATCAAGAGGGTATCTTGTCGAGGCTCCTCCAAGATCACCTGATATCCATTCCTCCAAGAACATGAAAGAAATTTTATTACAAGAATTCATTTTGTGCATATCATAGAGTTCATGGTCATGCTACTAGTGAATGTAAGGCTTTGAGTAGTAAGATCCAACATCTTAAGGAGTTTGGTGCTCTTCCTTATGTGGGAGGCACCTCATTCCTCTAATCGATTATAATTTTCACTCTAGCATGTTTCTCATTAATTAGTTTGGCTCATCCTTGTCCTGCACTAAGTGGGGGCAAGGGGTTAGTTAGCCTTGTCCTCGTATGTCACTTTTTATTGCTTCTTTCGGCTAGTTGATCACCTTTCATGAACATATAAGAGCAAGCCTGGGATGTGGAGGACATGCCTTAAGTTGGCTTACATGTGACACACTATCTTTTTCACGATGTAGCTTCATTTGGAAACATATGACTTGGCCTAGGGCTTTCTGAATAAGCTCTCGTGTATTCTTCAAATATAAAGCACTTTCTCATAGTAATGGTGTTAGAAACAGCTTTAAAGTTGTGGAATACATTGACACTGATATTTAATTGTGCGATTTTCTATTTCTTGTGTTTTCCTCTCTTGGAAACATTAGGTATAATGTTGCCGAGGATGAGACCTTGCATTTTTCCTCTCTTGGAAACAAGATGAGACCATTTACACTTATCCTCTCTTGGAGACATTAAGCATGATTTTCCCTAAGAGGAGACCTTGCACGATCTAAGCAAAATCCCTTTGAACATTCCTTGCACCATTTTTCATTTACAATGTCCATGAGTTTCAAGCATATGGAAGTTTGTTTGCTTCATAGAGCTCAAAGATCATTTTTGTGTGGCGTCTTATTAAAGTTATCTGGAGGTATAGCTTTGGTATGGTTGAGTGGGAATCCCAATCTGACACGACTTTCCCCATAGCCACTTGCATGTGTGTGAGTGCATACCAACCATAAGTGTATGTGTCTCACCTTTTAGGACTTCTCACCCAATGGACAATCAAAAGTTTCATTGCCTCAGGGTGAGTATGCATTTTTGGAAAAATAGCCTAGATCTGATCCACATCATGTTGGAAAAATGGTCGAAGCTTAATCCACCTTTTTATTTTTTCTTATTCATACTTCTCTTCCTTCTAAGTTATTGCCATTGCATGATTTTGTATCTTGATTTGTTGCAAGTCATTCACCTTGTGTGTATCCCTTTGTGCAGCCTATGTTGGTTTGACGTAGTATCTTGGATCTTGGGGGCTTGCACGACCTCCTTTGATATTTTTCATCCTTTTTAATCCACATTGGTACGATTGGACCCCTGTTGAATGTCTATTTTAGTGTGAGTTTGAAGAAATTTCATCCTCTCACTAAAGTGGGGGCTAAATGTAGCGTAGAAAAATGGATCGGCAGAAATTTTCACACTTGATATGGGAATGATTAATGATAAATTGGACTTAATGACACCTTGATTTAGTGTTGTGAGGTGTTTTACAGATCCAAATTAGGTCTTGGGCCCTTGTAAACTAAATAAAATGCATTTCTTGTAAAGGTGTTGTAAAGTGTTAATAACTTTCACACTTTTCTAGACTTTTATTAAGTATTTAAGCCTAATGGACCTATTTTCCCCTTAATTCAATATTGTAAAATGTATTTAATTTCATTTTCACATTAATATAGAAGCCTTTTAAATTAAACCTAATTTTAATCTAGTGTTGTAATGTGTTTTACACATCCACATTGGAAGTTGTTCCCTTCTAGGCTAAGTGGACCTCATTTTAATGTTGTAGAGTGTATTTAATCACACTTTCACATTGAACTTTGTGTCCCTAGCCCTAATTACCCTTTATATCATCATTAAAATTCCCTTATGACCCCATATTATGCATCCCAAGGCATATTTTAATCAAAAACCTGACTAGCTCAACACACATGAACTTAATTTATGTGTTCCCTGACATCCCAGCTAGCAAAAGAGCCCTTGTGGGACCCATTCACCACTTTGGGAAAATAAGTCCCATCCAAGTGGGACTCATTCACTCAGGATGGTGAATGATTCCCATCCAAGTGGGACTCATTCACACAGGATGGTGAATGAGTCCCATTTGAGCTATTTTCAGGGTTTGAGTAGGAAAAACTAGGTTTTAAGTTTAACTTTTTTCAATGTCAGCCTTGGTGATAAAATTAACGGGAATTTGAATGGATTTCCTATATAAATAAGCTCCCAAATAATTATTTAAGAGATAATTCATATTATCAAGTCAAGTAAGCTAGGGTTAAGCATTTCAAGGCTTTACAAGATCAATTCTAGGGCATTCAAGGGAAGATTCTCCATCCATTGTTGTAGCAATTCAAGATCCATCATCATGGAAAGTTTCTAATTGCATTACTTCATATAAATGCATTATTATCTTATTTCATCATTTTGGTTTACTTACCTAAACTGGTTTTGACCAAGGAAAACCCCTATCCTCTAAAAATCAACAAGTTTTCCCCTCTTTAATGTGTGATTTCAGGTTTGTAGATTGAAGAAAAATTCCCAAAATGATAAAGTTGCAAATGTTGTCAAAGTTGTCATGATAAGTTGTCAAGACTCATGGAAAATCAGATATAGGGAAAAATATCCATCCAATCTACATGAAATTAGTGGGAAAATGTTTATTTCATCCATCTTCAGAGGTTTGCAAAATTCCAGTTCAAGATTCTGCTCCTGGGACACTTTTTGACAAAATGGGACTCATCCCCCAGTAGTGGTGAATGAGTCCTGCTCTACCTATTTTTTAGATATTTCTGTAGATTCAGATACCCATTTGGCCAAAATCTGCTTCGGTACAATTTTTGAGATGTGGGACTGATTTGCCCAAAATGGCGAATGAGTCCCACCAGGCCTAAAAAGAAGCAATTTTAGAATTTCAAAAATATTTCCAATCTTCAACACATTTCTAGGTGCATACTTTATGTTTCATAACTTTCTATTTTTCTTTATTTGCATTTCTAAGTCATTTTCTAAGTCATTTAGAATTAGTTTTCATATCACATTGTGCTTTCAAACATCTTGCATTTTCCAAGTTTACACTTGGTGGTGAACCCTCATTTGTTGTTATCATTTCCCTTGAACATTCCCTTTGTCATATTTCAATCTCCTTCATAGTGAAATCTCAAGGGTTTGTTCTTGAATGAAGTGTTGATCTTTGTCTCTCTCCTTTTAGGTGCAAAACCCTAGAGGTACAAGAGGTGACAAAATTTTTCAATAGCTAACTCTCTATAATGTATGAAATAAATAAATAATATAACTAATTCAATACTTAATAAGAATTTTATGTAGAGAATAATAGATGGACAATTCTATATACCTATATAGGGAAAATAGGGTTTACCAAAATGATTTGATCAAAATGATAGACCACTAATTCTTACCCTAAAACATGTAATTTTGTATATGATATGATGCAAATCATAATCAAAAATCATTCCTAACCATTATAGTAACAATAAGGGGAGTTTTGGAAGGTTGAAATGATGTGTACCTTAGAGAAAACTTACTATTTTTAGCTCATAAAGGACTCCCTATTAGGGTTTCTGAAAAATGAGATCTAGGTTTTTTTCTTCAAGATCTGTACTCCTAGCTCCTCAGTACTCATCTCCTAAAAATCTGAAATAGATTTTGTAGCCTTGTTTTCGTATTCTTGCAATGTAAGTGACAACTTTGCAACTTGATAACTTTGACATTTTTTCCTCAATCTTGTTCTCCACTTGATCTTCAACCTAGGAACCTACAAATACAAATTCAAAAGGAGAAAAAATTATTGATTGTTAGAGAATAGGGGTTTTCCTAAGTCAAACCCCTTGTAGGTAATTAAACCTTGTGATGAAATAATGAAATTGAGGCATGAAACATTAAATATGCAATTATGGTACCTTGGAGGTTGTCTTGGAATGCAAATCAGTAAACTAACATGAAGTGGCCATGTAGAATATAGATCTTGATCTTGAATTGGATGTGAAATAATGATTGCAAATAGATCTTCAATGTTACATCAACTTACTAGCTCAACAACATGCTTGAATGCACTATGCCTTTGACATGATGATATGATCTTAAATTTCTATAATAAATCCTTGATAATCTTCCTTTGAATGTCCTTAAAATTTCTCTTGAATTTTGTATAATGCTCTTGTGAATGTACTCTTAGCTTGCATGAAATCTTCTAGGTGAAACTATGCCAATTAACCTTATATTTATACCAAATTTAAGAATTAACCTCAAAATTTGTTACCTGTGGGTATATTATGTATCATGTACTTTTAAATTTGGTCTTCCTTGGTCTTTAATTTCTTACTTTCCACCCAAGTCTAAAGTCTTTTCCTTCATTTTAGCCTTTGTCACAGGATCCTCTAAGTTTCTAACCCCTTGTCATGCATTCTTTAAGTTTTGAAACCTAAGTCACTGGTGCCTGGTGTCTTTGAACCTTGTCATTAGGTTCATGTTTTTCCTAACCTCCCGATGGCCCGACATGTTCTCCTTTTGTAGCATCAAGTGTGTTGGTCTATTGTGTTGTCAGAGAGTAAGAGGTTTTCATAACTTCATAACTCTCGACTTTGGGTTATAAAGTTTCAATTTTCTGGGACAAGGCAATATGTTGTCCATCCCACATGTTTCGAGGCACCACCTATGCATTTAATGAGGCATATGGCACAACCTGAAAATGTCTTATCAAGGATTTTTGTAAAGCACACAAATCTTAGGGTTTTATTTACCAAGGATTAAAATAAAGCGCCATATTCGTTCAACACCAAACACATGTCTTGTCATTTTACATGACTTAAGGTGGTGGGGATTTATTTGTTTGAGTCTTTAGTTGTACCTCTACCTTCTGCTATTATTTCTTCAAGCATACAAGTGTTCCTTTGTGTACTATGAGCTCATGCAGTCTGAAATTGAAAATTGTTGGCTCAACGTAAGGGATACAGAGCTAGGATCCTTTAAGCTAGAGAAATTATGGGTGCGTTTGGAAAGTAATTGAAGATCTGTTGTCAACAAAAAATTGTTAGAAAGAAGATTAGCTCATGCCGGGGTTTTTTTAGAATCTGTGCTAAGTGTGGAACTAATAAGCACATGTGTGAGAAGATATATTCCAGAAACACAGGAAATCAAAGCTGTGGATGGGACTGTCATTGCTAAAATTTCTCTTGAAGTAGTTTCCCACACACTAAAGAATCCTGAGAGGGTGCTTGTAAAGGACATGTATATTGCAGTGGCTAGTGAGTTTCTCAAAGCTAATGAGGACTGGTGCAATAATTCTATAGCCAAGGGGTGGTTGAAGTCAGAGAAAAGAGGTAAGTCACAGTTACCTGCCAAACTTAAGAGAATGCATTTCAAAGGGGAAATCACAGATGTTGTTACTTTGTTGCATCGCATTGTTGGAAATGTGCAAATTGATTCTTTTGAAGATTGGATGTGTCAGTTTATTTTGGTTATTTGTGATGAGAATGTGTTCATTGATTGGGCTAAGATAATTTGCTTTCATTTGAATGAACAATTAGTCAATTTCTAGAAAACTACTACCTTTCATCTATGTTCTTGCTTAATATACATTATAGCTAGTCAAAGATCCTTTTGGCTGGGATTAAAGCCATAGGTACCTCCATCTTCTGGCATGCCTGTATATAAGTGCTATTTGTAGTTTACCAAGCAAGTTGGAATGGGAAATTTTTTCCTTGTCAATAATTGATGGAAGTTGTGAGGAAATTGGATGAAAACCTTGAAATGTGTCTTTCTCTTGAGTCAATGTCTTTTCTATTAAATTTTGGAAGTTTCTATATTCAATTTGATAGGTTTTCCTACTTGAGGATAGGAGGTTTTGAGAAAGCCCCATTAAAATTGCCTAGATATCCTGAAGATTTGCTGGTGTTCCTAGAGGTCTGTAGACAAATGGTTGTGGTGAATGTAAAGTAAATGAATATGGGGAAATAGGGGTATGTTTTACCATTGACAACTCCTTACTTCATGTGTAAAAATAATAAAATGGACAAATGTGTTGAAGGAATTCTTAAAGAGTATAACCTCCAACATTTATTCATGAGAGCTAATTTTGATAGCAAGGGTTTTGTGAGACAAAATTTATATGGAGGGAGTTCATATCAGCATCAACCTTCTATTGAGGACTTTTGGGAAGATTGTGTTGATGAAAATGAAGTATTGGAAAGAGATTATATGAGGTTAAACCTTAGACAAATACTGTAAGTTTTTGGTCTTTCTTTCCAGATTCCTGAAAGTGCAATTGAAGATTCGGTGGTCATTGACCCTAAATATGAAAAACTGTCTGATAAATCTCATCCCAAGGTTGACTAGAGTAAAAATGAAGTTTTGAATATGAATATACAAGCTTCCCGAGTGTTGAAAAGAACTCAGGACTGGTTAGAAGGAAAATGACGATAGGTTGCAGGTTCTACTCAAGAATCAAAATCATCTCAGAGAAATGAATAGGGGTCCACTCAGACATTTGTAGTGGGTACATCATCAGGGAGATTGGATACTAGGTCTTCTAGTGAAAATTCATAGTCGGGGGGTGATGGTGAGAAGCCTAAAGAGAGAGCTAAATTAAAGTCAATGTGCGAACATGACATCATATCTACCCCTACTAAAAAGAAGACCAGTCAAACAAAACTTGCGCATGAAGATTCTGATGCCATTTTTAAGAAGATTGTTGAAGACAATACCTTTCCTCCTTTGTCTGAAGTACCCTCTTCCCCAGTGGAAAATATACTCATTACTCCTAGTGAGTCTAAGGAAATTTCTCAAGGGAACAAGGATTTTGTTTTGGTAGAAGCCTCCCTAGTATGGTTGAAAAAGGATAGTAGAGAAAAAGAGAAAATATACTCCTAAAACAATAGTTGGAGTAGATACAATTGCAAAGTTTCTCCAAACTTGCTCAAGGCCAAAGAAAGCTCAGAAAATGTTGAGAATGCTAATTGACCCTACTTTTGGTACTCAAGTATTGGAAATTGCAGGTCTTATAAAGGATCTACATAAGGATGAAATAACAATAGCTAACTATAAAGTCACACATGTTGATATGGGGCCCCAAACACAAGTGGGTAAAGGAAGAAAGAAAGGAAAAGATGAAATTGAAATCTTAGGTTCTTGATTTAAAAAAAAAAATTCTTCTATAGTCCCCCCTTCTATATCCAATGGAGCCTCAAGTTCTTAGGCAAGAGTTATTGATGGGTCTATAATGCAATTAATCAGAAAGAATCTGAGCTATTCTGAAGCTCCCAACGAATGGATTGATGAAATTCCTCAAGAGACTATCCTCTTTATTATTAAATTTTTGTTTTTCTACACTCAAGTTGTTGATAAAAGGAAGGAATTGAGGACATAGCTACATTAGATCAGGAAAGATTAGACCAGCCTCTACATACTCTCACAAGAAATGAAAGAGTTGATTTCCATGGATCAAATGAAATTGATCAATGAACAAATTTTGAAAGATCCAAAGGAGTTAGATCCTTCTTGGTCCAACTCATTGGAGTGAAAACTAAGCATTTATGACAACATGATAAAGGAGATTTTTGAGGCACTCGAAAGGTATTTGGACATGTTGGTGGAGATTAAAGGAAATTATCATGACCTAAAAGTAGAGATAATTGATGAGTTTGATGAGAAGATTCTGGATTTGAAGGAAATTTGTCTGAAATTCAAAGAAATATTCAACAACGGGATGGCAGATCTTGCCACAATGACCAGTGAATCTTTCTCAAAGCTCGGTAGATTGCAAGTCTACCTCAATTCCTTTAAAACTAAATCAAATAGGAGCTTTGACACTTTGAATGAGTCTGAGGCTACTCTAAACAAATGGATAATTGGACTGCAGATCATCGTAACACTAGGGAGAAAAGAGATGTATGCAATTATTACCAGGTACAACGACTACAAACCCAGGATGAAGGCACAAGAAAAATTGTTGCAACAAGAAGCGATCGAGGATCTGGAAGATGAAGAGGCTGAGGCGAAGGGAAATGATGCATAGTTATTTTTAGTATTTCATAATACTTTCTTTTAATTTGGCTCTTTTAAGTTAAAGAATTATTTTAATTTTTTGGTATGGTTACTTTCAAGAAACTGTTACCAAAGACAATTGGCTTATGCTTTAAATATGGGTTTGGCTGGTGTGATTCAAATCTTTTGGGAAAACTTTGATTTACTCATTAGAGAAAAACTTTGTTATCTTGATTTACTGCTTTCTATTATTTTGATATAGAATACAATGGCGGAATTTAAATGCATTCATATTCTTTGAATTATGGTGTATGAATCTTTTCTGCTTATGTTGAATGTTCTGCTAGTGTGTGATCTATTGTTGGAATGATAGATACTTTGATTTGCTGCAACATTGTAGTATCGTTTATCTATGAATAAGGATTATGTGGTGATATTTGATTTAACTTTAGTTGTGGAGTATTTTTAGTTTTATCATATGAAGTCAATGAATGCCTTTAAAGCTTTCTGGTTAAAAGCCCCTTCCTTTATTTGCTTTATGGTTAAAAGAAACGTTAGATAAAAATTATTCATTGAATATCAAATGAAGGTAGTTGCCACCTTTTAAAAGAAGTAGAGAATCGGTCTAAAAATTATATTATTATTGCTTCAACTATGGTTACATTTGTCACCTTAGTGGGCATGAGAATATAGAGTTAGGTGATAAATCTGTCAACAAACAAAATTCAAATAATCTAAGTTGACATCAGATATAGGATTGAAAATCATTAAAATCCTCCCATAATTAAATTCAAAAAGGGGTGTCCTAAGTGAGGAGGACCCATTCACCACTAAAGGTGAATGGGTCCTAGCACAACTTCCTAGGACCATGCTTCAAGGGGATAAAATAACATCAAAAACCCATTTCAAAAATTCCAAGAAAGGGGTTTCCTATGTGAGGAGGACTCATTCACCAGTAAAGGTGAATGGGTCCTAGCACGGATTTACAAGACATCAATTTTGCAAGTTAAATGTTATGCAATATCATTAATGGGTGTCAGGATAGATCATTGAAAAATGCAATTAATAAGCCTTAGATTTGAATTAAAGGGGCCCATTAACCTCTAATTAACCAAAATTAATTAATGAAACCTTAGATAAGTGTGAAAGTGTAATAAAACACTTTAGAACACCCTAAATAAGGTACAATTTAAGTACATTTTATTAAAAATGGCCCTAGATTCATTGTGAATGTGTACAACACATTACAACACTAAATCAAGGAATTATTAGGTTAATTAATTATAATTATTCCCAAATGCAAGAAAAAGGGATACTTTTTTCGTTAATAAATTTTTCCCCCACTTTAGTGAGAGTTTTCCCCATGACAAACTCACGCTAAAGTAGACATTCAAAACACCTAAGTATGTAGCAATAACAAAGATACATAGCCATACCCTATAAAAGGCCAAGAGAAACAAAGAAAGAAAAAGGATCAAGCACAACCGTTCCAACACAATGTGGAATGAGGTTGTTTGTCCATAACATGCATGCTCACTCTAGGATAGTGGAACCTTAGTCTGTCCACTAGGTGAGTTATCCCAACCATGTATTCTCACTCTAGGGTAGTGGAACCTCAGTCCATCCACTAGGTGAGTTATCCCAATGAGATGGAAAATGAGAGAGTCATATTTTCCTCCCATACCATACCAAAGTTATCCTCTTGAAAACCTCGATAGGGCACCATAAAGTAATGCTTTTGAACATTTTTGAATGTCATGTCTATAAGTTCTTGTTAAAGGGGATTTTTCTTTGTTCATGTAGGGTCTTCTTCTTAGGGAACATTGTGCCTAATGTCTCCAAGATAGGACAAATCAAAGAGTATCAAATTGCCACTTATGGGATGCCTTTGGCTTCACATCATGCCACTAAGGGAGATTGTATGCTTCGAAATATCACACTCTAGGAGGACATCAAACCTAATGATGTCCACCACCATGAAAATGACACACAATAAGAAAAAATAAAATTGTGCCATGAAATATGCTGAAAGATGTCATCGATGTATGCCCCCACTTTAAAGTGGTTGCTAACACCATTACTATGAGAAACTACTTTAAAGTAGCCAATGTTTTCTCCTAACACATGAGAGCTTTCCTTGAAAAATCCTATGCCAAGTCATATGTTTTTGAAATAAAGCTAAGTCATAAAAAAGGAAGGAGGGGTTTCCCCCAAAAATATAATGCTAAACCTAGAAAGAAAAGTATGCACACACGAGCCAACTTAAAGCATGTCATTCACATCCCAAGATTTCTCTTATATATACATGGAAGGTGGTCAATTAGCCACAAGAGACAATCAACAAGTGACATATAAGGACAAAGCTACCTAACCTCTTGCTCTCATTGAGTGCGAGACAAGAGTGAGCCGAGGATGGATGATGGCATGCCACTCCTTGCAATAAAGAAATGATTTTCAATGAATTTAAAAAATGCAATAGTGAGTATCCTATGATTCTACAACTATTAAATGGAAAGGAGCAACAACTATTGATATTGATTATAATGAGTAGATAAAGTATCAATTGTATGTACATCTAATGAAATATTTCTACATGTAGTATCTATCAATTCAGGATGCGCCAAAGTTAAAATTTTGTTGTAAGAATATTTTGTGAGGTTGTTGATATTAAGTGAAGGCCTTTGTATTTCTATCAAAGGACAATAACCAAGACCACGAGTCGTTTCTTGTGTGTTAGGCACTATAGGGACACAAATACCTTATTCTCTAGCACCACATCCTTTTCCATGATAACCAAGTTGTCTCATAACTTCATAACCTCTTCCATAAAGATTTTGCATTTCCTTTGAATTCATTGGTTGCTTATAATCAGGTTCACCAAAGTGTGTTGTGTAATTTTCTTCTTCTAAAGTGGTTGAGGTGGATGCTTTCAAATTTTGTATTGACATTATTGCTTTTTCTTTTCCCTTTTCATAATCTTTGTTTGTGATCTTGTATTCACCCATGAAAGTTGGTGTGAAATATAAGGAACCCCAATCATCTTCCAATAGCTTAGTGACTTCATCAATTTTCTTCTTGTGTTCTTCTTCCTTTGTAACTCCTTTTTTGTAGCTAATTCTAGTGATTTCAAAGGATCTCATCCTTCTCTCTTGGAAATCAAGCAACTTTTAGGTTTAGGATCAACTTTTAGTGTGTAAACCTTGTGTTTATAGACATACTTCATTACATGATGCAAAGTAGAAGGCACTCCATTCATTTCATGAATCCAAGGTCTTCCTAAGAGGATATTGTAAGAAAGATCATGAGGCACAACATGTATCAAAGTTTTTAATGCTACTTTCCCAACTCTAATAGGGAATGTGATGACTCCAAGTGGTTTTTTTCCTATATTAAATCCATGTATAGATAAAGAATCGGGTTTAATATCGCTTCTACTCATTTTGATCTTTTCCAAAAGACACACTACACACATTCAAGGTCGAACCATTGTCAACACAGGTTCGTTTTATCACAATTTGATTAACATAAGCTATTGTATTGAAGGCTTCATGTTTCTTTTGAATTTCTAAGGTAACTCACTCTAGTGAAAAACAATGTCTAAGTTCATCTCATTCATTCCTTGAACTAGCACTTCCACATAATTTGAACTAGTGTTAGGAGGAATTGTAACTTGATGTAAGGTTGTTTGAAGCATGCTATGATAGTTAGGTGAGGTTTGAAAAGTATCCCATAGTGATATCTTAGTGAGAGTATTCTTAAGCTGCTCAAAAAGATTATATTCCTTTCCACTGTTTAAAGGAAAACAAGGAGGACCAGGTAAGATAGGGTTAGGAAACATGAGAGATTAATGATATCAAGTTTCCGCAATTCATAATGTTCTTTGCAATTATTTTTGGCTTTGATTGTGTGAGAATTTTTCTATCAATGTTTCAGATCGCACTCCATGATCCATCATCAAGATGAGAGCAAAGCTAAAGGAGAATTTTGGATCACACTCTATGAGAATTTTCTCCTTTAGCTCTGCACTCATCTTGATGATGGATCACAGAGTGTGATCTGAAATGTTGATGCAAAAATTATACAAAACATTATTCTTAGGTGGCTTGAGGATGAGGATGGATTTTTTTTGATTTTGCAATCATTGTGAGGGTGGGTAAAGAATTAGAGGATTCTTAGGATGTCCCATAGGGTAGTTAGGAGGTCCAATAATTGAGGGGGATCTAACAGACACTTGTACAATCATAACCTCAATGGTTTCAGGTTGATGTCATTCAAATGAAGGGGAGTCTAGCATCATCTTTTGACCATCATCTAAAGAAGTTACATCACTATTCTTTGAAATAAATTTGTCAATTTTCTTATTTTCTTCCACCATGATATCATCCCTAGTAGGAGAGTTTTTAGGAGAGCTAAAAACTAGATGTTCATGACATTTTTTTCCTCTAAAGTAGCTTCATCACAAGTAGGGGACTCCTCAATGGTTGGGTTTTCTTGTTTATCAATGATGTCATTCTCTTGTTCAATAACATTTGTCCTAGGGGAAGAGAGGCGACTAATATTTTCATGACTTTCATCAATTAGATTTTCTAACATCAAAGTATCTTCTTCACAACTAGGAGAGATACTAGGAGAAGAAAAAATATGATTGCCATGATTTTCCATAATTTCATTCCTTTGTCCCATAATTTCTTCCAAAATAGGATAGGTAGAGGAAGAAAAATAGAGAAGGTTGTCATAGATCTTAAAGATTCGATCATCTAACACCAACCTATCATCCTCGCTTACAATATGATTGTCATGATTCTTTACAATTACATTCTCTTTCACTAAAACATTCTCACAAGCAAGAGATGAATGGAAATTAGGTAAGGTGATGTTTAGAAATGTGTCTATGATCTCATTCTCTTATGGTATAATATCTTCCAACGTAGGAAAGTTTATAGAAGAGGAGATTTCAACATTGCCATGATTTTCAATGAATGCATCTTCTAACATCAAGATACCTTCATCACATGTAGGAGAGGTATTAGGAGAAGAGCAACTATATATGATTATCATGATTTTCTATGCTTTCATCTTCTTCTATCACATCATCCCCACAAATAGGAGAGATAAGAGGGGGTGTAGGTTTAAGGAAGGCGTCAAAATTTTCCCTCTCTTGCACTAAGAGACTCTCATAACTAGGAAATGTATGGAATGAATGACTAACATGCTTATTGACTAAATTTTTCTTTGTAAACTTGGAAAAGACAAATGCTAACATTTGTGAAAAGTTATCTATATGAACTCAAAATGGAAAGAGACTTAAAATGCAACATAATGACCTAGAATGAAATGTGTAAATGCAACTTTCAAATTCTAAACAATGCAATTTACTTGTTACACAATGCAATTTTGAATTTTGACAATGCACTAAATGAAGCCAATTAAGCTAGATGCCATGAATTTGATGGAACAACAAATTAGGAAACTGAAACATAAAAGTAACCACAACAAACAAAATCCTAAAACAGAGATTTCAATTTCCATAAAATTCAAACCAACACCTAATCAAGAACTCATTTGCCTTTAGTGGTGAATGGGTCCTAGATTAGGGTTTTTTTAACTATTTTTGATTAATTTTTAAGATTTTTGAAATTTGTCTTTTAGTTTCATATTTTCTTGAAATGCAAGTTGAAAAGGTGATAAAATGATTAATGCAAAAACCTAATTTGAAATGATTTTTTTTTTTTTTAATTTCCAAATGTAAATATATGAGGTCTATATGATATGCAAGATGACTAATTTTTTTTTGTATTTTTCAGATTTAAAGAATGCAAAACAATGCAATTCTAAACCCTAAATGAGATGCAAGTTTGAATACAAAGTAAGAAACCCTCAACAAGATGCTAATTCAATGCAAATGAATGAAAAATCTAACCTAGGATGAGAAGAAAGACTCCAAGATTAGAAAATTACAATATTCAATAGGTTGCGTTCACCATTTATGTATAGGGGGGAATAGGGTTTCAAAGCATTGTAACCCTAGTTTGGAAAATGAAGAAAAAAGTTATTTTATGAATCTTGCATACCCTAGTTTTCACAAATATTTGTTTGAAAGTAGTTTGAATCCATATTAAAATGGCTACACCAAGGGTTATATAAGTTACACATAAACCACAACCAAAATTCAAAAGGTATTCAACAAAAGCCATAGAAGATGACCTGTTAGGTGTATTCTCACATATTCCATATGGGGTTTTACTGACTAGAGATATTAGGGATTATATTCATGGAAAAATGGAAGAACATCCTCCCACTAAGTTAGGAGATATATGGTCAAATGAGTTAACTAGTGAGGAATTTTCCCTAAAGCCAAAATACAAAAACCTAGTTGAGAAGAAACTGGGCGTATGGAAATGGTTTACTAATTTCTATTATGATGCCAAGTGGATTAGAATGGCTTTGAGTAGAATTCATAATCAATTTATTTGGACTGATATACCTCACTTGATAACAAAGGAAGTGATAAGAGAAGTCACTCGTATATTCTCCAACAGACCCATCCCTATCTTGAAATCCATTAAAAATTAAGTGGGTATGGAATGTGTTGGATGGTATGGTTGTGTTGCTAATATGTGGTTGTCATTGATGTCAACACTATTAGCATTGATGTATTGTAGGTTGTATATGTCGAGGATATTGACAAAATTATTAAAGAAAGAGTTGCAGGTTGATAGTGGAACAATGAAGGTCATGAAGGTGTCTTACTTAGTACGTTGATGATCAGCCATTGTGGACTAAATGGTTTATTTTTGAGTGTATCTAGTTTATCCACCGAAAGTTTCAGAAGTCTGCATGAAGATTTAATCGTGTTATGAATAGTTGTGTTTTGACTATTTTTCGGTGGCTTCAGTTAGTGTTCTTGATTGAATTTGATGTGATTCTAGTAATTTAGTTGCTGCAGATGCTTCTTTGATGATTCTTGATTCTTGTGGATGGTTCTAGATCATGCTCTATCTTTGTTGCACATCAGCGTTCATCGGTGTGCTCGTGGTCGGTGATTTTCTCTTGTGTGCTCAGGTTTTTATGTTCTTGGCTGACATGGTGGTTGTAATGTATTGTGGATCCTTGGAGATTAAAATATGAATGTTTGGCACACTTGAGGATATTGTTTTAAGTCTTCATTATGTTGTGGTCAACGGTGGTTGATTCACAATGAAAATTTACTTGTAAATTTGGGCTGACATTATGTATATGTTTTATATTTTATTTTGGCTAACGAAGTTTTTGATGTAATTCCATGTTGTGGATATAAAAGTGTGGTTGTTTGTGCGAAGTTATGACTGAAGAAGTGCCAGAGAAAGAGCAAGTGTGTGAATAGTGACCTATTCATTTGATTGCAGAATAGATTGTGAAGAAGTTTGAGCGAAGTGTCAAGGAGTGTTTTTGTGCTTAACTAGAACTGTAATTAGGCTTTTGTAGAAGCTATTTTCTCATTTCATACCCTTTGGATCTAATCCGAATTGTTGTAAGATAGTATGTCTTATTTGGGAAATGAGCCCTCTTGTATTTGAGCAGTGAGCTCTAGGTAGTGTGCCTGAATGCATGTGCATTCCCAAATATTCTTCATTATACTTTTAACAGGGTATAATATTGTGGATTGACATCCACCAGGGTTTCCACATAAAAAAATATTGGTGTTCTATGTGTTTTTGATGTGTTGATTGTTTGTGGTTTATTGTTCATTCATTAGATTTGAGATTAAGTTAAGTTAAGTTTGAAAATTTTAAATATTCTATTACAACTGATTCACCCCCCCAACAATTGGTATCAGAGCAGGTTCCTCTGAAGAAGTTTAAAAGCTTGAGGTGATCCGAGATGGCATCATACAAGAAGGATAGTCCTAGATTTGATGAAACAAACTACTCTTTGTGGAAAGCCAGAATGGAGTGTCATTTGAGGTGTATTGGTGAACCCTTTTGGAATATTACAAAGAACAAATATGTTATTCCTTAGAATGGTCTTTCCACTCCTGATGAGATTAAAGAGGTTGAGATTAACATCAGGGCTATTGAAGCTTTACTGAGTGCTTTGACGGATTCAGAAATGACAAATGTGATGGATTTGAAGACAACTCATGAGATCTAGAAGAAGTTGGAGACTTTGTATGAAGGAGATGCACTTGTGAAGGTCGCTAAGCTACAAATTTTGAAAGGCAAGTATGAAACTTTGAAGATGGGTGAAGATGAAAATATTTCTTCTTTTATGGAAAGAGTAAATGAACTTGTGATGGGTATTAGATGTGTCGGTGGTACCCTGGATGAACAAGAAATTGTAGCTATAGACAATGAAAAATGTCATATGCCTGCGAGTGTCATTTTTCTTCATCCTTGTCATTCAATAATTGAATAATTTTTAATAATTATTTAATTAATTCACTTTCTAATCTTTATTCTATCATGATCGATTAAATAAACTAATTGCGTCACTAATTTCTCCCTCTTCTTCAATAGTTAAATAAATTATTATTTATTTAATTATTTTTTCAGCTTTCATCTATAGTTAAATAATTTCCATTAATTATTTATCTATTCATGGTCCTTTAATTCTTATATAGTTAAATAATTATTAAAATTATTTAACTATCCCATGCCACCTCCCCTATTAAATAATTAATCTAAATTAATTATTTAAGGTCTAATTTTTATCTCTCCATTTAATTAAATTGATAAATTTAATTAAATGATCCTCTTTTCATTTTCTCCAAATAAATAATTTCAATAAATAATTTATTTTCCACTTGTCCATTTCCTCCACTCTCTCCATTTTTGAATAAATTATTTAAAATAAATTATTTATGCACCACCTGGTCAAAGATGCTCTATCATAATCCCTTGTCATAACATTCATTTTTGTCATAGCCTGCATGTCTTGCATGTTTGTCATAACTATCAGGCATCATAGCCGTCAGCGTCATAGCTTTTCCATGCATGGCATATTTTTGGTGCATCAATTCTAGACCGTTGATTTTGGAATCTTTTATGAGACTTAATCTCAACCATCCATTTTGTAACCTCCCTCTCATGCATTCCCATCCATTGATCTTGGAATCTTTCTAGAAGATTAATCTCAGCTGTCCATTCGAAAGGTTGTCTATAAAAACAACCTTCCTTCTCCATTTTCATTTTAACAGCTAATTGTCTCCAACTTTCTTGCTACCATTTGTAGGTTTTGCACAAGTATTTCAACAAATATGAGGGCAAAGTTTCATAACAAGAAGGAGAGCAAGAGAAGTGATTCAAGTTCAAGCATGGGGAGTATTTTGATTTAATATTTTATTTTCCTTATACTTTTATTGTATTCTCTTGTTGATGTGGTTTAATAGCTTAGTAGTGTTGGTTGTCACTTTATCTATGCTATTTTATTCTCTAACCCCATCTCATAGTAGCTAAAGTGCTCAGATCATTTCCTCCCTCTTACAAATCAAAGGATCATGCTATTGAAGAGCTCAGAACAGTAACAAATGTGACAAGAGATATGTTGATTGGTAATCTTGTTTCCTTTGAGTTGAGTGAATTTGGTGATTCTGCCCCCAGGACTGAATCTATATTTAAGGCCTTTGTATTCGGAAGAAATAATCAAAGATATGATTCAGGAGAGATTTCTAGAAATACATTCAAGTATGAGGAAGAGATGAAATAGCTTGAAGAGGAAGAAAGAGAGGTAGAAGAGTTGGAAGCACTGATTGTGAAGAAAGAAGGCAGAGGACAAGGTAAGTATAAAGGAAAGTTGCCTATTAAATGTTTCTCTTGTAGTAAAATAGGTCATTTTTCTTCAAGGTGTCCTAAAAGAGTTCCTAGGTCTAAGCCTAACAAACCTAGATTTCAAAAGAAATGCTATTATGCTAAAGAAGGTGTGGCTGATGAAGAATATAATAAAGAAAATGGAAATGAAGATGAATGGGTTTTCATTACTATCAAGGAAAATGGTTTGGTGGCTACGAAATCTGCTAAAGTTGAGAAAGCTCTTGCAAACTGAATTGAAGAAAATGATGAGTGGGTTATTGACAGTGGATGCTCACATCATATGACTGGTGACAAAAGAAAATTTGTAAGTCTAGAGAAATATGATAGTGGGGTTGTATGATTCAGAGATAACAATGCTGGTGTGATTCATGGCAGAGAATCTATTTGTCTTGGTGGTAAACATAACATTGATGATGTCCTTTATGTTGAAGGCTTGAAGCATAACCTGTTAAGTGTTGGAAAAATGGTGGACAAGGGTTACAATCTTCAATTCAAAGATGGAAGATGCAGGATGCTTGGAAGCTCTGGAAATGTAATTGTTTCAGGTACAAAGAAAAGAGGTAATATTTTTCACCTGAGTGTTGCTAATGAAAGTTGCTTAATTGCTCAAGTAGGTGAAAGCTAGTTATGGAATAGGAGGCTGTGTCATGTTAATTTTGATAACATTGTCAAGGTAAGCTCCGCTCAAGTAGTAAGAGATCTACCTAAGCTAGTGAAGCCTACTAACACAATATGCAAGGAATGTCATATGGGAAAACATATGAGAGTTTTTTTTCAGAGCAAACAACATCATTCTAATGGAGTACTGGAGTTGGTGCATACTAATCTGTGTGGTCCCTCCAGAATTAGAAGTCAACAAGGAGAAAGGTAATTTATGCTACTTATTGATGATTACTCTAGGATGATATGGGTTGATCTCTTAAGAGAAAAGTGTTAAGCATTAGATAAGTTCAAAAGTTTCAAAGCTATGGCAGAGAATGAGATAGGTTTGAAGATCAAATTCCTAAGGTCAGATAGAGGTGGTGAGTTCACCTCCTAGGAGTTCAATTCTTTCTTTGAAGAGAATGGAATCAAAAGATAGTTATCTTCTCCCCAAACCCCTTAATAGAATGGAGTAGTAGAGAGAAAGAACATAATAATTCTGGATGCTGCTAGAACAATGATGTTGGAAGGAAATGTGCCTCACATTTATTGGAGAGAAACTTTAAGCACTACTCTATACACTCTTAAACCAAGTAAATGCCAATGGTATTTCCAATAAGACTCCCTTTGAGCTGTGGTCTGGTTATAAGCCTACTGTTAAATATTTCAAGATCTTTGGAAGCAAGTGCTATATTAAGAGAGATGAGGACATAGGAAATTTTGATGCAAGGAGCAATGGAGGAATATTTCTTGGCTACTCTACTAAAAGCAAGGATTACTAGTGTTATAATAGAAGATTGATAAAAATGGTTGAATGTGCAAATGTCAGAGTTGATGAGGACTCTACTAGATCATCTAGATACTATGGATATGATTCAGATGACCAGCAAGATAGTATAGACAAAGGGAAGAATGCTTAGGCATAGAATCAAGTTCATATTGTTCTGATAAATCAAGAAAGTCAAGAAGGAGAGACAAGTGGAAGTACATAAGAAAGAATAGAAGAACCAGAACTATGAGAGAATCCTAAAATTCTAAGGTATGTAAAGCTAAATCATTCTAAAGATTAAATTATAGGAGATAAGAATAAAGGTATGCAGAAGAGTATTGTCTTATTTCTAGGACCGAGCCTAATAATGTCAATGAATCTTGTAATGATGAACACTAGATGGAAGCTATGAAGGAAGAACTGATGCAAATTAAGAAGAATGATACATGGATTCATGTTCCTAGACCTAAAGATAAAAATGTGATTGGTACTAAATGGGTCTTTTGGAATAAGCAGAATGGACAAGGTGAAGTGGTTTAGAATAATGCAAGATTGGTATGTAAAGGGTATTCACAAATGGAAGGTATTGATTTTGAAGAAACCTTTTCCCCTGTTGCCAGAATTGAAGCTGTAAGATTATTTCTTGCTTGTCCCACATATAAGAACTAAAAAGTTTATAAAATGGATGTGAAGTCAACCTTTTTGAATGGTGATTTAGAAGAAGAGGTATATGTTGAACAACTGGATGGATTTCAATTGACTGATAAGGAAGACATGGCTTTTCGATTGAAGAAAGCTCTGTATGGAATCGAGCATGCCCCTAGAGCTTGGTATGCTAGACTAGATAAATACTTACTAAAGCTTGGATTCAATAAAGGTACTATTGAAAACAACTTGTATTTTAAGTTGGATCATGATAAAGAGTTGATTATTGAAGTATTTTTTGATGACATTATTTTTGGAGGTGATGATGATCTATGTATGAAGTTTGCTGATGAAATGAAAAGTGAATTTGAAATGAGTATGATTGGAGAGATGAAGTTCTTTCTGGGATTACAAGTCACTTAGTTAGACAATGGGATTTTCATATCTCAGTCCAAATATGTGAGAGAGTTGTTGAAGAAGTTTGGCATGGAAGACTCAAAGCCTATTGGTACACCCATGGTAACTAGATGCAAGTTAACACAGAATGATGATTCTCCTAAGGAAAATCAAACAAGATGCAAGTCAATGATTGGCGGATTGCTCTGCTTAACTCAAACTAGACCAGACATCATGAATGTTGTGTGTATGGTTGCTAGATATCAAGTTGATATGAAAGAATCTCATGTGACTGCTATAAAGAGAATTTTCAGATACTTGAAAGGAATAGTTGGTTTTGGGCTTTGGTATCCTAAAGATGATGATCTTACCTTGAGTTCCTATACTAATGTGGATTTGGTAGGAGATGAAGATGACAGGAAAATCACTAGTGGTGGTGCCTTCTTCCTAGGGAAGAAGCTAGTGTCTTGGTTGAGTAAAAAGTAGAATTTCATTTCCCTATCTACTGTTGAGGTAGAGTATATTGCTGCTACAAATAATTGTACTCAAGTGTTGTGGATGAAATAGATGTTGAAAGATATCAGAGTAGTATATGATGAGCCTATTGTCATATACTGTGACAACTCAAGTGCAATAAACATATTTAAGAATATGGTGCTCCATTCTAAGACCAAGCATATATCAATCAAGTTTCACTTCCTCAAGGATAAATTTAGTGAGAAAGAAGTCAGACTAGAGTATGTTCCTACCAAAGAATAGATTGTAGAAATTTTCACCAAGTTGTTGCCAAAGGATACTTTTGAGTATCTTAGAGGGATGCTAGGGGTGATTACCCCTCCTAATAAGAGCTAGAGATGTATTTACTTACATCAATATGTGTGCTTCATAGCTATATTATGATCTAAATTGATGTTTTCATGGCTGCTACTTAGGGGGAGTAGTCAAATGTATAGATATGTGGTTCAGAAATTGTATGTGGAAAGATAGTGCTTATCTTTTCCATTGATGTCAAAGGGGGAGAAGAGCAATGTGAAAAACAACATGAGGAGAAGAGTGAAAATCTAAGGGGGAGTAAGTGCTAATTGAGAGTTGCGTTGATGGTGTTTTTCACATCATGTGTTACCATCAATACCAAAGGGGGAGATTTTTGGATGTTGTGGTTTTGTTGCTAATATGTGGTTGTCATTGATGTCAACACTATTAGTATTGATGTATTGTAGGTTGTATATGTCAAGGATATTGAGAAAATTGTTAAAGAAAGAGTTGCAGGTTGACAATGGAACAATGAAGGTCATGAAGGTGTCTTGCTTAGTACATTGACGATCAATCGTTGTGGACTATATTGCTGAGTGTATCTAGTTTATCCATTGAAATTTTTAGAGGTCTGCATGAAGTTTTAATCATGTTATGAACAATTGTGTTATGACATTTTTTTTGTGGCTTTAGTTAGTGTTCCTGATTGAAGTTGATGTGATTCTAGTAATTTCAGTTGTTGTGGATGCTTCTCTAGTGATTCTTGATGCTTGTGGATGGTTCTAGATCATGCACTATCTTTGTTGTACATCCGCGTTGATCGGTGTGCTCGTGGTCAGTGATTTTTCTCTTGTGTGTTTGGGTTTTTATGTTCTTGGCCAACATGGTGGTTGTAACATATTGTGGATCCTTGGAGATTAAAATTTGAATGTTTGGCACACTTGAGGATATTGTTTTAAATTTGGGTCAACATTGTGTATATGTTTTATATTTTATTTTGGTCAACAAATTTATTGATGTAATTCCATGTTGTAGATATATAAGAGTGGTTGTTTGTGTGAAGTTATGAGCAAAGAAATTCCAGTGAAAAAACAAGTGTGCAAATAGTGACCTAATCATTTGATTGTAGGACAGAGTTTGAAGAAGTTTGAGTGAAGTGTGAAGGAGTGATTTTGTGCTTAATCGGAACTGTAATTAGGATTTTGTAGAAGCTATTTTCTTAGTTCATACCCTACAGATCTAATCTGAATTGTTGTAAGACAATGTGTCTTCTTTGGGTAGTGATCCCTCTTGTATTTGAGTAGTGAGCTCTAGGCAGTGTTCCTAAATGCATGTGCATTCCCATTATTCTTCATTATACTTTTAACAGGGTATAATATTGTGGACTGACATCCACCGTGGTTTTTCCCTCAATAGGGTTTCCATGTAAAAAATCTTGGTGTTCTTTGTGTTTCTGATGTGCTAATTGTTTGTGGTTTATTATTCATTCATCAAATATGAGATTAAGTTAAGTTTTTAAATTTTAAATATTATGTGACAACTGATTCAACCCCCCTCTTAGTTTTTCTTACTTGTTTTTCCAACATAATGAGCTTGTGCTACATATGATAAGAGATCTCTAACTATCAATTCAACCAGAAACCCAACTATTAGATATACTGCAATGGTAATTGGTTATAAAATCTACTTTACCAATAGGGACAACTCTATGTCTTCCACCACAATCAACGTGGCTTACGAGTACGAGATGGTAGAAAAGGTTGCAGATTATGTTCTTTGTGAGTTGCTTAGGAAAAAATGAATGGACAATTTGAACCAGACAAAGGAAAAGAAATATGTATTTAAGTATGGAAATTTGGTTATGTGCTTACTATTTTATTTCTTGAAGGAGATTCCCATAATTGGAAGTGTAAACTAGATAAGTGGAAGACTTGCTACAGTTCAAATTGTAGATAATATGAGGAACCTTAGAGATTCCAAAGCAAAAGATGATGCTCTTACTACTTTCTTTGTAATATTCCAAAAACTAATGCATGAGAGAGAGAATTCCAAGTAAAATTGTTGAAATATACAAAACTGATATCAAATTCCTAGTTCGTATAGACCAATGCATTATGGAGGAAATTGAACCAAGAACTATATGGGTTCCTGAATTAGGTTATGAGGTAATAGAGACAAAGCTTATTGGTTGTGGAGATGTTTTAATGAATAGTCCTAAGGACACCACAAAACTAAGGTATGACACTTATGAAGAAAGGTCTATGGAAGTCCATCTAGAAAAAAAGAAACCTATTATCAAGAAGAATGTGGATAAGATGGTTGATATCTATGCACAAGAACTAGGCATTTCAAAGGAACGTTTGTAGTATGTGAGACAAAAGGTGAGAGAAAATCTAAGTGTTGGTGAAGCTTTAGGTATCTAAAGGAGACTTGGTAGGATTGCTACCATGCCTCCTTTTGTCTAGAAGTCCTCCAAGACTTTTACCTCTATTGGAGAGAAAAGAAAGGTATATTCCAGTCCTTCGGTAAGGGAGAAATCCCCTTCATTTGCACAAGATACAAGGACTAAAAAGATGAAAAATACCACTACTGCATCCACTGCTTCCCTTATTAAGAGAAGAGTGAAATACAAATCAATCAGAGAGAAGGGTATTGGCATAAATATTGCAGAAGAAGAGGAAGAGTTGGAAGAAGAAGGACCATAGTTCATTCAGAGAAGAAAAAGTGATGCTTCACAAGGTGAAGCTAGCACCAAGAGGGAGAAGAATTATTGCTTGAGCTTGAAATGTAGAACATATTACGCGTGGAAGCTAAGAAAGAATGGGAACATGGTAGGAAAGCCTAGGAAGGCCACTTGAAGAAGTTGCAAGTGTTAACCACCTCTGGTGGACTTATCTTTTATTCTTTTATGTATTTTTAGTATTTCTATTTAGATTATTTACATACATATGTGAAAAATATAGAGAATATTTCTAGTACTATTTTGGTTATTTCACTCTACTATATTTCTTAGGGGGAGGTTCTGTGATAGTCAGAACAAGTTGTATAGGCACCCTTTTCCCTTTGATGTCAAAGGGGGAGTGTAATTTAGAGAATATTTTGGAGACTTTTTGGTATGTTTCCATCAATGACAAAAGGGGGGGATTGTTGGAAGATTAAGGAAGTTTGTCATTGATGATGTTGTTTGGCAACATGAGCATGAAAGGTACATACCGATGTGATTGTATAGTATTGTCATTGATGTCAACATTGTTATGGATCATTTTTATAAGCTCTAACAAGTTTTGGTAGTGTTAAGGAAGACATTTGTGCAAGATGATTTGGTCTGGAAAGATCAGTTGTGTGGAAAGTTTATTAAGTGTCAAATCTACTAGTTCAGTGTAATAGAGCTTTGGCTTTTGGTTTTGCACCACTCTACAAATAAAGATATCACTTTGTGCTTCTAACATTATTTTGGTGGATATTAGATGTATCTAATTTCAAGATTTCATCTTGTTTGGACAAGTGAATTGAGAGATATGAGTAACAAATTTTGACCTAGCATATTATAATTATTCTCTATATAGTGTGTTTGTGTGGGAGAATTCACACTTCTTCGCAGATGAATTTTTGGCCTTGCGGTGTTGAAGATAAGTTGCTAGATGTGAGTAGAGAATGGATTCTAGTTGGAATTGAATTTTGAGGTCCACGTGTCAAGATATGGATACACAATTGAAGGTTTTTTCTTTTAGGTCTTATGCCATGATAACCTAAAATGTTTGATGTTATGCGAAGGATAAATATGTGTTTTTATCTTATGCATGATCTATTATAGGAGGTCTTATGCCATGCTAACCTAAAATTTTTGATGTTATGCAAAGGATAAATATGTGTTTTTATCTTATGTATGATCTATTAAAGGTCCATGCCAACCTACCTTAAGATGTTTTGAGTTTTGAATTGTGGCACATTGTGTGGATAAATTTTTTTGAGTTGATAAGTTATATTTTGGGTGCTACATTTAATTAGGCTGGCCTAATTGATGTTATAGTTGATGTAGATATATAAGCTGGATTGTTTTCAATGTATTGAAAAAAATGTAAGAATTGTGTATGTGTGTGGCACAAATTTGATTAGAGCATTGCGAAGTTAAGTTGTGAATGATAAGTTGAAGATCAAAATTCTGTGAATGAAGAGCATGGTAGAGTGTTGAATTAGAATAAGATAAATATTGTTATTGAGCTTCAATGGGATTGTATTCATGCATATATTAGATGAAAATGTAATAGTTCAAAAATAGGTTGTGATCCATCATCTCTCTTCTATTATTTTCTCTATGGACAGTGAGTCCACCTATAGTGAGCATTTCTATAAATATACTATAATTGGTTTAATATATTGTGAGGTAACCCTCACTGTACTTTTTCCCATTTTGGGTTTTCCATGTAAAAATTTTGGTGTTCATGTTTTATGTGATGTTGCAAATGTTTCATGCTTTCATTCCTTACTGCAGTTGAATATGCATTAGTAATTGGATGTCTGATGTTTGAATGGTTTAAGAGAATATTGATTTACCCCTAAGCTCAGTATTCTAGTGTCATATATGAATTGAAAACTTCTAATTTCATCAAATAATCCAAGAATATGATAGCCATTTCTTCATCCTTATATGTTTAAAAAAAATTATCTAGGGGAGAAAGAGAATTAAAATTCCCTAGTTTTTTAGTGATCCATGAGACATCAACAATTGTTATTTTTCATTCTTCACAAATAAGATTTTTACACCATTCATTGTGCAAATTATGTTTTTCAATATTATATCTCACCTTTTATTTATAAATTTTATTTCTCATGTTTCATTTTGTCACATTTAAAATATTGTAAGTGTAATTAAGAGTGTGTGAATGTCCATATTAATTTTTAATATGTATTTTACCCTTGGATTAGTACTAAGAGGAGTAGAGCATTGTGATGAAACTATAGGAGGATTTTCAAGAAAATAAATTCAAAATATATGATCATTTCTAACCTCTTCTTGTAGAGTTTCAAATTTTCTGTTCTTGAATGCTTCATATCTAGTCTACATATATGTTGAGGTAGTAATTCCCTTTAATTTAATTCCATATTCTCTATATTCTTTTATGTAGGTTATCTTGTGAAAAGATTGTTGATGTACTAATTTTTTAAAGAAAAATATGTTAGGTTCTTTCATCAAGTTCAATTGTTTTTATCATTCTCATAAGGGGCTAATAATGTATTATTTTCTTTATCACAAAGGAAGATTCATGATTCATCATTATTTCCCTTTCCATACAAATGACACACTTCAACATATTTATTTTTTCCTTCCATCTCCATCACATCCATAGTATATTTGGATTTCAATGTTAGAGTTTTTTAATTATATATTCACCTTCTTTAATAAGACAAGGGCCACCATTGCAATGAGAAAACAAAATATTTTTTCTTTCTTTACTTTATATTTATCACCTCTTATACAATGTTTCAAGTTGAAAAGGACATTTTATTTGGCTCAATTTATATAAGTTATCATTGAAACTTTACACATATTGTGCTTGTAAGGAAAGCTTAGGTGCGGAAAAAACTCTCCTAACGTCAAAACCTCAGGCAAGAATGCAGATATGACTTTAAATTTTGCAATTACAGTTCAATAAGATACACATGAAAATAATTAATAAAAAAGAGAAATGAACACATACACAATTGGACACCAGATTTACATGGGAAAACCCTTACAGGAGAAAAAACCCACCACACCAAGAAAAGCCTCTTTGTATTACAGTAAATAAAATTACATACAGAGTACAAACTTCACTTTTTGATGTCAATTTTACAGCAACAACATTCAATGATCAATCTTGAATAGAATAGTAATCTTACAATGCTCTTAGATGCATACAATGAACCCACTCAAATCAATCTGTGTTCAGTGTCAAACATAAATCTCAATTACCAGAACCGATCATTGTCATCAGTTACAAAGTATTGTTGGGAAATGTGCCTCAATCTTACTGGCATATAAACTCCTAAAAGAGAAAATTCAGTGAGACTCTCTGAATGTCTTACCGACTAGCAGTAGTGTTCTAATCATTTGAAGTGCTCGGGTCGCTGAGACTTTGATTCTGTCTTGCCGACGGTTTGGTTCCTACTGGTTATCGGGGAGACTCATGGCGACTGAAGTCATCGGTGAGAGGCATGAACATTCAAAATGACTCATTTCAATAGAGTATGTCTTTCCGATGGTTATTCACAAGAATTTCTTCGGGGTGACATGAAGGCTCAATAAGAGTCTAAGCGATAGTGAAGGTCTCGCCAATAGTTTAGCTTTCGGTATAAACTTTTGGCAATAGCTTTTCTTTCGCTGATTGTTCTATGATCATTATGACCTCTTGGTGATAGTGTTCCTCTCACCGACGTAATTTTTTGTGAACTGCCGATGGACCTCCACATGATGAGCTTCAATGTAACCTCTTTCCGATGGTGTTGCTCTTACCGATAGACTGGTCAGAGTAATATGAACTGCCAGGTATTCCTTCGGTGTGATCTCTTGCCGATGACTGTTGGTCTCGCCAACAAATAGGTGTTTTCAGTGAGAACTCTTGCTGATGGTTTTCCTCTCACCGACGGGTATGAACATTAGTATGACATAAAGTTCTATAAGAATCTTAGTGATAGCGAAACTCTTGCTGATAGTTCTGCACAAGCTGGATTTGTGTTCGGTATGATGCTTTGTCGATAGCGGTGGTCTTGTCGATGGTTCTGTGATTGAGCATTGTGGCATCGAGGAGACACGGCCTAGTGTCTCAATGACATGCGACACAATTTGAAAACCTTGACCGAATGTCTATCCTACGTGGTCTGTCCTGGGCCAATCAGAGAAGTAGAATGTAAACCATTAGCAATTGGACTATTGTGACCATTCCTATGTGGAAGATGAACAGACTGTAAGGAAAATGACTATGTGGGGAAATGGCGGATGACAATGAATAGTTCAATGAGTAACATTGTTGTTCAATTGAAGACAAATTGATCTGTGTAAATTCATTGGAAGTTTCTGAGAGCTTTTTTGTACAAGGTTGATCAGGAAGTTATGTTGCTGTAAAAATTGACATCATAAAGTGAATTTGTTCTCTGTATGTAATTTTCTTACTGTAATAAAAAGAGGCTTTTCTTGGTGTGGTGGGTTTTTCTCCTGTAAGGGTTTTCCCATGTAAATTTGGTGTCCAATTGTGTATGTTCATTTCTCTATTTCTGTTATTTCTTTCATCAGTATCTTAATTGAACTGTAATTGCAAAATTTAAAGTAACCTTTGCATTCTTCCCTAAGGTTTTGATGTTAGGAGAGTTTGTTCCACACCTAAGCTTTCCTTACAAGTGGTATCAGAGCCTGGCTAGTTGTGTTATCCTTGTGGATAGGTTGGGTTTTTTGTGTCAATTTTGTTTCAGTGGGAGTCTTGTAGAAGTTTGGTAATTTGAATTACAGATTAAGATGGCAAGCACGTCATGAAAGATTGAAATAGAGAAATTCAATGGCAACAATTTTGAGTTGTGGAAACTTAAAATGGAAGACCTGTTAGTTGACCATGATATTTGGCTTGTTGTGTCTAGAGAGAAGCCTATAGGCATGAAGCAAGAGGATTGGGACCTTGCATATCAAAAATCAAAGGGGTTGATAGGGCTCTGTTTAGTAGACTCTGTTCTTCTTAAAGTTCATGAAGAAAAGACTGCATCTTCTTTGTGGAAAAGACTGGGAGCTATTTATCAGGGCAAGTCCTTGGTGAATAAGTTATTCTTAAGGAAGAAGTTGTATTCTTTGAAAATGCAGGAAGGAGCATCTATTGTTAATCATTTGAATGCTTTCAACATGCCGATTGCTCAGTTGGCATCTGTGGGTGTGAAGATTGATGAAGAAGATCATTGTATGCTACTATTGTGTTCTTTTCCAGATTCTTGGGATCACTTGGTGATGGCTATTCGGAGTACGACATCCACTTTTAAGATGGAAGATGTTGTTGCTTCTTTTTTATCAAAAGAAATGAGAAGAAAATATTCTGAGATGGCGAAGGAGGCTCTTGCTATTAGAGGGAGATCAAAAGAAAAAGGTAAGAAGAAGGAAAAGAAGTCCAAATCCAAATCAGAGGGGAGATCAAAGTCTCTTGGCAAGAAGTCCAAGGTGAAGTACTGGAATTGTGGGCAACTTGGTCATGTCCAAAAGGATTGTAAAGAGGAGAAAAAGAAGAAGAAGAAGAAGAAGAAGAAGAAGAATTCTGACAATGATTCTTCTCAAAGTGATGCAAATGCCTTCATTGTAGCCCTAGAAACTCAGGCATTAGATGATGTCTGGCTGATTGATTCTGAAGCATCTTTCCACATGACATCTTATAGAGACCGGTTCACTAAGTATGAAAAATATGATGGTGGAAGAGTGTATTTGGAAAGCGATTCATCTTTGGAAATAGTTGGCTGTGGAAGAGTCAAAATTTAGTTCCCTAATGGAAGAGTGAAGGGAATCAATGATGTAATGTATATACCAGGTCTGGCTCAAAATCTACTTTCTGTTAGTAAGCTAAACGATGTTGGAGTTCAAGTCTCGTTCTCTGGTAATGGCTACAAGATGACTAGAGGCTCAATGGTGCTAGCAAGGGGTGCTCGAATTGGTACCCTGTATAAGTTGGATGCACATGCTATGCAATGTAATAGTGTCTCTGTAAAGTCACAGAAAGCTATTCGTGGAGAAAAAGAGGAAAAGGTTCCTGATTGTGCAAACTCTATGGAAGTTAAACTTCCAGTAGAAAAGACTATGCTCTGGCATCATAGGCTAGGCCACATTGGTGAAAAAGGTTTAAAAAACTTGAAGAATAAAAACCTGGTTGAAGGGCTTGATGATTGTAACCTTGAATACTAGTTTTGTGAACATTATATATATGGTAAACAACACCATGTTCATTTTACTCCAGTCCTCACAAATCTTCTGGTTTACTTGATTACATACATTATGATGTTTTTGGTCTAGTAAATGCTCCTTCTTTGTCTAAATCAAGATATTATGTATCATTCATTGATGATTATTCAAGAAGAGCATTTGTTTATTTTTTGAAAAGTAAATCAGAAGTGTTCAGTCATTTTAAGGAATTTAAAGAACTTGTGGAAAATCAGACTTGAAGGAAAATAAAATGTTTAAGGACTGACAATGGCAGTGAGTTTTGTTTTGATGAGTTTGAAAGGTACTCTAAAGATCATGGGATTAAAAGACATAAAACTACACCCTACACTCCACAAAAAAATGGAGTTGCAAAAAGGTTCAACAGGATAGTAATGGAAAGAGCATGAAGTATGCTGAGCAGTGTTGGCTTGGAGGAGAAGTTTTGGGCTAAGGCAGTGGCCACAACATGTTACTTGATAAATTGTTCTCCTAATTCTGCTCTTGTTGAGAAGACACCTTTGGAAGCATGGTCTGGAAAGAAGCCCTCTCTGAGACACATTCATGTCTTTGGCTATGAGGCATATGCATATGTGCTGAATGAGAAAAGATCTAAATTGGAGAACAAGGCTGTTAAATGTATTTTTATTGGCTATAGTGCCAGCATAAAAGGATACAAGCTTTGGAATTCTGATACAGAGAAGGTTCTATACAACAAAAGTGTTATTTTTCATGAGTTGAAGCCTTCTACTTTGGATCTGCAGTCAGAGACTAAATCAAAAAATAAAAAGGATGTAGTTGAAATTCCTCCAACACAAGATAAAGAGGAATTGAAAATTCAAAATGTACCTAAATCTGAGGAGAGCTCAAGCAGTTCTGAGAGTTCTAAAGAAGAAGAACAACCTCAGCCTCAGCCTATGAGGAGGTCAACACGTGAAAGAAAGCAACTTAATAGGTATGGGTTCTCTATGTTAGATTCTACTTGTGCCTATGCTTTAATTTCTAGCACTGATGAGCCTAGGACTGTGAAATAGGCATTTAGAATGTTTGATTCAAACTCTTGGCTGGAAGCCATGAATGAAGAAATGGCATCATTAGAAAAGAATGATACTTTGAGTTTGGTGCCCTTGCCTGAAGGCAGAAAAGATGTTGGCTACAAATGGGTATTTAAAAAGAAAATAGTTCTGGATGGCAGTGTGGAAAAGTATAAGGCGAGGTTGGTTGCAAAGGGATATTCCCAGGTAGAGGGAATTGATTATGGAGAAAAATTTTCTCCTATAGCTAAGCAGACATCTATCAGATTTCTTTTGTCACTTGTAGCAGTGTATGACTTAGAGATTGAACAGATGGATGTGAAGACAACATTTCTTCATGGTGACCTTGAAGAAGAAATCTATATGTCCTAGCCAGAGCACTTTGTGGAAAAAGGTAAAGAAAATCTGGTTTGCAAGTTGAAAAAATCTCTATATAGATTGAAACAATCCCCTCGAATGTGGTACCAAAAATTTGACAAATTTTTTTTGTCATTGGGTTTTGTAAGATCAAAATTTGATTATTGTGTGTATTACAAAGCTGAAAATGATGGAGTTCCTATTATTGCTCTTTATGTTGATGATATTTTGTTCATAGGCAATAGTAAGTTAATGAT
The DNA here is from genome assembly GCA_007258455.2 of Sequoia sempervirens. Classification (NCBI taxonomy): domain Eukaryota; kingdom Viridiplantae; phylum Streptophyta; class Pinopsida; order Cupressales; family Cupressaceae; genus Sequoia; species Sequoia sempervirens. The sequence goes on from VDFB02058242.1 coordinate 770,757,920, forward strand.
TTCTGATCTAAAATCTTAATTGTCTGCAAAGTTCGAAATGAAAGATCTTGGTGCAGCCAGGTATATTCTGGGAATGGAAATAACCAGGGACATGAAGAATTGAAAACTTTGGCTCAGTCAGAGTAAGTATATTAATACTATTCTGGAGAGATTTTGTATGACTAATTTCAAGTAGATAGTTGTTCCAGTTTTGTAGGGAACGAAGCTATCTATTGAAAATTGTCCAAAATATCCTACTAAGATGGAGGACATGACCAAAGTGCCTTATGCTAGTGTAGTTGGCAGTTTGATGTATGCAATGGTCTGTACAAGGCTAGACATTACCCAAGCAGTGGGAGTACTTAGTCGCTTTATGGAAAATCTTGGAAGGACACATTGGGATGTTGCAAAAAGGGTGTTTAGATATCTAAAGGGAACTTTAGAATATGCTTTGTGTTATCATGAGAATTTGGTTGAATCACAGAGGACACTCAACATTCAAGGCTATGTGGATTCTGATTCGGCAGGGGACATTGACAACAGAAGATCCACCAGTGGATATATTTTCATGATGAATGGTGGCACAGTTAGTTGGATGAGTAAGCGGCAGGTTGTAGTCACTTTTTCCACTACAAAGGTAGAATACATGGTAGCAACACATGGCTATAAAGAAGAAATTTGGTTAAAAATTTTGTGTTCTAACATTGGGTTTGATGCAGGAATAATTACAATTTACTGTGATAGTCAAAGTGCTATTTGTTTGGCGAAAAATCCTACTTTCCATGCCAAGACGAAACATATTGATATGTAGTGTCATTTTGTACGAGATATGGTGGAGGATGGAAATGTCTCTTTAGAAAAAGTGGATACTTTGGAAAATGTTGCAGATGCATTGACGAAACTAGTGAGCACAGACAAGTTCAGGTGGTGTGCCAGTTGGATGGGCCTCAGTGCCCATGAATTTCAGTAGTTTTGTTGTGCTTCGGAGGTGTCAGTAAGATCTTCATCAAGTGGGAGATTGTTGGAAAATGTGCCTCAATATTACTAGCATATAAACTCCTGAAAGAGCAAAGTCGGTGAGACTCTCTAAATGTTTTACCGACTAGCAGCAGTGTTCTAATCATTTGAAGTAATTGGGTCCCTGAGACTATGATTTTGTCTTGCCGATGGTTTGGTTCCTAGTGGTTATTGGGGAGACTCATGGTGACTGAAGTCATCGGGGAGAGGCATGAACATTCAAAATGACTCATTCTAACAAAGTATGTCTCACCGACGGTTATTCACAAGAATGTCTTCGGGGTGACATGAAGACTCGATAAGAGTCTAAGCGAAAGTGAAGGTCTTGCCAATAGTTTATCTTTCGGTATGAACTCTTGGCGATATATTTTCTCTTGCCGACTGTTATGTGATCGTTATGACCTCTTGGTGATAGCGTTGCTCTTGCCAATAGAATTTTTTGTTAACTGTCGATGGACCTCCACACGATGAACTTCGATGTAACCTCTTGCCGATGGTGTTGCTCTTGCCGATAGACTAGCTGGAGTAATATGAATTGTCGGGTATGCCTTCAGTGTGATCTCCTACCGATGACTGTTGGTCTCTCTGACAGACAGGTGTTTTCGGTGAGAACTCTTTCTGATGGTTTTCCTCTCGTTGACGGGTATGGACATCGGTATGACGTAAAGTTCTATAAGACTCTTAGCGATAGCGAAACTCTTGCCGATAGTTCTGCACAAGCTAGATTTGTGTTCGGTATGATGTTTCACTGATAACAGTGGTCTTGTCAATGGTTCTGTGATTGGGCATTGTGGCATCGGGGAGACACGACCTAGTGTCTCACTGACATGGGACACAGTTTGAACACCTTGACCGAATGTCTATCCTACGTGGTCTATTTTGAGCCAATCAGAGAAGCGGAATGTAAACCTTTAGCAGTTTGACTGTTGCTGTAGACACTAAAAAATGTCCTAAGTCCACGAGCATCATTTTTCTTGGTCGTTGTCCTTCGATAATTGAATAATTTTAATTATTCAATTAAGTTTGACTGTATTCCTCTATTAATTAAATAATTTTTAATTATTTAATTAATTCACCTTCTCATCTTTATTCTATCCTGATCAATTAAATGAACTAATTGCGTCACTAATTTCTCCCTATTCTTCAATAGTTAAATAAATTATTATTTATTTAATTATTTTGTCACCTTTCATCTATAGTTAAATAATTACCATTAATTATTTATCTATTCATGGTCCTTTAATTCTTCCATAGTTAAATAATTATTAAAATTATTTAACTATCCCATGTCTAATTTTCATCTCTTTATTTAATTAAATTGATAAATTTAATTAAATGCTTCTTTTTTCATTTTCTTTAAATAAATAATCTAGATAAATTATTTATTTGCCACTTGTCCATTTCCTCCATTTTCAAATAAATAATTTGGATAAATTATTTATTTTCCACTTGTCCATTTCCTCCATTTTCGAATAAATAATTTAAAATAAATTATTTATGCACCACTTGGTCAAAGATGCTCTGTCATAATCCCCTATCATAACATTTATTTGATGTCATAGCCTGCATGTCCTTGCATGTTTTTCATAGCTTGCATGTCCCTGCATGTTTGTCTATCATAGCTTTTCCGAGAATAACATATTTTTGGTGCATCAATTATGGACCATTGATCTTGGAATCCTTCTAGAGGATTAATCTTAGCCATCCATTCGAATGGTTGTTTATAAAAACAACCTTTCTCCTCCATTTTCAGCTTAACAACTATTCTTCTCCAACTTTCTACTTATCATTTGCAGGTATTTGCACAAGTCACACTACAAATCTGAGGGCATATTTGCACAAGGAGAAATAGGAGAGCAAGAGAAGTGATTCAAGTTCAAGCATGGGGAGTATTTTAATTTAATGTTTTATTTTCCTTATGCTTACTTTGCTTTCTCTTGTTTGGATATAGTTTAATAGTTTAGAAGTGTTGGCTGTCACTTTGTCTATTCTATTTGATTTCTAAACCCATCTTACATTGGTGAACCTGACGTGAATCTTATAATTTTGCAGAGAAATTGGTTTGTTTTCTTGTTTATTTTCATTGTTTTGCAGATTACAGCCAAGAATGCATATGAAATCCCATCATCTTCATTTGATTAAAAAAGGATGGACACATCAAATATTTTAAAACATTTTCTAGGTTTTGTAGGCCTTGTTTTCAGCTTTCCGAAATATTAAATGGTTTGAAATCTCGTTAAGATTTGAGAAAGTTATGGCCATTTTACTAATCACAACTTTTTAAGATTTAGTTATTAAAATCCGATTTTTCTTTTGTTTATAATACTTTTTTTGTGTAGAATTTTGCAAAATGTTTTTTGGGTTTTGAAGCTCTATTTCTTAGCTTTCCATAGATATCTACAATTTAAAGTTTTGTTTAGTTGTGATAAAGTTATCACTATTTTTAATTTGCTGTTTTCATTCAAGTTTTTTTTTGGTTTACTAATCTTTTGTTTGTAGCGTGTGGCTTTGGAATGGGGCTCCCAAAACTGCTTCTTTTGGAGCAACAAAAAAATCGAGCTCTTAGTTTTTAGTTTTCTTTAATTCTTTTTTCTTAGTTTATTCTTTTTATTTTCTAGTTTAATTATTTACTAACTTTTAGTTTAGTCTTTAATCTTTTGTTCTAACTTAACCTTTTTTGTAGCTTTCTCATTGGTCCAAGGCATATATTGAAACTACTAATTTGTGGTTTTGCAGCTTCATTAGTTGAGGACTCATTTCTCAAACAAGGTGTTTACGATTTCTAGTTTAGGAACACTTCCATTGGTGCATTAAAATGAACATGTGCTTGATTTTGTCTGACTGTGCTTGAAGGTGGTAGGTGATTATGCTCTCACCTTGTGAAAACTAGGTGATTAGAAAACCAGACCCACCTTATTTTTTGTCACCCTCATGACTTAATAATTGAAGTATCATCTCCCCTTGTGCTTTCGAGCGATCCTAGGTGTAAGAGAAACGGTTATTATTTCTAGAAATGGGCCTGCCTTAAGGGAAAAAGTACTCACCTTAAGGGATGACACGACTGGTAATAGGCTAAAGCCAAGCCACTTCCAGCCGGGATATAAAATGGGTGCTTGAGGAAAGTTCAAGTACCACGAGTGCGGATGTGTCACACGGATGGAGTAGTACTCCCATAAACCTTGTTGAGTGTAACCTCTTTAGGCTGGAGTGCCACCTAATTGGTGATCAATCTCTTGCCCCATGTGTGGCCACTCGAACGGATGCCCTAATAGACACCTTTTGTTTTAGAGGCCAACCATTTTCAGCCGTTGCTTGGTATAGTGCAGGGTACAGTATCATGCCCAAAGATACTCACTACTGACTCCCTTGAGTAGAGATAGCAATTCTTGGGAAGTGATGACCCAAGAATCCAAAGTTGGTGTGCCCGAATGATGTTAATGATCCATGGAGGGGAGCCAGTGCCACCAAACTTCTAAGCTATCCACTCTCGAGAAGGAAAGGTGTTTAGCACCAATCCGAGGTATATCGGTGGGCTATATCAAGTATACAAACCCTTGGCCTATTAGGATTTTTCTTGTCTCATGTGTGTTTGCGTACACCAAAACATCGTGCTTATCAAGTGTTTTCTAGATTTTCAAACAATATACGAAATATTCACAAATCTAGACACAAAACCTTAGCCAACTCAGACTTTTCAATAAAACATCAAAACAACAGTCTCAGCCTAGAAGTCTTATGTCAAAACCAAATCATGAAATTGCTCAAATCCCTCATTCCTTGTACACTTTAGCTTGCATCTTACTATAGGGTCATCTTTGCAAATATTTAGCTTCATCCTTAGGCTTCACCATTTGCATTTTTAGTCATAAACTAAAAACTTAGGTCCTCATCTCATTTTGCATATTTTGGATTAGGACAACCTTACCCCACTTTTGCAAAATCTTGACTTTCAAAATTAGGTTATCATTGGAATTAGACGTCATTATCTCCTTTAGTCATTATCCTTTTGTGAGATTCTTCCAACTCAAAAGTCTAGTTAGGAAGACTCACTTGTCATTTGTCCTTGTCATTTAGTCCTTCAAACAAGTCCATTGATATTCCAAAATTGAGATATAGATCAAGCATAGGGTGGTTAGGCAACCTTCTTCCAAATCATTTTAGACCTTTGCATTTGCATACCTTAGATATTCAAATCATTTTAGTCCTCACCTTGCATATCTTTAAAATCCAAAATATTGTCATCATAGTCCTCATTTGGCATCTAGACTTTGCATTGGTCATTTCCTTAACCAAAACTTTCACATTAGTCCTCACTTTCACCTTGGCATTTGACATCCTTTCTTAACAATTTATCACCTTGCATTAGTCATTTTCCTTTGGAAAACATCATTATCACCTTGCATTGACATCCTCCAAAAATACAAAAATAAATAAATTAAAATTAGTGTCATAACTTGTCATCTTAGTCTTCATTGTCCTTTGGCATTAGTCATTTTCTTTAGACAACATTGTCATATTGCATCCCTTATTGTCAAAAAAATCCAAAAACATAGTCTTGCATTGTCATCCTTTATCCAAAAAATCCAAAAACATAGTCTTGCATTATTATCTCTTTGCATTGTTATCCTAGTCACTTTGGCTTTTGGCATACTTGCATTATCATTTGGTTGCATTGTCATCCTTTATCACACAAAAAGACAAAAACACAGGCTAGTGTCATCCTTGCATTTAGTTGTCATTCTTATCATCTTCATTTGAGCAATTTCTTTGATGGTAGAAACAAGACTTCAAAGATAGAGAGAACAAATGGAAAACTTTGGACAAGATTTCAATCCCAACATTGATAATTACACTTATGACACGAACCAACATTAGAATTTTTCCAACCCATTTCACAACATGAACATGCAATCTTCCATGAACATGCCATTTTCATCACAGAATCCTTCTGAACCATTCATACAAAGAGACCAAAATGGACGAGCATATGTAGAAGACTTAAAAGTTGCAATGGAAAATCCTGATATAGCCTCCTTTGTAGAAAAATTAGTCTTACGTGACCCTCAAAGGTATCTATCCATGCTTTTGGACCAAGGGACTAAGTTACCACAGGGCTTTGACATAAATACTTTGGGACCTCCATCTGTCTACCCTCACCATCAAAATTCACTTAACATAAATCATGCCATTAATTCACAACAAACATCCACTTATCACCCTTATCCTAACCTTGACAAGGGAAACCAACTGTCCAGTAGTCCATTACAAGTCTCCACGTCATATTCTAGTCCTTCACCTACCAATCCCGTCCAAGTCTACATGCCTTATGAACCATCTACCAACTCATGTCAAGTCTCCACATCATACCTTATTAATCTAGTCCAAGTACCCATGCCATATCCTAGTCCTTCACATACTAGTCCAGTCCAAGTCCCAATGTCCTATCCTAGTTCTTCATCCATTAATCCTTTTCAAGTCACTCCCTCACAAGCTGCATTTAGTCATGAAAATTCTATCATTGTACAAAGTCAAATCCCATTGTCTAAACTTGAGGATACATGTCAAAATGAAAGCTCAAAGCATGACATTATAACGTCACCTTCATGTCAAGAACAAGGTAGTCCATCCCATGACCTTATCTTAAAGTCCATTCAAGAAACCCTTCAAGATAACCATGACATCCAAAACACACCTATCCTTAACAAAAATTCCATTTCTGATTATATCATCCATGACAATCCCATCTTCAACCAAGACCCTATCTTTGACCAAGAAATCCAAAATGATCCACTCATCGACCTTTATGCCATTCATGACCAAACATCTGAGACTAATCCTACTCAAAATCCAAGCACATCCACTTCCAAAAATGAGACACTTGCCTCCATGAGACACATAGACGATATTTCTCCAAAAAAAGAATCTTCCACTAGGGACATGCTTGCACTTGATCAAGTTATAGCTGAAATCATTGGACTCTATGACACTAAACATAATGATGGGTTCGACATTGCCTTGGATGCACCAACAAAATCATCTGAACCTAACATGTCACAAGATCAAACCAAATATATCAGTCACAAATATGGCCAACAAGATAATGAAGCAAAGACACTTTATCAACTAGGGTCATCTACTCTTCTTTGCAATGGTTTCTGGTTTTGATTGTGTGATAATTTTTGCATCAACGTTTCAGATCACACTCTGTGATCCATCATCAGGATGAGCAGAGTTGAAGGAGAGAATGAAAGGATTCAGACCAAGAGCTATTTAAAAAGAACAAGGCAGGGAAATGAGAGAGAGGGGGCATGAAGACCAAGAACCAAAAAAGAAATAATTATAGATATTCTCATAAAAATATAAATCAAAAGGACACATAAATATATATATATATATATAATAGGGATCAAATAAATAATAAAATGAAGAAAATCTATTTAAAATATATAAAAGACAATGAACCAATAGATATATATTTATTTCTTTATTGGTTCATTATCTTTTATATATTTTAAATAGATTTTCTTCATTTTATTATTTATTTGATCCCTATTATATATATATATATATATTTCTATGTCCTTTTGATTTATATTTTTATGAGAATATCTATAATTATTTCTTTTTTGGTTCTTGGTCTTCGTGCCCCCTCTCTCTCATTTCCCTACCATGTTCTTTTTAAATAGCTCTTGGTCTGCATCCTTTCATTCTCTCCTTCAGCTCTGCTCATCCTGATGATGGATCACGGAGTGTGATCCGAAACGTTGATGCAAAAATTATCACACAATCAAAACCAAAAACCATTGCAAAGAACATTATGGATTGTGGAAACTTGATATCATTAATCATCTACTCTTGTCAAAGCAGGATTTCTCACAGATGAGAACATTACAAGTGACAGTGCTCACATATACCATGATGGGTTAGCATCTTGCTTTCAAAACAATAAATACCCCATCGCAAACAGAATCTGTCAGAGCATGCATTATCAAGGCAAAGGACTGGGCATACTCGAGCAAGGCATTCAAGAACCAACTTCAGGAAAATTAAAAACATCAAGGTCTTGGCTATTCTTTAGTTAGTAAATCAAATGATGTTAGTGAAACCTCCTCGATACTGGGGGCAACCTTGTCAGATACAAACGTCAAAATAGAGTCCATGAGAAATCCTTGTCATAATATTTTTCCAACACCCCATCCACCCACACCATAAACCATCATTCTCAACATCTTAAACCTTCCCTTTGGAACCAACAAAAACAAAAGTCTTACAAAGTAAAAAATCAAATGTCAAAGGCCATCAAATTAGACAAAAAGACAAGTGGACAAATGAAATTAAAATGGATCCCAAAGAAAGATGGATCAAACAAAGACACTAAGTCAAATAAAAAAGTCAATCACAATGTGGAGCCACAAGACAAGAGGACTCCCACATACAACAAATTTCCACCTCCTTCAAAATGGTCATCAAGCAAGGCATCTAAAGGTGTTGGTTCCAAATTCAATCCCTCCAAAATCCGTCATCCATCATACCAAGTTTGGAAAATAAAAAGTGATTCATCCAAACGTCCAAACAACCTTTCCATGTCTACCATCATCCATCATAATCCTACATCTCGCCTAAAGTCCAAAAATCCCACGTCACAAATCTGTCACATCATGGCAGCAACCCTTATTACAAGGACTCTCATGGCACTCTATTGCGATGTGCGTATTTTGATAAGGCCAACTCTAGTATCAGAAAGGATCACAATGACATCGATCAGTTGTATACAAGTGCTATGATCCTAACAAGACAACTTCTTCAGCAAGGTCATTATTGGCATATCATGGCACCAGTCTCTACATTGACACCGTCAGTGGAATCAAAATAGTCAGTGGTCATCTAAAGCATCCAGGCTATCTGCAAAATAAAAAATACAAAAGAATTTAAAAAATAAAAAAAATTGTCACCTTGATGAAAACCTGGCAAATAGGCATCCATGTGACATCAAAAAAATAAAAGTCAAGAAAATAGTAAAGAGAAAAATTTCGTCCAATGGTGAAAACCTGGCAAACAGGCATCATGTGTAAAATAAATCATCTATGTGGACTTTTACACTTGGGGGAAAGTTGTCTCATCTCCTATGCCTTCCTCTTAACATTGACATCCATCTATTTCATCCATATCATTTCTGTCCATTTACCCACCTACCTTGGTCTTGATATTAAATTGGCACACATAAATCATGCTTTGGGGAAAACTCTTGACATGTCAATCCTTTTGTCACAAACTATTATGTCATTTCCATCATTATCCCTATGCGACATAGTCCTAGAATATCCTATGACAATTCCCTTAGTCTCATGTCTCCCATCCTTTACCAAGGCCACCTCTCACCCTTTCATGTTTGTCACCTATCTTGGCTTTCCCTTGTCAAACGGTCTAAGGATACTCCATCACTCCATTGTCCCAACCAAGTCATTCCAAATGCAATGAGTTTCATCCATACAAGAACATTATCCAAAACATTACTTGAATTTGTTCCTGGCCCAGTTGTAGACCTCGATACTTTCGTCACATTATCGTCATCTTCACGTTGTTTTGGGATGCGTCATTCCCACATCAAACAACGTTGTCATCACCTGTCAATTGGTATTCAACTTAACTAGGGGCACAACCATGTTTTTTCTTGGATTTTCATGTGTAAGCATCAATCACATGCATGTCATTATTCTCTTTAATCATTCAAAAAAACCTAAAAATTAGAAAATGTCCTGAAAAAAGACCTAAAAATCAGAAAATGTCCTAAAAAAGACCTAAAAATTAAAAAATGTCCTTAAAAAAGACCTAAAAATTAGAAAATGTCCTAAAAAAAAGACTTAAACATTAGAAAATGTCCTGAAAAAAGACCTAAAAAATCAAATAATTCTCAAGAATCCCAAAACAGAGCCAACATTCATCACGTCGGTCATATAAGTCAAACATAGTTGCATCAGTCAAATAAGTCAGACATAGTGGCACTCGAACAAAATCAGTCATTCAAAATGTTAATATTTAAATTGTGAACCAACAGACAACATAGTCCAATCAATCATCCAGTCAAAATCAGTCAAATTGCCAAAACAATGTCAATCTTGTCACTCTTTGGTCCCCTCCAAGATGTGTCCTTCTTAGACTTGGACCTCGTGAAAACGTCATTTTCCTTTTTTAGGATGTTTCCTTCCTGACAATAGGCCCTGTCAAACCTTCAACACCATCGAATTAGTAACTTGTCAAAACTGTCAAACTATCAAAGTGACAAACTATCATGAAATTCATCTTCAACAAAACAAACATTCTCAAACGCATTGAATGGCTCTTGATTTTTCTAGTCTTTTTTGTCTTATCTTTTGTCCATTTTGTTTGATCTTTTTGTTATTTTGTCTTATCTTTTTTCATTTTGTCTCTTGGTCATGTTACTAGCTACCTCGAGGATGTCCCTTGAAGAATTTAGAGGTGCGAGATGTCTCATGACCTATTTTGTTTTTCTTTGACTATTGTCTTTGGATTGTCTTGACAAAAAGACTGGGGCAACTTCGCCCTTAGTATGAGTTAGGACATTCATTGTCTATGACTGTCTGTTTTGCAAATGGTCACCTTGCACACCTTGGTCTATGTCATACCATGGTGTTTGTGGACCATTTACGACATTTTGATGCCCAATGATGATAAATATAAAATGTAAACATGAAAGTTGGTTCCCTTATCATTTTTCGTCTAGCTTTCCATCTTCATCCTCCTTTCTCTTCCACACTAATATCCATCCCCTTCCAAGCTAACATTTCTTCTATCCTTCATCCTCTAGTCTTATCATCCATTTTGAGAGCTCATTCGTGTTCTTTGAACTCATCTATCCTCTTGAGGGGGCATACCGCTACCCTCCTTGTCATTCTTCCTTCACTGGGGCATACCCGTACCTTGCTGTCACTGGGGCATATTTCAGAATTAAATGTCTTTGGCACAATGCGATGAACTACATTATGTCAAAGAGGGGCAAAATGTAGACACTAAAAAATGTCCTAAGTCCGCGAGCATCATTTTTCTTGGTCGTTGTCCTTCGATAATTGAATAATTTTAATTATTCAATTAAGTTTGACTGTATTCCTCTATTAATTAAATAATTTTTAATTATTTAATTAATTCACCTTCTCATCTTTATTCTATCCTGATCAATTAAATGAACTAATTGCGTCACTAATTTCTCCCTATTCTTCAATAGTTAAATAAATTATTATTTATTTAATTATTTTGTCACCTTTCATCTATAGTTAAATAATTACCATTAATTATTTATCTATTCATGGTCCTTTAATTCTTCCATAGTTAAATAATTATTAAAATTATTTAACTATCCCATGTCTAATTTTCATCTCTTTATTTAATTAAATTGATAAATTTAATTAAATGCTTCTTTTGTCATTTTCTTTAAATAAATAATCTAGATAAATTATTTATTTGCCACTTGTCCATTTCCTCCATTTTCAAATAAATAATTTGGATAAATTATTTATTTTCCACTTGTCCATTTCCTCCATTTTCGAATAAATAATTTAAAATAAATTATTTATGCACCACTTGGTCAAAGATGCTCTGTCATAATCCCCTGTCATAACATTTATTTCATGTCATAGCCTGCATGTCCTTGCATGTTTTTCATAGCTTGCATGTCCCTACATGTTTGTCTGCCATAGTTTTTCCAAGAATAGCATATTCTTGGTGCATCAATTCTGGACCATTGATCTTGGAATCCTTCTAGAGGATTAATCTTAGCCATCCATTCAAATGGTTGTCTATAAAAGCAACCTTTCTCCTCCATTTTTAGCTTAACAGCTATTCTTCTCCAACTTTCTACTTATTATTTGTAGGTATTTGCACAAGTCACACTACAAATCTGAGGGCATATTTGCAAAAGGAGAAATAGGAGAGCAAGAGAAGTGATTCAAGTTCAAGTATGGGGAGTATTTTAATTTAATGTTTTATTTTCCTTATGCTTACTTTGTTTCCTCTTGTTTGGATGTGGTTTAATTGTTTAGAAGTGTTGGCTGTCACTTTGTCTATTCTATTTGATTTCTGAACCCATCTTACAGTTGCGACTATTCCTATGTGGAAGATGAACAAACTATGATGAAAATGACTATGTGGGGCAATGGCAGATGACACTGAATAGTTTGATGAGTAACAATGTTGTTTGATTGAAGACAGATTGATCTGTGTAAATTCATTGGATGTTTCTGAGAGCATTTCTATACAAGGTTGATCAGGAAGTTATGCTGCTGTAAAAATTGACAACAGAAAGTGAAGTTGTTCTCTATATGTAATTTTCTTACTGTAATACAAAGAGGCTTTTCTTGGTGTGGTGGGTTTTTCTCCCGTAAGGGTTTTCCCACGTAAATTTGGTGTCCAATTTTGTATGTTCATTTCTCTATTTCTGTTATTTCTTTCATGAGTATCTTAATTGAACTGTAATTGCAAAATTTAAAGTCACCTTTGCATTCTTACCTGAGGTTTTGAAATTAGGAGAGTTTGTTCCGAACCTAAGCTTTCCTTACAAGTATATCTCATTTTGTTCATGGTCTGTTGATCTTCCACATAGGAACGGTCGCAACTGTACAACTTCCAATGGTTCACATTTTGCTTCTCTCATTGGCTTAGAACGCGCCACGTAGGATAGATGTTCGGTCAAAGTGTTCAACTGTATTGCATGTCGGTGAGACACTATACTGTGCATCCCCGATGCCAAGATGTCCAATTGCAAAACCATCGGCATGAATCTCGCTATCGGAAACACCCTAAGAAATCATATCAAATTCACCAGTCTGTCGACAAGACCACATCCATTGGCAAGAGTTATTACCGAATGCAAACTTGACCAAGTATCATCGCCAGAGTTACATCGATGCCATCGATAGTTCATGTCACCCTGACCAGTCTATCGACAGTTCATAAACAAATCTGTTGGTCAAGAGTCTCCCCGATGATCACTAGGAGCCAACCCATTGGCAAGACTAGCGCTATCAGAATGAGTCACTCTGAAGGTTCATACAGTCTCCCTATGACACCATCCGCCAATGACACATGTTCACTACTTGTGCATTTCCAGAGAATCAAGCTGGGAATCTACAATATTCTCAACAAGTCTCCCAGAATTCCAAGTGGTCCCCACATCTGTCGGCTTAGGTTAGGAAAATCCCCAACACCGCGACATGAAAGGAGATCACTGAGATGGGAAGTTAAGGAACTCTTGAATTGTGCGACAAGGTTCCAAGGTTATAGAAATCGCCGATTCCGTGATAACAAAGGAAGTCGGTCAGTCGAGAAATAATGAAACTTCCAAACTCCGTGAAGAGGTTCCAAAGTTAGCAACTCCAGCGATCGGCCGACAATGAGGACTTAGACAGAAATACAAGCCAACAACTTGAGGCACACTTTCCAACAGTGCTTTCTTGGGATCACAAAGAACTTGATTTCATTGGAAACAATATACAAAAGAAGAGTCATTTTTTTCATCATATCACTATCACTACCATCTACTAATTTAGCATACTTCAAGTTACTACTTGTCTTTTCTAACACCAACCCACTAATATGAGATTTAGCCTCAAATAGAGTCACCAACCTTCATTCTAAGAAAGTTAACTTCAAAATATTAGAAAAATATAAATTCACCAACACTTTGTTCCCTAAGTGAGTAGCCAAAAAAATTTTTGCACATGAACTCGTTGCTATGATTTTCATAAAAACCAATCTAACTCAAATAGATTGAATGGAAAGAGTTTAAAACTAGAATTCATGCAAATAACATCTTCATCCACACATACACTCATCTAGGGTACAAGGAGAAAGAAAACATGTGGAGTTACAAAATTTAAATATATAACCCCTACTATAGATTATTAACATGATTTTGTATGTAATAATGTGGACCGGTCATCACTTGAGTTGGATCATGGGGTTTTCAAGGGTATTGTTAGAACTCTAGTTCTTAAGATAGAAACCAATTTTTTTTAAGGAAATAAGTTGGAATCTAGCTAGTTTCATGAGCTATGAACATCTAGTAGTGGTTAATGATGCGAAGCATCTTATGGAGATTAATAAAAGTACCTAAAATCTAAATAGGTCACACTATTCAAAAATCACATGTCTTAAGTTTCAAGATGAAAGGGTTTATCTTGAACTCTTAAGTCATTATTATGGAAAATAAATAAAAGTGATTTCTATATTTAATTCCATGATATTATTATAGATATATGGGTCCCCAAGATGTAAACCTCACTTATTAGTAAATTTCTAGGTCCTTAACCAATTATTAATATGATAAGAAATTGGACCCTTAAGCGATGGAAAAATAAAGGGAAAATGAAAGTTACTACAATTTCCAAAAGATTGTTCTCTTTCTATTTGACATTAGAGGAATACATGTGTAGGATAATTTATAGCAACCCTTGAATCATGGGAAGAGTTATCCCTATCCTCTATAATGGTTTCTTGGATTTGATCCTTTAAAGGAATCTTTTAATCTTGTATATTCTTGATGCAGCAATAAATCCATACCATAACATTCATATTCATTATTTTCATTAAAATAAATTCAATTACAACACAATTCTATTCCAAACTCCATTATGATTTCTTTCACTAAACCTCATGTTTTTAAGTAATAAAATTCCATTAAAAAATCTACCCATTTTTAGTATTGTCACATGGAAATGTGTAGGATCATAATGAGCCAAAAAGTGGCAACAAGAAAAAAATGCATTTTTACTTTTCCAAAATCATAATATATAAATTTGACTTTTTCTATGGGTCAGATTAAATTTTCTTTTGGTTTGGTAATACCAAACCAAAATAGTTATTTATTAGTAATGGATATCTATTAATAATTGATATTTGTTAATAACAATAATGGATATTCGTTAGTAATAGATATCTGTTAATGACAAATATCCATTTCTTGCAATTATTTTTGTCAATTTTATGTTTTCAAAATGGATATTCAAACTTTGAAAATCCAAAAAAAAAGTACACTTTAGTAAAATGGGCATAACTTTTGCATTACTTATCAAAATTTTGATTTTTTATAGGAGTTGAAAAGGTGATTTATAGGTCCACACAATGAATAAGATAAGTTTGATAGATTATGCACAAAAATTAATTATAATCATTTTAAGTTCCTCAATTTTTAACATTTTATATGTTCATACTTCTTACATACAAAGTTTTTTTTTATTCTTTTTTTTCTATAATAATCATCCCAAAAGATTTGAAACATTAAAAACATAATAAATAATTAAAATTTTAGATTATTTTACTGAGGAAAGTAAAAAAAATTTATAAGTCATCATAGAAGGAACACATTTTCCCAAATTGAACTAGGAGAACATCTCTCTCTCTATCTCTCCCTCTCTCCCCCTCTCCATTCTCCCTCTCTACCTATCTCTCCTTTATTCCCGCATTCTACCTCTATATATCTCCCATATCTCTCTATCCCTTTCTATCCATATCTTTCTCTACCTCTATCTCTAGATCTCTCTATCTCTCTAATCTCCCTCTATCATTCTCTCTCCCTCTCCATCTCCCTCTCTTCTTCTATCTCTATCTCTCTACCTATATATCTCCTTTTCTCTACTTGTATCTCTCATTCTACCCCCTCTCTATTTATCCCCCACCCTCCCTTATGTATCTCCCCCTCTCTATCTCTCCCTCTTTATCCCCCCTCTCTATATTTATTTCTTAGTCACTTTATCTCACCATCTATATGGGCGTGTGCAAGAAGTTGGGTCCACAAAATGTTCAAAAAGTGGAAGTGTTTTTCTTAATTTTCAAAATTTGTCACACTTCAACTGAAAAGTTGAAGCACCTACACATTGAATCTTAAAAAAAATTAGTAATATGAAATTTAGTATTTTGAGTTTAGTTTCTAAATATGTCATTTATTCTAATACCCAGATGACATAAATTAATTTCTAATAGGCATGTATTAAAATAACTTTTTAAAAGTTAATTTTTTAGACCATAGCATGCACATGTATGGACACCATAATTTGAAATAAATAAAATTATTTTTCTAATTACTTTTGGAGAAACATTTGTAGAAAATTGGAGATTGATGAGAATATTTTATTATAATTTTTCGATATTGTTTTTTATTATATTTTATTGGCCCTAATTGTTGTTGTTCATTCTTCTTTACTGGATTTCCCTTGTGGTTTTTCTTCTACAAAACTTAGCAATATGTCTAGGCCTAATGTAATTGTTGCATATGGCATTTCTCTAAGCATTATTCCTTCCATTCATTCTAGATCTACATTGATTAGCTTTGTGTCCAAATCCATAGCAAGTATACCAGTAACCATTGAAGGATTGAAACATTCTACCATTGTTATATCCATTCATCATTTGACTTCTACATTCATTGTCTCTATATCCAAATATTTTACATGTAAAGCATTGACCAGTAAAGGATGGAACATTCTGATTCATTTTGCTTCTACATTCTATTTCTCTATGTCCAAATTTATTGCAAGAATAACAAATACCATTGAAAGATGGGTACCTTTGAGCATTTGGTTGTCAGACATGAGGTCTTCTAGCATTGTTTCTTTGATTCTAGATCTTTCCATTGTTAGTTTTATCTTCAATCATCTTTTTTGCATTAGGTATCTGAGCTACTTTTGAACTCTCTTAGGTTTTTCAAGTCCTAAACCACCTTTGCGTTAGATTTTTTCTTACCCGAAATCAACTCATCAAGCATTGTAGGACTTTTTTTGAACATATCTTCATGAATTCTTGATTTCTCTAGACCAGATCTCATATTTACCACTTCTTGTTCAAGCCTCATGCATTCATTAGATTTGTTTTCCACCATTACATTTAGACATTCCTCAACACTTTTCTTTTCTTCCACTTGCACTTTTAGTCCAGTGAGATCTTCATTAGCTTGTTTCAATTGTCCATTGACCTCCTTATGTCTTTAAGATTTTCTTTTAGATCTTTATTTTCATCTTCAAATTTGTTCAGATCTTCAAGAGAAAATTTGAGTTCTCCATATTTTTCAAGCATGCAATCTTCTTTTGTATATCCAATAGCAGGAATCTCTTCCACATGAATAGGAAACTTTCTATCAGCCACATGTTCAATCTCCAAGATCTTCCCATGCGGTCAAGATCCCTCTAGGGATCCAAGCTCTGATACCAATTGTTGAACACATGGAATATTGAGAGGGGGTGAATCATTATTTTATTAAACCATTCAAACATTATACATCCTATTATCAAACCACATTCAATTGATATAATAAAATAAAGCATGAACAAACACAACATCACATAACACATGAACACCTATATTTTTCTATGGAAAACCCAAAATAAGAAAAACCACGATGAGTGTTAGCTCACAATATATTATATCTAGATATAGCCTATTACATAAATTCTCACTATAGGTGGACTCCTTGTCTAGTGGACTCAAGTTACCCATAGAGAATAAGATATAAGATAGAAGTGGTGGTTCATAGCCTATTGAACTATTATATTTGCATCTAGAGTATGCTAGATTATAGTTCCAATGAAGTACACAAATAATATATGCACTAATTTGCATCAATGCACTGCTCTACTCTGAGTTCACACAATTCACACAATTTTGATCACATTCACATCACACACATGTAAGTGGAACATAATTCATGTCATCTATCACCTATTACTCACACATATACTCAAAAACACCAAAAAAACTCCTATATATAAGCACATCAAGTGTAACTTCAATTAGGCTGGCCTAATTGAAAGTAACACACAAAATTGAACTTGTCATCCTCAAAAAATTTCATTCAAATTTTTCACCTTAATTAAAAATTAAAATTACCTCAACATAGGTCAGGATGAACCTGATATAGGTCTTACGTAAGCTTGCAAAACATATTAATCCTTCAAATGTGTTAGGTCAGCCCAAATAAGACCCAAACACAAAAACTTTCATCTATTTACCCAATTCACAATAGGTGGAACTCAAAAATTGATCCCATTGATAATTCCTACTCAAGTGACATCTGGAAGCTTATATTCAACATCACAACTCAAAATAATCATTCGCAAAGGAATGCAAAATCTCCCATGTTGACACTCTATATAAAAAATAACTACAATGTACAAAACTAAAATCTGGCATTCATATCTTCTAAGATAATTCATCAAACAACAAAATATCTTGGTTAAATAGATGCATTTGACAATTACCAAATTATTTTTAGAATCGTAGATTGATATCTCTATTTTTGTTGGAGTGCAAACCTAAAAATTGATGCACGAAACCACTATACTGGCATATTTGATACTTAGATAATTTTTTTAGTAGATATACTTTCCAAACCAACTTATCCTATACAAATATCTTCAAAAACACTTCCAAACCATGCTAGAATGATCCACAACAATGCTGACATCAATGAAAACACTAGATCATGCAAAATGTACCAACCATGCTCATATTGTTGAACATCATCATCTTCCAATAGTTGTAATAGCTGGGCAGATACTACAAACTATAATTTAAGTTGCATGCTTAAAAAATTATTTAAAGAATCTCCAGAGGTGCCAAAAGATTCACTAATAGTATGGGTATGTGTAGGATCATGATGGGCCAAAAAGTGGCGATATGATGGGTATTTGTAGGGTATGTGGCTGACGACTTTTTTTTACCCAAAATTGATGAAATGAAAAGGGCTTTTAAAGGAGATTCTCAACTTTCCACCAATATAAATTATGCTTTACTTTGAATTTAATAAATAATTATTATTCATTTTCTATTTGAATTATGACTAAAGTCTTGATTGATAGGCTGATTGAAAAACATTTATAGCTTTTAAATGGTATCACATTTTTGGAATACAAAACATGCATCACATACTACAGGATTAAAAAAATAAAAATTGAATTTCATGAAGTTTTGGCCAAGTTAAGGAGGTTAGACATACAAGTTTTTATATTTTTTAAAAGTTGTAATAAAAAAATCATAATTAATAATTTACTTGGAAAAATATTACAAAAAAATATGCATCACATCCGGACATGAGTCCTCTACTTATGTCTAAAATATTATAAAAAATTATTATTATTTTATTGTGGTTAGGGTGGCTAGATAGACACCTACTTATTTTTTCCCGAAATTTAATATACTCTGCATTGAAATTTCAAATTTTCACCAAATAGATTTAAAAAAAAACAAAACCTAGTAGTTTAGAAACTAAATTCAATTTTCTACTGATTCTATTCTTACATATTTTTGAAATAATATAGATAACTTATTCAAATTTTCACGCCAAGTTTCCTAACTCGATTTTTTGAATTTTTTGCCACTTAAGGGCTTGTTTTTTCCATGATGATCCTACACATACCCATATTTAAGCTCTCCTCTACAACTTTCTCTTTTATATCCCTGTCCTTGTCATCAGTGTTAGCCAATGTCTCTATTTCCTTATTTCCCTTTGCATCATCAGATGCATTTTCACTCTTTTACTCATCATTCTTCCCTGTATCTACTATACTAGTTGACAAATCTATGTTATCTAGATGAGTGACTATCTCCAATTGGCCTTGAACATTATCAAAATTCACTTTAGATACTAGAGGAGGTGTAGAAGTATCCTCCTTTACAATTTCTTCTCTGGTAATTTCTTCCTTTTCAACATTTTCCTCAGCATCAACATTTTCTTCTGCCATTTCTTCTACTTTTGGAAGAGCATTTCCTTGCACATTCCCTTCTCCTGTTTCATGCTCATGTTGAAAATCATCATGTTGTGCTTCTTCTTCAACATTATAATATAGAGCAGGAATCTGAATATGCATTTCTTCTGTGCTTTCCAAAGTCATTCCCAGCCTTTGAGCTAAGTTTGTAACCTTTTCTACAGATTCTTTCTAGAGCCTCTCAAGATAATTTTGATCTCTACCCATGAGGTTTGTCACCCTTTGCTTCATTCTTAATTTCTTATTGAACAATGTAGCTAGTGTGGCTTTATTCTCTTTGAAATGAGGAGTACTAATCTTTTCCAATGCATAGGCCTTCAATTTAGCCTCTTCCTCTATGGCTTCTTGTCTTCTCTCAATCAATACATTCCATAATTCTACAGGTAATTTCTTTTCTATGTTTCTAATATCTACTTCATAAACAACAATATATTTTACAATGGCTTCTACAATGGTGGAATTATCCACCTCATTAGCCTCAAAATATAGCACAATAGTTTCCTCTAACATTTCATTCTACACAATCCTATTAAATAATGCATCCAATGTCATGGGACTATGAGTCCTTACCAAAAGTTTCTTTTATTTTTTTTGTTCTCTTCTAGTGTCTTCATCTCCTTTCCAAAATATACTTTCTTTTGTCTCATCTCCATTCTAAAGCCTTCCTTCTCCTTTTTTACCCCAACCTCACTATTTGTATCAACAATATCAAAAAAATTCTTCTTTATACTAGCTTCACCTTGTGAAGCTTCAAATTTCCTCTTGCGGACCAATTGTGGTCCTTCTTCTTCCTCTTCATCTTCAACATTAACACCTAAGTACTGCTCCCTTGTTTCCTTAGTTTTCACCCTCCTCATAGGGCCAATTTGTTGTGTTTTAAGAGTAGCCTTTTCCTTCTCAAGATTCTTTTACTAATTTACTAGAGAATCCTTTTCCTTCATTGAAGCACTTTTAGGTACTTTCCTCTTCTCTCTTGAGGTAGGCTTAGTCTCAAAGGACTTCTTGGCAATCAAACAAGTGGTAATTGTTGAACAAAAGAAACATATGGTCAAGGGAAAACCTACTTATTCTCCTTTGTTCATTCAATAATGTCATAAGAACCCTAATTAGATTGACTATCAACCTCACAAGGTGAGTCAATTCTCAACAAGGAAGACCTAGGAGGGGGCTCTTTAAGCTTTAAGGGGTTCACCACCAAGCTAAAGCTTGGAAAAATATAGTAAACATTCAACTCACAAAACCTAATAATGCAAGCTAAATCAAGAATGTAAATGATGAAATTAAGCAACTAGAAGTTAGGAGGTATGTACTTGGGAAGTTTAGAAATGTGATGAGGATTCTGGAAATGCAAAGAAGCTGTCAAAATATGCTACAGAGGACTAAAACACCCTTACTATCTTATTAGTCCCACTACTATTTTTCAGGGAAAATGTGAAATCTTTAGATGTCAGAACCGGATCTGAAATAACATCTAAAAAATACCCTCAAGAGGACTAAGACACCCTAGGTGTCTTATTGGTCCCGATCTAAATTTTTGAAATCTCTGAAAGTGATCATGAGGCTCAAGGTCTTCACTTTGTTCTCAGATCTTAGGTTTTGAAACTTCTAGATTTGACATGTAGGTGAGTTTCCATGAATATGACAACTTTGCAATGCAACTTTGCAACTTTTCACTTCAAATGATCTTCAAGTCTTCAACCTAAGGGGAGAAAAACTTGTTGATTGTTAGTGAATGGGGGTTTTCCTTGGTCAAACCCCTTGTTGGTAATTAAACCTTGAAATGAAATGGAATGAAGGAGGAAAATGATGAATGAACAAAGTACTATGTTGCAACTCACCAAACCCTTGTAATAAGGTGCTGCAAATATGCTTGAAATGACTACAATGGATGTGGTTCTTGACTCTTGCTTGAAAGATGTAGATCTTGCATAAAACACTTGCTTGAATCATAAACCTTGCACCACAAATGTTAGCACAATAACAAACACGATGCAACAATATCCTTGATATGATGCTTGAATCTTGATGATGGCTCCAAATTCTTGATGAAATGCTCTTGAATGCTCAATTTTCTATTAGGAATTCTCTCACAGAATACTTGGATGAGAAATGAGTGAATGAACCTTGTATTTATACTTATCCATGCTTAATATCCTTAAATTACACCACACCAAGCCAACATATAAATTCACTAATTAAAGGAGGCTAAATCTTGCCAAAATTTGAAATTAAATCCCAAAAATACCTTAAGGGGGATTGAGTTGCCCTAGGTGGCGTCTTAGCCCTGAGGCATGAAACTTAGGGAAAAAATGTCCAAAAAGGGGCCCATTTAAGGCACACATGAAATCAAGGTCCCAAGACCTTTGGGGGACAAAGGAACCCTAGGTTTCTTATTTGTCCCGATCTAAAAGTCAAGGAAATAGCCAAAATCATTAAATTATCATTTATCCATTGATTTTTGTTAGGATTAGCTAGAAAAATATGTAATTTATTATGCTTATGGATGCAAAATAGGACCAATTAAGGTATAAATAAGGGTAAATAAAGCAAGGCAAGTCCAAACAAGTGTGAAAATGCAAGGGTATGCATTCTCCTACACTACAGCTACTCTACCAGATCTCCTTACACCTAATGAACCTCCCAGAGCACTAGACTTAGACTTTGCTTCGTCAACTTGTTCTGGTGTGAAGCCCATTGCTTCTGCAAATTTTGTAGTCATTTTCTCCACTATGTTGTTGATCTAGTTTTTCCTTTGGTCCAAGTGGACTTCCATGGAATTCTCTTCATATGTTACATACATTTCTTTGGAGGTTGCTTGCTCAACATGCAATTTGTAGACCCTACAATATCTTTCTTAGTAATTCATATCCCATTTCTCGGATCCACACTATTCTAGGCTCAATAGCATGTATGATACATTCATCCTTTGTCACCAAAAATGTAATGTCATTCTTGTAATTTTGCACCATTTTCTGGGGAATCCTCTCTATTTCTTGCATCCTCTTTTGAAATACTACAAATAATTCCACAAGGGCATCATATTATACCTTTGCATCTCCAAGACCTCTCAAAAAGTCGTTAATTTGGTGTGCAATAGGCCTTCCTTTTAACCACACCACACTCTTTGTTCCAGGGAGTTCTTTCAAGAAGTAAAATAATAAACATATAACCATTGTGCCATACTTGAAAGGATATATTGAATCATTTATCTCTTGTAAATTTTCCATCAACACCTATCTCAAAAGTTCACACAAGTCATAGTTAACTCCTTTCTCCACCATTTCATAGGCAGTATTGATGGCGGTGACCGAAACAAAATTTTCTTTGTTTGAAAAGTAGATTTTATAGGAAATCATCATTGCAACATACTTCACCATAGGATTCCTAATGTTCTTTATTGTCAATTCTCTCTTTTCATATGTTACATCGGTAAGTTCCATCACAACCTCATTCTTTACTAATTTAAGTACCAGGGTATGTGCAGGATCATGATGGGCCAAAAAGCGGCAATATGATGGGTATGTGTAGGGTATGTGGCTGACAACTTTTTTTTTACCCAAAATTGTTGAAATGAAAAGGGTTTTTAAAGGATATTCTCAAATTTCCACCAATATAAATTATGCTTTACTTTAAATTTAATAAATAATTATTATTGTTTTTCTATTTGAATCATGAATGTCCTGATTGATAGGCTGATTGAAAAAAATCTATAGCTTTCAAACGATATCACATTTTTGAATCCAAAACATGCATCACATTCTATGCTTCAGATACTATAGGATTAAAAAAAAAAAAATTGAATTTCATGAAGTTTTGACCAAGTTAAGGTGGTCAGAAAGACACCTAGTTCTTACTTTTTCCCTGAAATTTAAGTACTATTGCATTGAAATTTCAAATTTTCACCAAATAGATTTTATTTTATTTTTAAATAAACCTAGTAGTTTAGAAAATACATTCAATTTTCTATAGATTCTATTCTTATATATTTTTGAAATAATATAGATAACTTATTCAAATTTTTATGTCAATTTGCCTAACTCTGATTTTTCTGAATTTTTTGCCACTTAAGGGCCTGTTTTCTCCATGATGATCCTACACATACCCACCAGAATTGGCTTGGTTGAGCATAACCCTGTAACTTCCCTAATCACTTTGTGGTCATCTTAGGCATATCTTTCTAGACACACTTGTCATGAATGTGGCTCAATGCAATTCTCACCCAAGTTTTACCATGGAAAAAATTGGGAAACCCTTGCCAAACATCAAAAATTTTCACAACCAAATTATGATACTCTAGCTTTAGTGAAAAATTATCACCAATGAGCTCCATTAACCACACATTTCCAAGCTTCGAATGATCATAATCTTATAATTTTCCATAAATGTAGATGTTTATGTTCTCTTTATGTAAGACACCATAGGGAACCCTTGAAAATGCACCTTCCAGGTCGACCTCTGTGGATTTATCAAGATTTTTATTGAATTCAAGTTAGGGTCTTTCTGTGACATCAATAATCATAGGAGTAGCCATTGAAAATTCTTTCAAAGTATTTTCTAAAAAATAAAGGAAAATGGAAACTGTAAATACCTTTTACTTCACTTTTTGACTAGGGTTTTGCTTGCATCAGATCTCAAATGCTTCAAATGCACTAAGTTATCCTCTCTTTTTTCTCTTCTCCTCTTGAAAAATTTATTGCAAATGAATTTTGATTAAGTGATCACTTATAAACCTTCCACCATGACCTAATTTTTCCATAAAATCTTTAACCAATAAAGTTTTCAAACCCTTAATTGTATACACAGTCAAGCTTCAAATGCTCCACAATTTTTTGCATCATGATATTTTCTATCAGGATATTCTCCAATAGATCAAATGCATTGATCTACATCTCATATGGACACATTCTGAAGCATCAACACAATTTCTTTGGTAGGGAATGAATAATTTCCATTAAATCTCCCCCTAATCCAAAGTTCTCTTCTTTGTTTCTGGAGGAAACATCTACACCAAATGCTCACACAAACTCATCCTTAACCTCTGATTCATCCTTCTTTTTCCAAATATTATTCATCTCCTTCTTTGTCTCTCCCAAATCAATATTTTATACTAGATCATTCTTTTTTTTTATCAAATTGTCCCTCTCCATATTTCTTCTTCTACAAAACTTAGAAATGTGTCTAGGTCTATTGCAATTGTAGCATATTCCATTATTTTGACCAATATTACTTCCATTCATTCTATATATACATTTATTAGCTTTATGTCCAAATCCATTACATGTTATACCAGTAGCCATTGAAATATTGAACCATTCTACCATTGTTATATATCCATTCATCATTTGATTTCTGCATTCACTAGCTCTATGAACAAATCTCTTGCATGTAGAACACTAATTGAGAAGAGATTGAACTTTTTGATTCATTCTAATTCTACATTCCATAGCCTTATATCCAATTTTTTTGCAAGAATAATATAAACCATTAAAAGATGGGTACCTTTGTGCATTTGGTCATCTGATCGGTGGTCTTCTAGCTTGTGATTCTTCTTCTTGTAGTCTTTCTTCTTTTTAGGTTGGTTCATAGTTTGATCTTCCTTTGAGCTTTCTCCTATCTCAAAACCCAATCCACTTTCTCTTTAGATCCTTTCTGATTTGCAATCATTTCATCAAGCTTTGTAGAACTCATCTTGAATTTTTCTTCATGACTCAAATTTTCAAGATCTTATCTTAAATTCACAACTTCTTGTTCAAGCTTTGTGCATTCTTCAAAAAAAAAATTCACCATTGCATTAAAACATTATTCAACTCTTTTTCTTTCTTCAACTTGCACCTTTAGACCGGTAATTGTTTCATTTTCTTGCTTCAATTATTCACTTACCTCCTTATGACTTTCTTTGAATTTCTTGATTTTCTCTCTCAATTTTTTGATGCATTCATCTACTTCTTTGAAATTTTTTTCTTCCAAAACTTTGTTTTCACTTTTTTTTCTTTTTATATTTTCAAGAGAAAATTTGAGTTCTCCATTCATATCAAATATGCAATCTTCTTATGTAGATCCGATAGCAAGAATCTCTTCCAGAGGAATAGGTAGTCTTCTAACAGTCATTTGTTTAACCTCCAAGATCTTCCCCAAGAGGTTAAGCTCCTTCCAAGGAACCAAGATCTTATACCAATTGTTGAACACTCAAAATATTGGGAGAGGGGGGTGAATCAGTATTATTTTAAACCACTTAGCATCTAAACATTCAATTCACATTAATCAATGAAAACATGAAGACAAAATAACACAAGAACACAAAATTTTTACGTTGAAAACCCAAAATGGAAAAAAAATGGTGAGGATTAGCTCACAATATATTATAACCAATTATAGTATATTATAGAAGTTCTCACTATAGGTGGACTCACTAGCCACTAAAATAAAAGATATATAGAAGAGAGTGGTGGCACACAACCAAATTTGAACTGTTACAATTGCATCTAATATATGCATGAATTATACTTCCATTACAACTCAAAATATAGACTTTACACACTTTGTACTGATCTGAATTAATTCTTTTCTTTGCTCTACATTTTCTCTATATTCACATAATTAACATCCAAAAAATATTGCCACATGTCACTACTACACAAACATCAAAAAAGATCCTTCATATATATATACTTCACCTACAACATCAATTAGGTCGGCGTAATTAGATGTAATATGCAAAATGTTACTTGTCGACTCAATATCTATACATACACGCTTTTGCGACAAGATTCAATACTCATAATAATTCAAAGTAGGTTAGCGTGGAACCAAAATAGCACCCACATATCAGATCAAAACATATCCAAACTTAGCAAGACACAAAACTCATTAGGTCAGAACTGATAATGACCTAATAATAATTTTTTCCAAGTGTAAACCCACATTCAGACATGTAGACCTCCAAACTCTATGCCATCTAGAAACACACACTCTACTAATGCCTATTAAAAACTCCACAAAATGACAAATCCAAATTCCAATCCACAAAGAAGTGTGAATTCACCAAAATATATGCACTAAACTAGAAAAAACTTGCTACTGTCAAGTCAATACACTATCACTCAACTCAACACTAGGAGCCAAAACAAGATGAAATTTTGTATTTAGGTTCCTCTAACATCCAACATATTTATATTTGAAGAACACAAAAGGAACTTATACAACAGACCAATGTAGACCCAAAAACCAGATGTATGTACACAGAGTTACTTGTATTGATACTTAGTCAATTTTCATGTCAACCAACTCCACCAGATCAAACCTTCTTGCAGAATTATACTTTATAAACATCCTCAAAAATTCTCAAGCCATACCCACTAATCTACACAATATTATTCATACCAAAATACAATGTTGACATCAATGACAACACTGAATTGCATAATGGTGTAACTTATACTCATCCCACATGCTCATGGCTCCAACAAATGCATCAATGATAAACTCCTTTTTCTTCCAACATGTATATAGTCTGAAGAAGATTGGCTAAGTCCCAAACTAAGATATTGTATTTTTAATGTAATAGAGGAATAATTTTGTCATTTGCATTATTTCACACTATAGTATCTTGTCATGTAGTTTTGAGATGATAATGGTACATATTGAAGGAGTTCATACCTAAATGTTCACGGTTTTATTCCTTCCATAGTAGAAGTATTAAGACATAGTATCATACTAAGTAGAGACAAAGTTACAGATGCAAAGTTCATATTGGAATCCTCCACATTCCACCACAAATGATCATTGTGTTTTGTGGATTTTAGGAAGTGCTTTGAAGATGTTAGATGTGTGTACATTCTAAGTCTCAATTGGTTTGGTGGTCTGTGTGTCAAGTTTTAGATGAATAGTTGGTTCATTCAATTATTGCTTCACCAGTTTTTTTGTGTGGTGTGAACCTAATGGTTTTTGGGTCATAAGATTAGATTAAGTATGGAGCGTATTCATAGGAGTATGTATAGGTCATGCCAATATATCTTGGTGAATAACATTCTTTGATTACTTCTTCAAGGCATGTATGATAGAGTTTTGATCTAATGGGTTATGGAGTCATACGTTTCATCCAATTAAGCCAACCTAATTGTTGGTATGATTGTTTGTGGAAGATATATATGTATATATATAGAAGAACAAATCATTTTTATATATAGAGAAGAGAAAAATGTGATAGTGGTAATGTGATCTTGTGCATGCAAATGATGAAGTGTGTAAATTCAATATTGAGTAGAACAAGGCACTTTATCTTAATCATATGATAGATGCATTGTAAGTAGTTCAAGCTCTGGTAGTGAGTCATTCTTTTGTACGTCCATTTGTAATTTTCAAAGAAGCGATCTTCCTTGGGTAGTGAGCCAGGCTCTTATTTTTCAGACAATGATTCCTTTAATCAATGATCTATTGTAACTAGTTATGATATATAGTGAGCTAATCCTCATAGTGTTTTTTCCCTTTCAATGGTTTTTCACGTAAATCAAGTGTTCTTCTCTTGATTTTTTTGGTTCATTCTTTAATTTTTTCATCCTATTTCTGCAATTTTAATGAGATGCTTTGTAATGCATATTTAAGTTAATGAATTTTAGGGAATACTAATTCACCCCCCTCTCAATATTCTAGGTGTTCAACAGGATAAAACGTGTATGAGAGAATGTTGGTTTTCCTCCAATAGGGATTGAAGTTTCATAGAATGTGTACTTAGTTCCTCCACTAAGAGAGAGTGGGTAGAGGAAGTGAGAGGTGTGTCTTCCAAAAATAATCTTTGTTGGGTAGAGGATATACATGTGTATGTGATTCTTGTTGCAAGTATATGTGTAGGTTACAAAAGTAAGTTAGAAGAGGTTGAATATTGGGAGTGTGTGGAAAGTTTTTGAAGAAATACCAAAGAAGGAAGGAATTTTTTTTGTTATATTTATGTATGCAAGTGAATATGAAGGAGAAAATCTTTAAAAAGTATGCTTTGAGGAAGTCATAGAGAAAGGGAGAGAAGGAAAAGAAAAGTGTAGTAGAGTTTGAGAGGAAAAAAGAAGGTAAAAAAAATGAAGAGAAAAAGGATGTTGCAACAATAGATGAGTGTCATTTGGAGGACTTAAAAGCAATGAAAAATGAAATTACAGCTAAGAGGGAAGGTGAAGAAGATATGGCAACAAACAATGGTGAGGAAAAGGTTATAGAGAAAGAGGCAATGCATAATTATTTTCATTTTTTTGATGAAGATGAAAGTGGATTTTGTGTAGATGAAAAGATTGCAGTAGTGGAAGAAGAGTGTGACGTATTTGGTTATAGGAAAAGGAAGTGATACAGTTGCATGTCTTAATAAAGGCATGAAAGAAGAGAATAAAATTGAAGTTGTAATAGGTTCGATGAGAAGCTAAAATATTTTATTATTGAATTTAAGAAAGATGATTTTCATGTTTAGATGGACGAGTTAGTGAATGTAGATGATACAATTCAGTTAGAGTTTGTTAGAGATGATTGGTATTCAAAGAAGGGTTTGTATGGTGTTATAGAGTTAAGTGTAGGCAAAAATGTGTGGAGGTGGATAGAATATTGTTGGTTTAATCCCACAAGATTGGAGGAGAATGTGAGATACACTTTCAAGAGTGGTCGGGTTATGGTGGAGCTAATTCCAGAACGAGGAAGAGAAGTAAAGAGCAAAGTTGTCAGAGGAGGAGGTTGCTTGTTCCAGCTAAGTGTTGGAAGAGGAGAAATAAGAGATTATAAGAGGTACCAATTTTAGTAATGGACTATGTTGTAAGTTTCTTGCAACTTGAAAGAGTATTTCTACTACTCATCTCCATTTTGTGAGCTTATGCTCACAAAATTCCTACCTGACATGTATGATGTTGGAGCATCCAAGGGTACTAGTGATCTCACATCAACAAAAATGAATTAAATTTGGATGTTAAATGGGTTAGAATAATTTTAATGTCTTAATTTAATTTTCTTGTCTAAAAAATTAGAGTTTGAATAATTGGACTAATTTTTGGTTGCTTGATGTAATTAGAGTTTGAGCTAGAAATTGCAATTTAAATGTTAAATTAGTAAAATTAAAAGTTGGGCATGGGATTTCTCAGGGGTTATGTAATGGAAAATATTATTAAATTTTCATTATTTTCCACAAGATAGAATGGAATACTCATGATGTGCATGCTAGGAGAATTTTGAATTTGGGCTCCAAATTGTGATGGCAATGAATTAATGTGTTGGCTAGTAGAGACTTGTCAATTTGGAAATGGTGTAAACATGCATTGGAGAGTTAAAAAATTGAAATTTGATGAAATTTAATTTATTTTCTAGGTTGGGTGTGGAAATGGAGAGTTTCAAGTTGCCAAAAGATAGTGGTTGCAAAAGGAGAATTTTGAAAATGTTGTTGGGATCTTAATTTCCAGAATTTGGGAGTTGTGGGAGGGGGGAATAGATTTTCCTAGAGGAGGATTGTAGAAATGAATTTGGTAGGTTGGAGGTGTTGAACAACAAAAAATCAATTCTCAAGAACATTGGACAATGTACCATTGATAATTTCCAAAAAGAGGTTGTAGGTGAAGCAGAATGAAAGTGCAAGAAGGGAGATGGATCATAACTAACTTGTGAATGATTTTAATGGCTGTAGTAGACCTATGATTCTGATTTTTGATGTTCTTCATCATCCCAAACATCTACATATGTTATCTTTTCAATTTGGTTGCAATTTCATGTGTTGCAGGAGAGTTTGAGTAATGCAATTCTCATATGTGTGTTGCTGATTTTGATATTGGTTCAATTTAAATCTTGAAATGTCAATTGTATGTTTGAAAGGTTTTGAGAGTTGTAGGAATGCTACTTCAGCAATAGTGAAGCTAACACATTGATAGGAACTCAGTACAACCAACACAAGCACAACCTATGCATCCCTTGATACATAGTCGAAACACAATACCAAAACCAAGACATCTCAATTCAATATGTAGACACTGAAAAATGTCCTAAGTCTGTGAATGCCATTTTTCTTGGTCATCGCCCTTTGATAATTGAATAATTTTAATTATTCAGTTATGTTTGATTGCATTCTTCTATTAATTAAATAATTTTTAATTATTTAATTAATTCACCTTCACACTTCTATCCTGGTCGATTAAATAAATTAATCACGTCACTAATTCTCCCTCTTCTTCAATAGTTAAATAAATTGTATTATTTATTTAATTATTCCTTTATCACCTTTCATCTATAGTTAAATAATTACCATTAATTATTTATCTATTCATGGTCTTTTAATTCTTCTATAGTTAAATAATTATCAAAATTATTTAACTATCCTTTGTCATCTTCCCCTATTAAATAATTGAACTAAATTTAAATTATTTAATGTCTAATTTCCATCTCCCCACTTAATTAAATTCTCCTCTTTTCATTTTCTCCAAATAAATAATTTGAATAAATTATTTATTTGTCACTTTTCCCCTTCCTCCATTTTCCTCCATTTTTGAATAAATAATTTAAAATAAATTATTTATGCACCACTTGGTCAAAGATGCCCTATGATAAACCCCTACCATAGCCTTCATTGTTGTCATAGCCATCAGGCGTCATACTTGTCATGATTCCTCCAAGAATATCATATTCTTGGTGCATCAATTATGGACCATTGATCTTGGCATCTTTTTAAGACTCAATCTCAATCATCCATTTTGTAACCTCCCTCTCATGCATCCTCCACCATTGATCTTGGAATCCTTCTAGAGGATTAATCTCAACCATCCATTTGAAAGGTTATCTATAAGAGCAACCCTCCACCTCCATTTCACCTTAACAACTAATCTTCTCCAACTTTCTTGCTCACTATTTGCAGGTTTTGCACAAGTATTCCAACAAATCTAAGGGAAAAGTTGCATAAGAAGGAGATAAAGAGAAGTGAATCAACCATAATGGGGAGTGGTTTATTTCATGCTTTTCATTTCTAGTTCTCTCTATTATTTTGTGTTCTCTTATTGATGAGGTCTTATTAGTCTAGAGGTGTTAGCTGTCACTATTCTAGGATAAAAATTAAGAAACTCCATCTCACATTGGTGAAACAGATATGAACATACTTTTTTTGCAAATTTTTTTACATAGATTTAACTTGTTTTTGTAGATTTTGGGTATGGAACAACACAACTATCAAGCATAGCAACACATTTGCTGAGAAGCGATGCATCTTTCAAACACAATGACACACTTGTCCTGGAACGACGCATCTGTAGGAGGTACTTGTGGGTGGGAGGATTTAAATTTGGAAATGTGATGCATCTACCATCATGTGATGCAACACAACAATGTAACTGTTGAAGGGAGTGACGTAATTGTCTGCTAGGTAAAAAGTTTTAGTTTCAATATATTTTTCCTCTTTATTTCAATTTCTATGAGTAGGATAGGGTTTTTAGGTTATAATATTCTATCTACAATGTTTGGCCTTAGGTGGGGACTCCCAAAATTGTTTCCTTGCCAAGCAACAAAAAAAAATTGAGTTCTCAAGTTTTTAGTTTATTTGGGTTTTAGTTTAGCTAAAGTATTTCCTTTCATTTTGGTTTAGTTCGTAGATTTTGGTTTTGGTTTGGTGCTAATCCCTTTTGGTGCTAACTTGGATTTTGAGCAACTTTTTCGTCGGCCCAAGACCTTTCTTTCGAGACTACTAACAAGTGGTTTTGTAGGTTTGAATGTCCAAGAAATATATTTTGAAACCATTTTGATTGTTTTATATTAGAATTTTTTTTGCTTTGGTGCTTAAAATTAACTATTGTATTTCTCACATAGATTTAATTAGAAGGTAAAGAA
The DNA here is from genome assembly GCA_007258455.2 of Sequoia sempervirens. Lineage (NCBI taxonomy): Eukaryota > Viridiplantae > Streptophyta > Pinopsida > Cupressales > Cupressaceae > Sequoia > Sequoia sempervirens. Next base: position 770,790,505 of record VDFB02058242.1, read on the forward strand.
CACCATGTCTTAGTGTTTGAGGGTGGTAGGTATTATTCTCCCACCTTGTGCAAACTTGGTGATCAGAAAGCCAAACCCATCCAATTTTGTGTTTACCCATTAGAGGGCATGCCTTAATGGGAAAAAGTACTCACCCTAAGGGAACGACCCAAGTGGTAACAGGCTAAAGCCAAGTCCTTCCGTGCTTCTATATAAATTTGTGGTTGTGAGGAAAGTTCACAATCAATAGGACGGTACCTGATAGTTCTCCTCCAATATCTTTATGATATGATAAACCCTTGTTTTAAGGGTCAGGGGACCTCTCGAGGGAGTTTATCATCGTATCCCCTGATCTAGATGCCCTTACTAGACACCTTTGGGTGATCCTAGAAAGTTGGTTTACAATTTCTGGGAGATTCTAATATTTGCTAAAATCACATATTTTTAGAAAATATAATGATTTAATCCTTAAAATGTTCCATTTAAAGTATTCTAATTCAAGAGGGTTTGATCAAACTACCTTCAATCAAACCCCCTTGGATAGAACCTTGCTAGTTTTAAACCATACCTATCAAAATGCTGATAAAAAACCACTTTTGATTTACCTTTTGGGGGATGAAATGAATTCATTTAAAATTTATTTTTTGTATGTATGTAGTCTTTATTATAAGCTTCCCAAAAAGTATAATTTTAAACAATTTTTATTTTATTTTATTTCTTGTGAATGTAGGTTTTTCACTGAAAATGAAGCTCTATGTTCTGCACATGTGGAAAAATAGAATATTATCAAAAATATTTTTTGAAAAATATGAGTGCACCAGATATTGAAGTCCTTGATCCAACAAAAAAAGTTGAATTTTGATACATACAAAATTTTTTACATGTTATACGGTCTGCCTATGTCTGAATTGTAATTGGTTTGACTTCACAACTTCATTAAGGAAAAAATATTCAATAAAACACTATCTAACCAAGTGGAAGCACTAGATATCAGAGCTACAAATATAAATTCATAAGAATTAGAATTTTATCCTTCATGGAAAAAAATTTATGCATTATATGGTGAGTGTCACTCCTTAAAAATGTTGTTTTCTAAAAAAAACTAGTTTTTGAGGGAGATGGAAAAAAGAGGTGCAATTGAAATCCAAATTTTTTGACAAAAATATATTTAGAATCTATAGACAAAATGTCACAAAACTCTAGTTTGCATCATATTCAAATTTCTCACTTTTTAGCTACTATAGGTGCCTGAAAGTGAAGATTTAGTTAGAAAAAAATATTTCAGTGTCCAGTTTGGCCAAAAATTGTAAACCGATTTTGTGGGATCACCCCTTTGTTTGTAGTGGCCAAAACCCCTCTATTTGTTGGTGCAAGAGGTCAGGCCTTTGAAGCCATCCCACATTCTCATGGTTTACTATAGAGATAGAAAAATTTGGGAGGTCATGACCTAGAAGTTCAAAACTTGGTATGTGCATAGAAGTGGGTGTCATGGAGGGGAGCCAATGTTACCAAGTTCCTAGGCTATCCACTTTGAATAAGAGTGGTTGGAGAAATCCAAGTGGGAGTTCAATGAATATTGTCCTTTCCAACCTTAGGATTGTGCTTTCTTCTTTAAAAATCAAACATTTTCACATCAAACCAGTCCTAAACAAATTACTTGAAATTGTTTATTGTGTTTGCTAGTAATATTTCATCAGAAACAGTAAAAAATTTGGATCAAAACCATTGAAAAACACCAAAACTATCAAAAACAACATTCTGGAACCACAACTATCAGACATAGCCCCGCAATTGTCACTTTGAACCAAATTTGTCATTTGAAAGACCACAACTGTTAGTCTGAAACACATTTTCTAGAAATAGAGCCACAATTGTGAAACACATCTAATAAAAACTGAACTACAATTGCCCACTAAACAAAATTTCCTGAAATCTGTACCCATAATTTGATTAAAACCAGTTTATAGTGACCTCTATTAGATAAACAAGAGACCTACAAGTCTGCTCAACTCATTTTAGCATACCCATTAGGAAAACATTGCATTATAGGCTGCATTCTTTCATCCCTTGCATTGCACAAATCAAACCTTGATTTTTAGGTTGCATCTAAACTTTCAGATTTTGAACATAGTGAGACCTTTGAGCTTTTGAAAATTCTTGGTACTTACTCTATTTGTCATTGAACATCTTCCTTTTCATTGTCTTGTCATTGTCACTTTGTCAAGTTGAGTATTTTGTCTTCTATCTTGGTCTTGGTTGTCCTCTTATGGTCAATGGCATTTGGAATTTGTTTCCTTGGGTTCACATTAGCTTGAGTGCCATCCTTTGTTTAAAATTTTAGGATTCATTTGCATTAGAACACCCTCATTTAGACTCACATTTGCACCCTTATCCCACAAATACAAAAAAAAATAGCTCACTTTACCCTTAGTATCATATCAATCATTCATTATCCTTGCATTTTCATATCCCAAAATACAAAAAATACAAAAAAATAGATCAATCTCATTTGACCTTAGTTACATTATCATCTTAATCTTGCATTAGCATCATTTAGTCACCTTATCACTCACTTTGACCATCACCCAATATTTTAGTATCCTTTAGCATTTTTTATCCTTCATCTTTTAGACATTACCATCCTTGCATTATAATCTTTTCATTAGCACCCTTGCATTTTCATATCCTAAAATTCAAAAAAACCCAAAAAACATAGCATAGTCTCATTGCCATTTTTCATTATCCCCAACTTGAAAAAGTCTCACATGGTTGAAACGAAGTCACAAGCCAAACGAAAGGACATGAATTTCTTAAGTGACCCCTTTCTTGACAATTTCACAGATTCAAATCAATCTACACCATGCAACAACACATCACAAAGAGAAGAGAGTGACCCTTGGGAAGAACTCAACCTTGAACAATTCAACAAGAGATTGAAAGGGCTTATCAAGATCCTAGAGTTTTGAGTATAGTTGACCAACTTGTTGGTGCCAATCCAAACAAATTGTTCTATTCATTAGCCAAAAAAGGTGCCAAGTTACCGCAAGGGTTTTACATATCAACTATCATAGAACAAGAAACTAAAAATCCATTCGACATGCCCTCACCACAAAAAAATGGTAAACATACCCCTTGGAACGACTACACACATGACCACTACCCCACAACACAAATTCTGAACATCCCAACTCATGCTACTACACAAGGTCAAACTTTCACATTTTGTAGTTCCTCAAACACCATGGGTAAAACTTTCACAAATCCTCTCTTTCAAAACAAAAATAAAGGGTCCACATCACAAGGTCCTCCACCTTTGATCCAAAATCTAAACCAAGGTCACACACCTTTGAACCAAAATGTGAACCAAAGTTTCATACAAACACCCCAAAACACAAACCAATGTCCATCATTTCAATTCCAAAGTGCACCTTCATTAAATCAACCCCCACCAAATAACCCTAAGAAGGTGGCATTATCTCACGAAAGACCCCAAGTCAAAACCACAACCAAGGGTCTATTCCACTACTTCAAAATACAAACCAAGGACCCCTTCCATCATTCCAAAACTCCACTCAAGGGCCAACACCATCACTTCAAAATGTCAATCAAGGGAACATTCCTTCATGCCAAAATGTCAACCAAGGGAATATTCCCTCACATCAAAACATCAATCAAGGGCCTGTGCCTTCATATCAAAACATAAATCAAGGTCCTACACCCTCACTTGTAAACCAAGGATTCAATTTCCAAAACCAAAACATGAGTCAAGGGTCCATACCACAATTCCAAAGTACCTTACCAAATACAAACTTCACCTTTGCAACAAGTACAAACACCAATTTCATCTCAAATTAGAACAACTCACATCCATATGACAATCAAGGTCTCATATCACAAAAAATAAATCAAAATCCAAATCCAACCTATGACCTCAATGCCAACACTATGCCATCTCATCAAAACAATGCAACATCATCCCTTGCAAACTATTTGATCTAACACATGCAAACCCTTGAACAACAAATGGCCAACATGCAATTGGGAACCAATAAGAAGACATATTCTATGGAGGAGTTGTTCCCTTTTCCATTTGATTGAAACTTATACATGCCATCCTTTCCCCCACACTTCACAACAACACCTTTTCCTAAATATAAGGGAACATGGGATCCAATAGAGCACATCCATGAATTCAACACAACATGCATGGAAGTTGCATATGACCCCACCTATTTGATGAGGTTATTCCTGTGAAGTCCCACAGTGGTGGCCTTAGATTGGTTCTCACATCTTCCACAAGGAATTAGAACATGGGGTGAACTAGCTGAAAAATTCATCAATCATTTTTCCTTTAACATTAAAAATGATGTCACCCTTGCAACATTGAGCACTACCAAACAAGAAGGGGAATCACTTACCTCATTCTACTAGAGATGGTGAGGTTTGGTTAGTAAATTCCCTTGTCATATTCCTGAAAAAAACATGTCACCATGTTTGTAGAAAACCTTAATGGAGAGTTGATGAGTCGAATTCAAATCCAATGTTGCACAACCTTTGAAGAGATTCTTGAGAAAGGTGTCCTTATTGAGAAAGGCCTTATCACTAGAGGACTGGTCAAGATAAACAAAGACAATAAAAAACCCAACAATGGCAAAGGTAAATATTGGTCCTAAAATAAAAATATCACAAGTGATGGAGTTGTTGATGCCAATTGATAACCAAAGGGCCAATCATTCAACTTAAAGGTCCTTCTTCATCAAACATATCCAATACACCAAGTACCCAAGCACAAAGTGAAAATCAAACACTGAATGCTATCCAAAGCAACCAACAAAGAAGAGGTTCTCCCCATGCCAAGTCAACACACACCCCCTTGGGTGAACCTATCGAATCAATCCTCAAGTGCCTTTTACAATCCAATGTCATTACAATGACAGACATTGAGAATTATGAACCTTCCTTGGTCAAACTAGATTGGCAGAAAGATAATGAATACTATGAATACCATCACACAAAAGGACACAAAACATCTAGATGCTAGACACTCAAGAACATCATTTAAGACCTTATTGAGGATCAAACCATTTCAATTGATAATTCACAAGGAAAAACCAATGTTGATAATACAATATTCAAGATTCCTATGCAAGACCATGATAAAGGAAAAGCCTCCAGTTCAGGGAATAATAACAACAATGCCAACTATGCAGTTGTTAAACATGATTACAACACCATCATTATTAATGTGACACCTTTTGATGATCGCATTTCCACTATCACCATAAACAAGCCAAAATTAGATTGTTTTGTTGCCACCCATAGAACCAAGATAACTATTCTAGGTCCATCCAAAAATCCTCAACCTAAGGGACAATATAACCTCCTAGAGTAGCTAGGGAAAAATCTAACACAAATTTCTATCTTGGAACTCCTTTTCATTTCACAACAGCACAAAGCAATTCTTGATAAAGCCCTACAAGAAGCCTTCGTTCCTAAAAACCTAGATGTTAATGAATTTCAGGCCATGGTTGGATACCTCGCTATGCCACACCATGTCACATTCTTTGAACAATACTTTTCAATGCCAAGATATGACCATAACAGTCCTCTACATCTAGAAGTATGCATTAACACATAGAGGATCAAACGAGTCCTAGTAGATGGTGGAGTAGGATTGAACATTTTCTCACTAAAATTAGTGAAGGAATTAGGATACTCCGAGAATTGCATTGAACACACCAAGAAAATCATAATCAAAGCTTATGATGGTGCCGAGTGATCTTCTGAAGGCGTAATTTCACTCCTAGTGAGGGTTGGCCCAGCCATATAGGACACGATATTTCATGTCTTGGATCTGGACTTATATTACAATCTCCTCCTTGGTCGTCCATGGATTCATGCCATGAGGACTATTCCATACACCTACCATCAATGCCTCAAGTTCCCACATAACGACACTGAAATCACTATTCCAACTGACCCCGATCCTTTGCAATATTGTTCCAACCTCAAAGGAATTGTTGAACATCAAGTACCCATTAATTGAGAGGCCTCATCTTCCACTTCATCCACCATTCTATTCCACTACATTGATCCATCCACCCTCATCAAATCATCTAACTCATTCATTACACCTTCCACGCCTAAAATATAGATCCAAGACAAAGGCTACATATAATATGATATGAAGAGTCTCTTTTTCATTGGAAAGTTACCCAAGTTAGCAAAGTCATATGGAAAACCACATCCTATGCAGTCCAAAGTTGTCAGTCACAATCCTCCTACACCTTCACTAGATGGGGGGAACTTGCTAAGGAATCTTTAGATGACCACATTCTTACATGGCTTTACAAGGAAGAGGACATTGAAACTAAGAAATTGCCAATTGAACATTATCCAAAAGGGTTCCAAATAATGAAATGACATGGATATGATAGACAAAATGACTTTGGTATAAACAATTAGGGAATTTTGGAACCTCTACAACCTCCTAAGCTAATAAGTCATCAAGGGCTACCTAGTTTGTTCCAATAAAAGTGACTATCTAAGGTATCGGGTCACCCTTGAGTGAGGTTGCTAGTGCTTTAGATGAGAGAGAGACACATGAAAACCCTGGCGATTATGATGTTGATTCCAATGAATTTCAATGGGATTCCCTATCCTCCACCACTTTCATGGATCTTGATAATCTGTTTGGGGAATTTAACCAAATGCTTACCCTTGATTCTTCACGAAATCCATCAAGTACCTATCTAAGAATTTCTTTGACTAAAGAAGAGTGGCTCCAACACTACTTTTGGAAATACATTGATCTAACCTCCTAGGAGCCTGATGAATCTAGTTCCATCTTTACCCTGTCTTCTTACACCATGAACCTTGATAATATTGATGATGGCTTACCACTTTTCTACCCTAAACTTATAGATTGGGACCAACAAGGACCACCAAGTTTAGACACTTTCAAGAATGACAAATCTATCATTGAGTTCATGGGACTTTGTGACAAAATACCAAGTGGATATCATAAAGTTGGCTTTTCCATAGAACTCAATTATGCCACATACTTTGGTGAGGCCATCCCGTCCTCTAGTTGCAAAAGTGAAAATGAAAAAAGTGAAAATGAAAAAAGTAAAAATAAAAATAATAGGTCTTTAGGTAAAAATTGAAAGGCACCTATTGACTACAGAAAAGTAAAAATAAAGGATGTATCCGAAGGTGAAAACCTCTCAAAGGTGCTCGGGGATGGAGGATAGGACTGTCTCCCAATAGATCGAGAGAGATCATCATTGCTTATAGAAGAAATAGATAAAGTCAACATTGGAGCACTAGATAACTCTAGAATAATACAGTTAGTAGCATCCTTGACCATTGAGGAAAATCTTGAGTTCATAGCATTCTTCTCAAAAAGACAAGTCAACTCTGCATGGTCATATGTGTTAGCTCTAAAAAATGTAGGCTGAATGCCTCAAGGGATTTCCAATCTCTTGATACACTTTAGGGTAATAGACAAAGTCGAAAGAATTCAACCTTCTACTCTTTAGGTGTTGCAAAACCTGGGCGGGTGTACCTCTCTTGAACAATGCAGGATTAACTTGTGATTATCTTAAAGCAATTTGTTCACAATGGAAATGAGAGGTGAAAAAATGAAATCCAACTTGAAAATAGTAACAATATTCTGATTTGAATCCTAAAATAAATGCTCAATTAACAGATGTAAAGAAAACTAAATAAGTTCAAATGGAGAAGTGAAGAGACCAGTGCCTTGTCGGGTATGTAGAGTCAAATGAGATCAAGATGAGCAACACATCTTTGAGAAGATTCAAATTATCTGGTATATATTATGTTTACAACTTGTATAAACATGCAAGAATGTGACTACTAAGCTCTACTTGAATAATCCAATTGAATCTCTCTGATTACTGTGATTAACTAAAAGGATTTAGTCTTTACTTGAAAGAACCAATCAATCGATCACACAAGTACAGCAAATGCGCACTGATAAATTGAATACAAACTTGTTATATCAATTTAAACAATCAGAAAGAATCCATCTTGGAGACAACTTAGCAATTCTTTTATTGAATTCAACAGATAACTAATACTAGACATGTGCAACAACATCAATTCACATTCATAAATACCTCCATTTTAGAACATGCATCACAGCCTCTGATTTGATAAATTTATTGTTCTGTATCCATACAATTTTCCTACTGTATCGAATAACTGATAACTGGTCTCTCTTTTACAATTACAAAATGCCTATTTATACACAAGTATTTGAAGAAAATATCATATTGAGATCTCATGTTGGCCCAGCACAAAATTCGGGCTCCAATCGAGCTGGCAAGCAATGGCTCTCAAGCATTATACATGTTGGCCTTAGTGTTTTGTATTTTTGTTAATCACCTATGAATAGTCGGCGAGACATAATGCATTGTCCTGCCAAAGGCAATTCAATCATTAGACATCCCGTGCGCTTGTATTTTTCTCTCGCATTCGCTATAGCTCATCTGAGTCAGCGAGATGTCATAAAGACTTCATTTACATGTTGCCGATATATATTTCTTCTCCTACATGTCATTGTAGCAACCCGCTAGTTATACCGAAGCCACATAGTATTCCTTTGTTCCCACTGTGCTTCGCTATAACACATAGATATCGTGGAGACCTCACACAAATTGTTTTAAGTTTCACCGAGAGCCTCCCATATAACTTCATGTCGTTGTGACCATCCAATTATCCTGCTGACAAAGCCACCATTGCATCCCATTCGGCAAGACCCCAGGCACCTCACCATGACCACATACTAAAATAAAAAGGTCACACCGAGCAACACCTTTTGTTACATTCATCATCGCCAAGACCGTTAGATTTTCTCACCGAAAAGTAACCTCATCGAGCTATCGGCAAGACAAAACAATGTTGGGGGGACCTCCTATAGACTATACATTTCTTCACCAAAAATCCTTATCCATCTTGAATGTCGCTGTGACTTCATGCTTGTTACACCGAAGTCAAAGAGTACCCCGAGTCGCTGTGACTTACATCTATCGGGGAGACCTCACGTAGACATCACTTTGTTATACCGAAAGGACCCATTTGTTTTCCCATTTACCAAGACAAGGTCACACTCCCACCGACAAGATCCTTCATCATTTTCCATTGGCAAGACTGAAGGTCACTCGCCGAGACCTTACGGTGATTGCCCCAACCTATATTGATATACTCATATTCTTTCCGGTCGGCGTGACAAAATCAAATCGCCAAGACCTTCTGCCGATAACCCAACTCTTGTCGAAGACAACCATATGCACAAGTCGCTGAGACATCTTGACTTCAGTAAGACGTTAGCCCGACCACCAAGACATATGATGATAGAAGCCTCCACGACTGCGAAACAATACAAAAGTCTTGCCGACATATCTATAGTAAACAAATGTCAACATAGAAGCAACATGGGTCGGGGAGACAATGGGAGACCTATGCTGACAAGGACCAAAATGCAGAAAATCCAGACATGGATGAACTCCATGGGGAAAAATGGGAAAAATGCAAGAAAAAATACCATGAGATGAGAAAAACATGCATAAGGAAGGACCAGAGGGTATGAAAAACATCAAATTTTGATGGTTCGAACAGTGGCTCTATCTAGGGATGAATGATAGTCAAATCATTGCAAGGATCCAAAATCTTGGGTGAGCAGACCAGACACAAAAATGATGAACTAGTGAGCAGCAATGGAATGAATGGCAATGGAAGGTGAATGCAAGATGGAAATGAATGGAAAATGAGAGTGAAATGGAGATGGATGAAAACCTAAACTACTGTGCATGGAAAATAATTTTAAAGAGGACCATCAAGAGTTGTCCATGCACTGGCAACCCTTAATCCTCTGTGTTTTAATTTATCCTATTTTGAGTTGTTATGATCTGAAACTCAAACCAAGCTTTCCCCTGTCAAATACCTGGTTTTGTCTGGAGTTCATCAGATTCCCCCTGAAGACAATCACATAATTTTCTCTATCACAATTATTGCAAGTTCTTAGGGTATCATCATGCTTGGTTTGGCCCAAAATCCCAACACCATTTAGCAACTTGGATTTTTCATCATCGTAGGACAAACCTCTGTTATCTTCAATACGCAAAGAAGACACATAATCAACGCTTGTGTACTATGAAACATTCTCTCAGCTGTATTGAAAAATCACCAACAAAGTGCTTCTCATGAGAAACAAAAAATTATGTCATATCAACACTGTCTGAAACAAACAAATCTGAAACCTTTTGCACTTCATTGATACTACCATTTGGATACAATACTGGATTCTGACCTATATCTTCAATATCAAGCATATATGACTCACTCAAATCTGGACCTCTATCATACTTGGTATGCAAACAAATGTCTTCTTCACATGAGTTAGGAACTTCAAAATCACATACCTTACCTTGAATAGACACAAACATTTGGCCAACTTCAAAGGTTTCACCATCAACTTGAGAAATGCACTGAGAGTCATATGAATTATTGCACAAAAAACTTTCACTGTCAAAACAAATGCAAAATGGTCAAAGAACTTCAGGATCACCTTCATGTGTATATCTCTGATATTCAAGAGTCAACAAATCTGAGATTTGCTCACTGCTAAGCAAACAAGTTTCCACATTTTCATCACTACAGTTGTACTCATCACTTCTGTCATCATCAAAAAGAGGCCCAAGATCATCATAGAATGATAAAACAGGAACATTACCAGGACAGTCACTTGTTCCATAATTTGACACATCACTTTGTTTGTCTGAGAATATCTTTTCCTTATCATCAAATGCATCTTCATAGCTTTCAACTATAGTAGGAGGTAATATATAATCATTACCAAATAAACACACACTATCCATTGCATCTTCCTCTTGAACATCACAAGAACTACAAGAATCACATTGTTGCAGATCAAAAACCACAAATTCATCTTCACAATCTATATATTCACTGGATTCTTCATAACATACACTGCCTTCTATGTCATAATCAGTTATGTAGGAAATAAATTCATCATCCTCATCTTCCTCATGCAAGCTATCATATGAATCATACTGACTTACAACTGTCTCATCTTCTATTGGCTGCAGTGTATAAGTGATCTCCTGATGCTCATCCATGATATCATCATTGTCTTCATACCTCTTCTCCTGTGAGGTATCAATAAATTTATCTACTGGATCAGAGGTATATTGTTTTGATGTCTCTGGCCAATATAATGATTCAGGCTCCCATGCTCCACTAGAGTACATTTTCCACATACCATTGCAATCAGGCACAACATATTTTTTAATAGGATCAGTACTGACTAATTTGTGTTGGGCTATTTCTATCATAAAATTGCCAAGATTTATATCACAGAAACAATTAATCTGATCTTGAGGCACAAAGTCAACAAGCTGGTTCATTCTTGGCTCTCTATACAACTTGACTTCCTAACCATTCACTAGAATAGTTGCATAAGACATATCAAACTGAATATTTCCACCAACAGCTACTGTCCACTACCTTGACAAAAGCATCCCGAACTGAGGAGGCATATCTATCACTGTAATATCTATATTATACGCCACCTGTGGATAAGTAGCCAGTTTGACTTAAACATTTTTTATAACACCTACCACAGGAACAGGTTTGTTATCCATTGCATAGCATTTTCCTTCATATGTATCAACCCTCATGCCCAGCTGCTTCATAACTCCTACTGGCATAATATTTATAGCAGCACTAGAATCTATCATGCAGTTCCTTAGCAACTTATTATTTATAAGCAATGTGGTGAAAAAAGGATCCACTTGTGGGGAAGTTGCTAATACATCATTCAAGCAGACATCTGGGATATCTATTTTCTCCTGCCTATTGACTGCTTGAATAGCTAGTTTCTTTTCAGAATTCATTATCATTTGAACAACAATATCTCTATATTCTTTTATTTTCATCATTTCAAGTTGTGGAACAGATATTTTTACCTGGGATAATGCCTGTGTGAAGTCAAAAGAAGAGCCCTCCACCTTGACAGTCTTCTTCAGTTCTGGCACTTCTCCTTTGCTTTCTTCTTTTTCTTTTTTACTAGGCTGATCAGACTTTTGCATTTCCTTGTGTAATTTTGCAACATCCTGCTTCTGGACAGGCTTCTTTTCAATTTTATCATGCTGCTTGTTTTCTATTTTTTTTATAGTTTCTTGTGTTTCCTTTTGATCTTTTACAAAAATTCCCCCAGGAACTCCATCTAGCTCATTTACCTTTTTGTTTCTCAACCAGTACTTACTCCTTGCTTCCTCAACTGCTGCAACATTTATTCTCTCCATTTCATCTTTAGTGAGTGTCCTTACATTGCACTGAATAGGTGTTTCAACAAGATGTGGCTCTGTGTAGTCTTCATCAGAATCATAAAAGATCTGTTGTTCAGTCATATGGACATTTTACTTCATATTAGAAACATTATACTCATAGCCTTCATCCTCTAAAGATGAGTACCCTTCCTCCACATGATAAAAAGTGCTTGAAGTCAGATATACTTTGTGATCTTCTCCATTGTTTTCCATCAACATTCTTTCCTCTTGCATTCTTTGGGCTACAACACAATAATCTGGGGAATGTGGCTGATTACAAACTTCACAAAAGTAATTATTACTCACCATGTAAGTTCCCTTCTTATTCAACGGATCAGGAGTCTCTTTATTTCTAGGTCTGGCTGCTATAGGTTTCCCATCTTTCCAGTTTGTATTGTAAGGAATATCATGCAACCTTGGCCTTTCATTTCTATTCTCATTTATGTATGTGTTCTCTTGTCTGTACTGATAATTATTGTTTTGCTGAGGAGGCCTCGAGTTGTCCTTTTTACTAATTATACCAACAACCTTCCTGTTGTTTTTAATTGTCAATGCTATCTTCTATACTTCAGCTAGATCTCTTGGGGATCTACTTCTTAGTTCATACCCTATCTTAGGATCAAAATTAAATAAACACTCAATGCAACAGAATCTGGCAACCTTGATCTAGGAGGTATTTTAGTATGCAACTTGTTGAATTTTTGGTTGAAATCATAAATTGAATTGTTATGATTTTTTTGAATTCTCATTAATTCATGAAGAGCTGCATTTGGATCATTTTGATTCCCATATTGCTCTAAGAATTTGTCTTGAAATGCTTGGAGAGAATTAATTGAGAATATTGGTAGGCTGTTGAACCAATCCCTGACATCTTCAAGAAGTGACATCATGAACAGTTTCATATGTAAATCTTCATAAGGAAAATCTATGTCTTGGATAAAAACATTAAAACTCCTTAGATGTTCTTCAGCTATGATTGCATTACTCCCTGTAAATTTGGGCATCATATTCCTCCAACTGTCATCCATAGGCTAAGGATATAACTAAAAGCCAGCTAAATCAAACTGTCTAATCATGGTTGCATGCTGGTAAGGGGGAGGAATAGGCAGATACTGATACTGATGCATATGATTATTGTACTGTGCATTATGCTGTGGGATATAATGCTGACCAGGAAGTGGATACATACCTGTATGCTATGTAGGAATGTGAGGTGGACAATTTGGCTGCTTGTGGTGATTCCCAATCTGATTGTGAGGAGCATTTTGTTGATTGGAGGGCCTTGCGCCATGATCACCCTGCTTGTGAGGCAGGACATACTTTGGGCCACCAACCGTCTGATCAGTAATTTGGGCTTTCTGCAATTTAGCTTCTAGTTCCTTTATCTTTTTCTCTTTTAGTTCCAACTGTGCTTTTACTTCATCAGAGATCGAAATCTCATGGTTCCCTTCTGCCTCTTGTTCAGCTCTAAACTCAGCCTGTTTCTTAGCTTCAAACTCAGCCTGTTTGTTAGAATCATGAAAAGGAAAAGGATTTCTTTGATCTTCAGGAGTACAAAGTTCTGCACTTGAATCATCTCTCCATGTATCATAGCAATTATATGTTTCACAATGTGATCTTGGTGATTTACCTTTGTTTGTTATGCACATGTCCTCACTTATTCCTTTTCCCTTGTCAATCTTGTCATCTTTGTGTGTCCATCTACTGCTGCTAGCAGGAACTCTAGTATGACCTCCCCTATACTGAGATCTTCCATTCATGATGAATAGCTGCAAAATTTCTATTAGAGTCACCACTCACTTTTATCAAAAAATGAGAAAATACTTGATGCTTCTTAATCCCAGCGGAGTTGCCAATTTGTTAGCTCTCAAAAATGCAGGCTGAATGCCTCAAGGGATTGCCAATCTCTTGATATGCTTTAGGGTAATAGACAAAGTCAAAAGAATTCAACCTTCTACTCTTTAGGTGCTGCAAAACCTGGGTGGGTGTACCTCTCTTGAACAATGCAGGATTAACTTGTGATTATCCTAAAGCAATTTGTTGACAATGGCAATGAGAGGTGAACAAATGAAATCCAACTTGAAAACAGTAACAATATTCTGATATGAATCCTAAAATAAATGCTCAATTAATAGATGTAAAGAAAACTGAATAAGTTCAAATGGTGAAGCGCAGAGACCAGTGCCTTGTCGGGTATGCAGAGTCAAATGAGATCAAGATGAGCAACACCTCTCTGAGAAGATTCAAATTATCTGGCATATATTCTGTTTACAACTTGTATAAACATGGAAGAATGTGACTACTAAGCTCTACTTAAATAATCCAATTGAATCTCTCTAATTACCATGATTAACTAAAAGGATTTAGTCTTTACTTGAAAGAACCAATCAATCGATCACACAAGTGCAACAAATGTGCACTGATAATTGAATACAAACTTTTCATATCAATTTAAACAATCAGAAAGAATCCATCTTGGAGACAACTTAGTAATTCTTTTATTGAATTCAATAGATAACTGATACCAGACATGTGCAGCAACATCAATTGACATTCATAAATACCTCCATTTTAGAACATGCATCACAACCTCTGATTTGATAAATTTACTATTCTGTAACCATACAATTTGCCTACTGTATCGAATAACTAATAACTGGTCTCTCTTTTACAATTGTAAAATGCCTATTTATACACAAGCATTTGAAGAAAATATCATATTGAGATCTCATGTTAGCCCAGCACAAAATTTGGGCTCCAATCGAGCTGGTAAGCAACAGCTCTCAGGCATTATACATGTTGGCTTCAGTGTTTTGTATTTCGGTTCATCACCTGTGAACAATCAACGAGACATAATGCATCATCCTTCCGAAGGAAATTCAATTGTTAGACATCCCGTGCGCTTGTATTTCGCTCTCGCATTCGCTGTAGCTCATTCGAGTCGGCGAGATGTCATAAAGACTTCATTTACGTGTTGCTGATATATATTTCACCTCCTACATGTTGTTGTAGCAACCCGCTAGTTATACCGAAGCCACATAGTATTACTTTGTTCCCACTGTTCTTCGCTATAACACAGATATCGCGGAGACCTCACACAGATTGTTTTAAGTTTCATCGAGAGCCTCCCATATAACTTCATGTCATTGTGACCATCCAATTATCCTACCAACAAAGCCACCACTGCATCGCATTTGGAAAGACCCCAGGCACCTCGCCATGACCACATACCGAAACAAAAAGGTCACACTGAGCAACACCTTTTGTTACATTCATGATCCGGGGACAATTTTTAGTGAAAATTGAAGTGTTCCCAATGCTCCAGATTTCAGCTTCATCAGAAAGAGAACGACGTCCTGATTCCAACGCAACTTGAACGGGTCGAAAAGGATTCTGTTTGTGCAAGTTACGGCCAGTCAAACTTCCAGTCAAACTGGGTTCAGGGGCGTCCAGAAAGTGAAAAAATAATCATCTCGGAAATCGACGGAATCGGCGTCATCGCGAAGAGCTCGTCGAGACGATTCTGACGGCGTTCGTTTCATCGAAATCCGACGTCGTATGCTCGAGTTACAAGCAGTCAAACTTCAGTCAACCTGAGGGTATAGAGAATGACGTCAGCAAATCGTCCGTACCGTACGGAAATCAAGTGGACGAATTTCGGCCCAACACGTGGCAGTTGAGTCATTTTGTACGGACCAATCATTGGCTGACACGTGTCCTTCCGTACAGGTGACGTGGCTCTTCGTACTCCGACATGGCAGATTCCGGCGAATAGTGTTTTGACACGTCAACTGCTTCGTCAGCGCCTCTGGCGAATCATAGCTCGACACGTGTACATCACTCAGCAACCTAATCAGCTTACGGATATCCTTGTCAGTGCTCATCGGCGTACACGTCGGACGCTCTGGCGAGTTAGAACCGGACACGTGGCAAGTATTTCTGTCGTCGGCACTGTGCTTTCCTTCGGAGTTTGTTCGTCTGTTGCAGTAAAAAATAAGGGGATTCGACCCCGTGATTTCCTGCCAAACGGCCGTTTGCCGTTGCACCCGCAGGATTCGCTTTATCATATATGGTCGGCGATTGATTTTCTTACCTTACAATCCTTAGTATATGGATAAAACCGAGGCCGGCGGGATTGGAACCACCAACCCCGCGGCCACCAAAATCTATAGCAACCGTTGAGCCACCGAAATACATACGTGTATCTGATGAGGTCGGTTCTTTTTGTTGGGTTATTTGAACCGAAATCTTAACAAAATGGCTTTTAAGCCACAAACTTTAAAACTACCTCCAACCATCGAAACCAAAATAAACTAAATGAAGCTATCAGAGGATGATACGAACTGATAGAGGAGATTATGTAATTAATTGGGTGGTTAAGCCATATAAGGCAGTTTTTTTGTATAAAAGGAGGGATATAGGCTTTCATTTTTTAGGGAAGAAGTCCAGGTGGAGAACGAGAGAATGCTCGAGAGATGATTTGCATTGTTCCTGTATATCGAAGTAATGCTGTGCTTTTGATGTGCTTGAAGGGGATGATGCTGCCTCAATTGTAATTGATTTTTGGAGCTAATCGGATCGGTCCTCCATTGGAGAGGGACCCGGAGACGTAGTCCTTAGGGACGAACTCCGTTATCAATTGGTTTCGTCTCTCTATTCTTCTCTCTTTTCTTTCTCAATTTATTCTTGGCAATTATTTATTTATTTAATGTTCATTTAATTCATTTGAGCATTTAAATTTGTAATCATTTAAGTTAAACGTTGTAATAATTGATCTTTTACGTTAAGCATTCTGTAAAAGCAATAAGTCCTAGATCCTAAATAGATCAATTCATCATCGCCAAGATCGTTAGATTTTCTCACCAAAAAGAAACCTCATCGAGCTATTGGCAAGACAAAACAATGTCGGGGGGACCTCCTGTAGACTATACATTGCTTCACCGAAAATCCTTATCCATCTTGAATGTCGCCATGACTTCATGCTTGTTACACCGAAGTCAAAGAGTACCCCGAGTCACTGTGACTTACATCTATCGAGGAGACCTCATGTAGACATCACTTTGTTATATCGAAAGGACCCATTTGTTTTCCTAGCCGCCAAGACAAGGTCACACTCCTGCTGACAAGACCCTTCATAATTTTCCATTGGTGAGACCGAAGGTCACTCGCCAAAACCTTACGGTGATCGCCCCAACCTATACCGATATGTTCATATTCTTGCTGGTCGGCGTGACAAAATGAAATCGCCAAGACCTTCTGCTGATAACCCAACTCTCATCAGAGACAACCATATGCACAAGTTGCTGAGACATCTTGACTTCGGTAAGACATTAGCTTGACTACCAAGACATATGCCGATAGAAGCCTCCACGGTCGCTGAAACAATACAAAAGTCCTGCCAACATATCTGTAGTAAACAAATGTCAACATAGAAGCAACATGGGTCGGGGAGACAATGGGAGACCTATGCCGACAAGGACCAAAATGTAGAAAATGTAGACATGGATGAACTCCATGGGGAAAAATGGGAAAAATGCAAGAAAAAATACCATGAGATGAGAAAAAATGCATAAGGAAGGACCAGAGGGTATGAAAAACATCAAATTTTGATAGTTCCAACAATATGTTGATATGCTTGGACTGGATCCTGAATTGGTTCTACATCATTTACCATTGCTACTAAATTCCAAACCATTCAAATAGAAGTTAAGAAAAATGAACCCCCAGATCGCACTCCTTGTCAAGGTAGAACTTAAAAATCTCTTGGATGTCAGATTCATTCACCTGATTGATTATGTAGAATGGATATCAAATCTAGTTCCTCTCACAAAACTGAATAGTCAAATCAAAGTTTGCATAGATTTTTGAGACCTCAATAAATCCTATTCCAAAGATGACTTTCCTTTGCCAAACATTGACATGATAGTGGATTTAACTATTGGACATGAAATGCTATCACTAATGGATGGATTCTCAAGATACAATCATATTAGAATTGCCACTGAAGATCAACCAAAAATAACTTTCACATGCACTTGTGGTGCAACCATGGTAGGAAGGTCCTTAAGAGAACAATCTAGACCGTGCATCAAGAGTAACACAATGAAAGCAACACAAAATATAGAGGAAAATGAAGATGCAAATATTCTCATTAAAAAAATCTCAGTTACATTTGGCCAGCAACATTCGGGCTTATAGATTCGTCTCATAGGCCTAATAAAACATGCTAAAAAATACAACATTCTAACATGCTCCTATATGTGAGTTGAATATTACAATCGAATCTATATTATTCTTCTATATCAAATTCTACTTCATTTCTACTCTTCAAATGATCAATTACAATCTTTATAGCATATCCACAACTCTGGAATCATCTGTGTCGGCCAAAGATCATCACATTATCCAAGGAAAGAATATGTAACGTGCACATGAATAGGTTAGCCTCAAATTTGAATTACTCTTCAATAGGTGCATAAGATGAAGTGTGGACTTATAATGAAGGTCGGGGACACTCCAAGAAATAATTAAAATCACACTGTTAAGATCCACAAGTCATGAGAATGATTCACAATGATCGAACTGGCCGAAAAGTTTGAAATTATTCCAGTGTTGGTTCAAGAATCTGCCATGAAATCTGGAAGCGATAACTTTCCAGAGAAAGATCCAATCATGCTCAAATCTTGGAACAAGGAAAATGAACATGTCCATGATTTACACAAAGATCCACAAGGTTTGGTGAGCAAAGATGACGAATCCACCAACATGAACTGAGCAAGAAAAAAATAAGAACAAAACTAAAAGAAAAATTATTTTGGTTGATGCAAGATTTCCAAGAACAAAGGATGCTCCTACATCAAACATCCAGGGTTAATGAAAAGTGAGTACCTCACTTTTCTAGGGCCAAAGGAAAAGAAAAATGGTCTATCTCAGCTTGAGAAATCCAAGAAGAATTCTCAATTGGTCTACCTTTCCACTTCACAAGATATTCTTTGCACTGTCTTCCATGAGTCTTCCTCCCATCTCTAACATCCAAAATATCTCCAATCTCATCTGACTGTTGTTTAGGAAATTGATTCTCCAATTTTTCTTCACTGTCTTTACTGAATTCTACTTCATGATACTAATGTGCATCTGCAATGTTGAATATAGGTGATATACCCATACCTTCTGGTAACTCCATTTCATATGCATTTCCTGAATAAAATTTCCTCAAGATCGTACAAGGTCCGAACTTCCTCATCTTTAGCTTGTTGTATGTGTCAACTAGAAATATTTCCTTCCTTAAATACACCATCACTTCATCTCCAACTTCAAATTCCTTATGTCTCCTCTTTTCATCTGCTTTCTCCTTATAGTTCTAGTTCATGTCTTCCAACTGTTGCTTCACTTGAGTATGCACTTTCTTCATGTGTTCTGTAAATTCTTTTGCTTTTGCACTCCTCTTATCTTCCATCAACTCTTATATACCTCTAGGATGAACTCCTGTAACAATCTCAAAAGGTTTCCTTCTTGTACTCATGTTCATGGAATTATTGTAAGAAAAATTTGTTTGTGCAAGGACTAAATCCCAACTTCCAGTCTTCTCTCCAACCAAGCATCTTAGAAAATTCCCTAAACTCCTATTTACTACCTCTGTCTTTCAATCAATCTATGGGTGAAATGTAGAATTGAACTTCAAATCTTTCTTCAACTTCTTCCAAAGTTTTCTCCAAAAGTAACCAACAAAATTTACATCTCTGTCTAAACCAATACTTCTAGGTAACCCATGCAATTTGACCACTTCTTTGAAAAAAAATATGCTACATGTACTGCATTTGTTGTCTTCTTACAAGGTATGAAATGTGCCATCTTAGAAAATATATCTACCACCACAAATACAAAATCATTACCTCTTTGTGTCTTCAAAAAACTAAGCATGAAATCCATACTGATATCCTCCCAAGGTTTTTCTAGAACTGTAAAAGGCTTATACAATCCAACATTTTGACTACTTCCTTTTGCAACTTGGAAAACTCTGCAACTTTGTACAAATCTCCTAACATCCTTATGAATTTGTTGCCAAAAGTAATTCTCACTCATGAATGCTATTGTCTTATCAAATCCAAAGTGTTCTGATATTCCTCCACGATACTTCTCCTTCATCAAGTTATCCCTCATTGAACTTTAGGGTATGCACAACTAATTACCTTTGAACAACATATCCTCCTGAATGAAATAATCCAACCACTGGCTTCTATCCTCCAAAATAGGTTCTTTACAAGCTCTCTCAGGTTCTACAAAATCTGGGTCTTCCTCATACAAGTTCTTCAATTCATCAAAGCCTAATACCTCCACTCTCATCTTTGTCAGTAAATTCCTTCTCCTACTGAAAGCATCAACAACTCTATTTGAATTTCCACTCCTATGCTTCAAAACAAAAGTATAACTTTGCAAGAATTCTACCCATCTCATGTGTCTCTGATTCAACTTACCTTTACTATTCAAATATTGCAATGCTTGATGATCTGTATACAAAAAAAACTCCTTAGGAAACAAATAATGTCTCCACTTCTTCAAGGATTGAACTATAGCATAAAATTCCTGATCATGCACCGAATATCTTCTTCTAGCATCATTCAACTTCTCACTGAAATAAGCTACAGGTCTCCCTTCTTGACTCAATACTGCTCCAATTGCATTTCCACTTGCATCACAATCTACTTGAAATACCTTATTGAAATTTGGTAAAGCCAACATAGGTTGCTTAGTCACCTTCTGCTTCAACAATTCAAAACTTCAATCTGCTCTAGAAGTCCATATAAAATCCTTCCTATCTCCTCTCATTGTTTTGTCATAGGGCTGCAAATAGAACTAAAATTCCTAATTAACTTTCGGTAGAAACTAGCCAATCCATGAAATGATCTCACCTCTCCAATGGTATCTAGAGTTAGGAATTCAACAATTGCTCTTACCTTCTTAGTATTCATCTTTAGTCCATCCACATATATCACAAATCCTAGATATACCAACTATTCCTTCATGAAACTACACTTAATGTTTATTAGCAACTGCTCTTCTCTCAACCTCTGTAAAACTTGTCTAATATGCAACAAATGTTCTTCTCTAGTCCTACTAAAAATAAGATGTCATCCAAATACACAATCACAAACTTACCCAAGAATTTCTTCAATACCTCATTCATCAACTTCATGAAAGTACTCAGTGCATTTGTCAGTCCAAAAAGGCATCACCAACTACTCATACAATCTTTCATTTGTCTTGAATGTCATTTTCCACTCATCCCCTTCTCTGATTCTGATCTAATGATATCCACTCTTCAAATCTATCTTTGTAAAGTACTTAGCTCCACTCAAACAATCCATAATGTCATCCATCTGGGGCAAGGGAAATCTATACTTCATCATGATATTGTTTATGGCTCTAGAATCTGTACACATTCTCCATTCTCTATCCTACTTAAGTGCTAACACAACAGGTACTACACATGGACTTAAGCTTTCTCTGATCAAAATTTTCCTCAACAATCCTTGCACTTGTCTATTCAATTCCTCATTCTCTTTTGGTGGCATCCAATGTGTTGCTTTATTAGGAAAAATAGATCCAGGAATTAGATCCATACATTGACTAATACTCCTTACAGGTGGCAATCCATTAGGTACATTCTAAAATGATCTCTTCATATTTTGTCAGTATATCCTTTATCTCATCTGGGTGTTCTTCTACATGCTTCAAGTCTTCAACCTTCTTAGGCACCAAGGCATAACACACATTCTCATGTTTCAACCCATCAAGAAATCTCCTTCCATCAACCAAACAAACCCTAGCATTCATACAAACTTCAACTGTAGGAACATCTTCCAATGGCAACAAAATATGCTTCATCCCATTAACAACAATGTTTTAAATATATTCCTCTTTCCATCATGAATAGCCTATCTATCATACTGCCAAGGCCTTTCCAACAAAACATGGAATATATCCATAGGCATGATATCACACAAAACTTCATCGTGGTAATTTCCTATCTTAAATTTCACCAAACATTATTCACTTACTAGTATCTTATTCTCATCTTGAATCCAAGCAATCTGATAGGGATTTAGGTGTTTCAACCTTTCCAACTTCAATTTAGTCACCATCTCTTCAGAAACTAGGTTCTTAGAGCTTCCTCTATCAACAATCACTTTGCAACATTTACAGGCTAGCTTGCATCCGGTCTGAAAAAAATTCTTTCTCTGCAATGGCTCTTTCTCCAACTCACTTTGACATAATACTGTTCTATTCACCAAAACTTCTCCATCTTCCAGTTTATTAGATGATCCAGTATGTTCTTCCTCAACAAAGGCTATCCTTCTACTATTCTTTGTCTTCTTTTTTGTTTATCCTTGATTTCATTCAAATGCTCTATCCTTCTCCATCACATTTATAACAAATTCCCTTGAATATCCTTTCCTCCTGTCCTCTATCATCTCTTCTATAACCTTCATTTCGGTAACCACCATAACCTCCTCTTCTATAAGAGTTTCGATCACCTCTCTTGTATGAATTCTCATTCTTATTGACCTCCTTATCCTTATTCTACTCTGGAAAAGATCTTCCTCTTTGAAATCTTTGACCTCTTTCTCTCTGTCTCTGCTCATGTCTTATATTCAACTTCTCCTTTTCTTTTAGGGCACCCTAATATGCCCCTTCCACACTCACCAACTTGATCAAATTAATCTCATCCTATATAGATGACCTCAAGCCATTCACATATCCAGCTACTTTCTCAATCTCATCCTTTGAATGTCCAGATCTGATATTCAACTTATATAACTCCTTAATATACTCTATCACACTTGATTCTTTTTGCTTCAAATTTTTCAACTTCTTGAACAAACTAATCTGATAATCTACAGGAATGAACTTTTTCTTTAACTTGCTCACTATTCGATCCCATGATTTTATCTTTTCCTATCTGTCTGGAAATGTTCCCACCAAAGGGATGCATGTCCTCTCAACTTTGTACAATAAAACTTCACCTTCTTATCTTCACTATTACCTTCAAATTCAAAATACTTTTCCATCTCTATTATCCAATCTAACAATACATCTAAATCCAACTTACCATTATAATTTGGTGGATTGAAATGGGGTCTTGTATTCACTTTAGTTAGGTCTCTTATGAACCTCTCTTCTCCCTGATCAAGGCCAAGTTGCTCTTCTCTTCCTCTTTTTTCCTGCACTTCTACTTCTTCATCACTCACATTATCAACTGGTTGACCTCTTCTCTGGGCCGTTTCAACTACATCTAATCTAGCAACAATTCCTCTTAATATCCCCATTAATGTTGGGTCTGCATTTCCACATGCTCCATTTCCTCTAACATTTCTTCTTCCCGCTATCTTTACAGAAGTCCTCTATAGTTGTAGGTCCAATCTTCAATTTTCCACCCCACAACAAATCTTCAACATGACTTCACAAATTCTGATGATTGCACAAGGAATGAATCTTCCTTTGATACCAATCTGTCGCAACCATGGTAGGAGGGTCCTCAAGAGAACAATTTGGACTGTGCAACAAGAGTAACACAATGAAAGCAACACAAAATATGGAGGAAAATGCAGATGCAAATATTCTCATTAACAAAATCTTAGTTACATTCAGTTGGGAACATCTGGGCTTATAGATTTGGCTCATAGGCTTGATAAAACATGCTAAACAATACAACATTCTAACATGGTCCTATATGCGAGCTGAATATTACAATCAAATCTATATTATTCTTCTAGATTGAATTCTACTTCACTGCTACTCTTCAAATGATCAATCACAAGCTTTATAGCATATTCACAACTCTAGAATCATCTGTATCGGCCAAAGATCATCACATTATCCAAGGAAAGAAAATGTAATGTGCGCATGAATAGGTCGGCCTCAAATTTGAATTACTCTTCAATAGGTACATAATATGAAGTGTTGACCTATAATGAAGGTCAGTGACACTCCACGAAAAAATTAAAATCACACCATTAAGATCCACAAGTCACGGGAATGATCCGCAATGATTGAACTAGCTGAAAAGTTAGAAATTATTTCGGTGCCGGTTCAAGAATTTTCCATGAAATTCAAAAGCGATAACTTTTTGGAAAAAGATCCAATCATGCTCAAATCTTGGAATAAGGAAAATGATGTCCATGATGTACACAAAGATCCGCAGGGTCTGGTGAGCAAAGATGACAAATCCACCAACATGAATTGAGCAAGAACAAAACAAGAACAAAATCGAAAGAAAAATATTTTTGGTTGATGCAAGATGGAAAAGAACCAAGGATTCTCCTACATCAACTTGGGGAACTTTCTGTTGGAATGTCATGCCATTTGGACTAAAAAATGCTAGAGCCACCTATCAGAAAGCCATGACTACAATTTTTCATGATTATATGAAGGTTCTTATGGAAGATTATGTTGATGACCTTCTCTCCAAGTCTTTAGAACAAGGTGGATACTTAGTAGTCTTAGATAAGATTTTCATCTGACTTGAAAAATATCAACTCAAGCTAAATCCAAAGAAATGTGTTTTTGGGGTCCAATCAGGGAAACTCTTAGGATATATAGTCTCTCGTAGAGGAATAGAAGTCAATCCTGCAAAAGTAAAAGCTATCTTAGACATGTCATCACTAACTAATATTAGTCAATTAAGGACATTGCAAGGAAAATTACAATCAATTCATAGATTCATTGCTCAAGTAGCAGACAAGACTCATCCATTCCAACATTTGTTAAGGAAAGGGACTCCCTTCAATTGGAATAACAAGTGTCAAGAAGTATCCATAACTCCACTAGTCCTTATGCCACCAATTGATTAAAGACATCTAATACTATATGTGACAACTACTACATCAACATTGGGGGAGCTGTTATTTGATTTTAGCTTTCAGTTGAAATTAGGTAACCATAGTGTTGTTCTTTTCATGTTGTTTAAACATTTAAAGATAAACCATAAAACTGCTAGTTTCAACATGCATGAAGGAGTGATTATCAAAGTAAATTATATTACATTTTTTTCCATTTCAATGGTGCATTACGGCAAACGAGAAAGAGAATCATGCATTCAAATGTAATTTCTTTTATTGATAATCATTAAGGTACATGTACCTCACAATCCAAGGGAATAGATTTCTTATTCAAATGAAAATATGAAACAACTTATACATGAATAAGTAAAAGAAAGAGAGAATGTGCATGTAAGAATGGAACTAGTCATTGCCTGTG
The DNA here is from genome assembly GCA_007258455.2 of Sequoia sempervirens. Classification (NCBI taxonomy): domain Eukaryota; kingdom Viridiplantae; phylum Streptophyta; class Pinopsida; order Cupressales; family Cupressaceae; genus Sequoia; species Sequoia sempervirens. The sequence continues at coordinate 770,816,115 of VDFB02058242.1, forward strand.
AATGACTGGTTACAAGTTGCCCTGCTGCTGCCCCGAACCACTTTTTCCCTTCCCAGCTCCATAGCGCTCCTCACCGTGCATTTGAAGAAAACATGGTGTTAGAGTGAGGCAAGAAGCAATGAATGATTCAATCCTTTCATACACACCTACCTATGCATGTATAAGCTGATCCATAAATGCATTAAACAAAAAAGCATCCAACGAACACATTTATTTTCTAACTGTTTGCTTCATGTGCAGATTTAGTTTCATTATCAGATCAAATGCAGCATGTGGGGTAAATGTGGCTCCCAAAAGGGTAGAGCTCAACATCCTTTGAAAGAAAAGGAAATTGAGCAACTTGATCAAAGATTTATCTCTTATCAATACATTAAATCAATATGGAATCATACCAGTTGATCAACTTTCATTATCAGATTCAAAAGATGCATCAAGTGTTTTGAAGATTCATCAAGTTCAATTATGCATCTATTTAATAATAAGGGATCATTTCAGATTGTTGTCAAGCCCCTCTCACCATGACCCTATTGGGAAGTCACTCATCACACAAGAAAGTGAGCTGTTAGGTCACCACATATGTGACAGGTGGCTATCAAAAAAAGATACAATGAGGAGACTATGAATGTTTATCACATATAACTGCAACAGGAGTAATGGTTGACTCATGGTCATGGTACAAGTATAAGGACAACACCTTTGTAGGAGCTTACAAGGTCAATAGGCATGAAGGGTATCAAAAACAAAGCATAGCTGTCCTCATGGAAAAGAAACATGGCCATCTAATTCACTACCAAATGAGTTAGATGAATATGATGTCCTTGAGATTGAGAGCATGATAGGTTTGAATGCATTCTGAACATGAGAGATAAGGACAGCAACTAAAGACAAAATATAAACTTGTACAAGGTTGAGTTCAAGGCCTTCTCAACCAAACATTAGACAACAGGTTTTCCAACTAGAAATCAATGTGTGAGTGATGAGGAAAGGAAAAAGGAAAAGACATTCAAGAAGCATCAAATCTAGTTGACACAAACATGTGCATATCATAAATATATCATTACAAGAAGTCATGTCAGCAATAGAACCCTCATATGATGTGATCAAGAGACAATTGTTATGCCATAACACAAAGGTCTGCTATTCTCTATGCATATTACCAAGAAAGGAATAGGCATGACCATTAGAGGATATGAAACACAATCCATTCACCAAAAGTTTAGAGCATAAGTAAGGATCATTCCTAGATTCAATCAAACAGTAGCAGGCATCACTTGAAATGGGGTAGTCATGTGCATTGACAGACATGGGTGTGCTTCAAGGAAGGCATGGGGTAGTGCATTTCATTGTCAAGTCACAGGGAAAACAAGTAGGACAATGGTACAAATGTCATGAGTCAGCAGCCATGAGGTGTAAGACAACATGATTGTCCTCAAAAAACAACAACACATACTGATCAAATAAATGTGAAAATCAATGAAGACAGCTAAAAGGAGTCCAAGTTTTTTGTGCAAGAACAAGGGATTGATATCTCTTAGTGATAATTCAAATACATTCATAGTAATAAGTCTACTCACTGTCATAATGACTAAGCACATCCATCAATAGTCATCAATTGAATTGGGATCAGTACATAGAAAATAAAAACAAATGACACTCACCATTCAAGCAGTCTACCAAGATCATGATCCTATTCGCCAAAGGGAAAGGATCAAGCATGAGCTATGAAGGAGACCACACATGTAAATAAGCATGTAATCAAGCAACATGGACTAAATTGTTATAAGGAGTCACATGACAAAATAAAAGGAAAGGTAAGTGCATTCAATCTAGTTTGTACTTCCAGAACACATTAGGTGTCTTTACATTAAAAGCAGTGACTTCCATACATTATAATATCATTGATTGCTCAAACCATAATGAAGTAAGCATGCAAAATGATGTGCTCTTGTATTCTTGACATGTCAATTAGTTGAAAGCATAGTTACCACAACAGTCCCTACAGTTACATGATAATTGTATGAGAACTCAATAAGAGAGCAACCATTAATGAAGACAATTTTTGTAGTGGATAGTCATGTGAATATAGTAGCAACTCAAAGGTACAATCCATGAAATATCACTAGAATAGTCCTTTAGATGCAATCTCATGGTAGGGATAGATCCATCATGATTATGCCTTGGTAGCCTGAGTGGTATGCTTGTCACAGGGTGTTTGTAGTATGGGCAAGGTTGTGTCATTATCACTCATGGTAGAGTTGATAAGGATAAGCAAAATGCTTGAGGAGTAGTTGCATCAGGAGGCAGTGTTACAAAGACAACATTGATCTTACTTAACTAGTACAAAAGCAAGGTATATTCATGTACAAGCATATGAAACAATTACAAGGGATAGGGATATTGTAGCGATAGGGTCCTTTCATGAGTTTTAGTCAATGATGGTGTTTCTTGTAAAGGATTCAAAGGGGACAGTTCATTATTTTCATAAGGATTGAATGTGTGCATTGACAGGCCATCATGAGGAGACAAGACCCAAGCCATGGTCCACGGTGGTGGAGAGTACAAGAACAACATTGTGAGTTCAAATAGCATTTACACATTCTTTCTCCATGATCTAAGGGTCTGATCTTAGGTCTCCCCTTCGAGTCAAAGGTTCGTTTCTCAGTGGAAAGGTCTATTTTGTTAATCTTTCATTTTCCATCTTTTGAGGACTATAGCAGCATATGGGTGGTCTGCTCCTTAGATCACAAAGGTATGGGAAGCACGGTGATAGGAAAGTTCAATCAAAGCATAATATAGTCAACATTGTATCTGAGATAAGTGACATGAAATGTGTAAGCCCAAGAACCAAAATCTTGGAGTTTATTGGATAGTCAATTCAATAGAGTTTTGATGCCCTTTCAAAGGCTTTAAACTACACAAGAAGATGGTAAAACATGCAAGTATTTGAAGTGGAGTGAGAACATGGAAGCATTGGCAATGCCTTTACTTCACTTACAGAAGCAAAATGAACAACCTTTCAACATAATTTTTGAACTTGAGAGCCAGCCAAATGAATATCAACAAACTGAAAAGGAAAATGCAAAAATTATAAAGGATAACATTCCATAGTAATGAAGAATTTGATTGCTCATTAAGGTTTCTGAAGCCCTCCTAAATCATGTTCAAAGATCAAACATACCCTTTTAGAGGAAGTTATGCAAGGTTTTGAAATCATTGGATACAGTCTTAAGAAAGCCAAAGAACTTGTACGAAATATTGTCCAACATGTAACAATGTAAAGGGACTATTTAAAATTTAATGCAAGTCTCACGATGTTCCACTTCCTAAGCTCAAAAGGACCTTATTCCATGATCTATTACTAAGGTAATTATCTCAGTTTGTTCTAGAAAAAGAATGATTATTCAAATGATAGTGTATCTACAGATTAAGTGAAGCTGAAACTTCAGAATAGTGCATCTTTTATTAAGATCAAGTGAATGAAGATACCATGTACCCAGATGTCTAAGCAATAGAAAGCTGAAAGAATTTACTAAATCATTTGCATTTTGTAACAATTATGAACTTGTGAAAGAAAATCTACAAAACCCACCTGGGGGTTCAAGTCTAAGGCAACATTGCTTTCTTTTTTACCAAAAAAGTGAAGGAATTTACAAAATTATTTGCATTTCTTGCAACAAACCAGAACCTTTCAAAGAAATCATGTAACCCCACTTGGGTTCTCTACTAACAGTTGCAATTTCAATAAAAAATGAAGGCTACAAGAAACCCAAGCAGGGTTTTTCTCAAAATGTAGGAAAAGATAGAAAAATAGCAAATGCAAGAAAACCCAGTTCACATGATGAGGGTCGAGCCATATTCCAGTTTTCTTCTCTTTTTTTCCAGAAACCCATCTGGGTTCTTTAACTTTATCAATGGTTTATGAAAGAGAAGAAGGGAAATCAAAAGAGTATATGAGGGTTTTGAGAAATGAACATAGGACACTTTGTTTCTGTTCATAGCCATGGCCCGCAAGCTATTATGTTCATGAAGCAATAGGAAAAGCACCGACTTTGTTCAAATTTGTAGATCTTGAAGTATTCAAATGCTCTCTTGAGTTTAAAACAAAATGAAGGACATTTAAAGGCTTCCATTCAATCTTTTCTTGCTCATTACAGGAGGAAAAAGACAAAGCAAGGTCGGCTGGGAGCTTACTCGAGCTCGAGCATTGAAATGTACAGAGCTTTGCCACTAAAGACTTTTTGTGAAGCCTCATCAATTCCTCATGGTAGCTAGTGGCAAGTGAGACAACAAACAAGGAAAATGAATAGCACATATGGTCAGGAAAAGTTCATCAAAATGTTTCATAGCCACAGACTATAAGTCCAAAAAACTGTCTCAAAGTGTGAAGAAGTGCAGTTTTAATGCATGATGACACAATTACCTAAGTTCCCCATGGCGTTTTTATGCAAAAATTTCAAAATCCGACTGAAAACTAGTGTCAACATAATTTTCCTGTGTTTGTTCAAACCCTGGTAGTAGAGCATTAGGTTTTCCAGATTCTTCCAAGTGACCAAATGATGGTGTTTTTCCATCATTCGAATTTATTTTTTTTTAGACTGCAGGAATCGGGTAGCACGACCCCATATAAACTGTAGTGCGCCTGGTAAACTTTTTAACGTGACCGGTGGTGCTGGCACGACACGCCCTCTGGTACCACGGGGGTGGGGGAGACTAGACCTTGTGACCAACCTCCTGCAACAGGAAAGATTTAGCCAACTGAGCTAGGGCCCCAACCCCTCCATCATTCGAATATTATCATTAGGGTTTGACCCTATTATTTTCCATTCGATGAGATTTTTTATCCCTTATTTTAAAAATCAAACTCATGAGAAATATGATGGGGGGCCGAAAATCACTTTCCATTTCCTTAAGTTTTTTTTTTAAAACTTTCCCCATTCCTTAAGCTTTGTTGTATCTTCAATATGTCATGTGTTATCACCTAGGCATTTTATGCTTTGTGTTATTTTGACTTATGTTGTGGTGTGCCATGGTCAAGTATGGTGCTTTGTCTTTTTGATCAAACATCATATGTTTAGAATATGTTTTCCAAGAGTCTTGGAGGTCGGCGTTATGAGCCAAGTGCTATTATGCCATGTGCCTTTGCAAACCATGTGATTATGACATGTGTGGGAAGAATGCAGAATATGGATGGTAAGTTGACAGTCAAAGTGCCTTTAAAACTTTTGGAAGCTTTTGTCATAGCTTTTGATGCTACATTTTATATCTGAAGATATCATGTAAAGTAATTTGCAAATGACATTCAAGTTGCTTTTCAATGTAAATGTAATACATTTAAATGGTGGAGCCTTTTAGATGGAGCTTAGTTTTAAAGTGTTTTGCTAAGTGGTGATTTATAAATCACTTAGCAAAATCCCTATATTTATGCTTTAAAAGGCCATGTGTTTTCAAAAAACACACATGTTGCATGATACAGAATATGGTCAAGTGTTGAAATAGGACCAATTATGACTTGTAGAGGTGTGGGGAGTGTGAGATGCTATTTAGACTATTTTGGTGAAGAATGAGGCCAGCTGGAGGTATATTCGTCACACTTTTGGGATGGCTATTGACTTAGCTTTTTTTTTCTCCATGTAGAGGGAATTTTAGAGACTTGTAGAAGGTTCTTTTGGGGCCATTTCCATTTTATCTGAGGATAATCTTCTAGAAGCACATGTGTGGGAGGTTTTGGTGGGTTTTTGGTTAAGTATGTTCATTTTGAACTTTTTAGGGAGTTCTTTCTTTTTCATCAAGAGGATAGCTACTATCTTGGAGTTATTTTTTCTTGAAGTTGCATTGTAACTCAAATAGACTTAATATATAGTAAGCACTTTGAATTGATGGAGTAGAGCACTTTTACCTTCTCATTTTCTGTTTCTCATGTATGTTGTTAATGATTGATCAACTTGTTTTGTGAAATCTATTTTTTTGTTGCAAGCTTGTCTCATGTTATGCATCTATTTAGCAGGAGGTGTATGTTTGAAAGGTATAAGTTGTGTTGTTAATGGTGCTAATTAATTGTGAAATCTCTATTTTCCTTTTAATAGCATTATTTATAGACCTTCTTATGAAATATTTATGCAAACTGTATTATTAAGTGAGTTGCGTAAGTCTAGCTTTGTGATATTAATTCAAATATGATAAGTTGTTAACAAGCCTAGATTATTTGGTGTATCACTTTAATTTCTTTCCAACATTAGGTTTATTTCATGAAACTCTTTCCCTTACCTCAGAAATTCAATATTTAAGTGATATCAAATGGGGAAGCCGACCCACAATTCGTAGGTTTGCTTTCAAATAGGTTACCCACAACCTAAAATCATTCCAATTTTGGTCCAAATATGCTAAGTGCAATCGGAAAAGATTAGCAAATAGGGTGCAGATTTGAGCCTCCAACAGTTTTGGCACGCCCGATGGGATGGAATAGTCATTTCGCTAAGAAAAACACATCAGTTTGCTGGTTTTGATATGCTGCCAACAATATTTTAATACTTTTACAGGTCACACCAACATATCTGGTAGCTCTAAATGTGAAAATTAATGGTAGATCAGTGTTGTGACAGGTTACGAAACAAATTCAGACAAGGGAAAATTATGTCCTATTAGAATATTTGCAGCTTTCACCACCCCGTAGAAGAGGCAGGCCAACAAGGAAGGCTACTGTTTCGTCAAGAAAAAATAGTTTCATCTCCACCAATAGTGAGATTTTTTGGCCCAGTACATCAACGAAACTTGGTGCCAAACAAGGTTGTTCCAAGAAACTAGGTTTTTGTGCCATTCAATGGTGGCAGTCCACTTCAATTAGCCCAACATGATGATATTCCAGTGGCTACTCTCAAAATCATACCATATTTTTTAGGTGAAGATCAAACTACACTAGTTGAGCATATTAAGGACATCTCAAATTTTTGCTCAGTGCATCATATAGCACTAGAAAATGTTTCCTTAAGGTTGTTAGTGGCATCGTTCAAAGGTAAAGCACTCCAATGGTTCAGGAGTTTGGCAGTCAATTCCATCCAAACATGGGACGAATTGGGAGAGGTGCTTTGTAAGAAATTTGAAGACAAGTATGATAACTTTTCGTTGGTGGAACAGCTGACTCACATTAAATGGGCTACTCACGAACAAATGATGAACTTCAATTTCCATTCCAAAAGAACACGGGACAAAATTCCAAGCACTACAAGGTCTCCAGCTGAGTATGCATTTCTCTATTTTTTGAGAGCTATAAATAGTGAGGTTGTTGTTTTAATACAATCTATGGGCGGAAGCACCTTGCCAATAGCTTATGACATAGCTATGAGAGTGGAAAATAGCTTAATACAAGTTGGAAGGATTGCCCCTAGGCCTTCTATGCCATTTTTTCCTGATATTTAGCCTCCTATAGCTTTGTTGCCACCTTAATTAGCCCCTTTACTAGTTGTTGTTAACACAAAAATTGTTGCCCAAGGACCATCTCAAGAGCTGCCTAAAATTACAAGCAGCCAACAGAAGATTGAAAACTTACTTCAAACCTTTGGCAACGAACTTGTAACCCTTAAAAAATAGCAATTTCAAGGTTTTCAGCCTTGGCAGTCTCAAAATTAGGGTCAAGGAAAACAATTTCAGACTAATAAGTAGCTATATCAAGGAAATTTTCAAGGTGCACGACAAAATCTGAATCCGAGGCCATTTCAGCCATATAATCCAGTTCCAATCAGTGTAGCCAGAGATTTGGTACCAACTCAAAATAACCTTGCAACAGAATATGACTGGTGCTATCCTTGCAACCAGGCCCATAATCAAACTACATGTTTGAATGGTGTGATGAATCAAGCATTGATGGTTTAGAATGTCTCAAGTGTGCAGGATGTGCCTAATGGTGAATCATCCCAACAGCAGGAGCTCCCTACAAGTGACACAACTCGCCTGAATTGGAAAGGAGAAGAGTTTTGCAGAAAAATAGTGATAGCTCTCCAATAGCAGCCAACACCTGAGCCAAAAAGAGGGCCCTCAAGATCAGAAAAGCAACAAAAAAAGACAAAGAAGTTGCTGGACCTTCCAATCCTCATATATCACACATTTTGCAGAGAAACTCACAAGGCATCAGTGGTGGATAGCTTGGGAATCAACCCCAACTAGTCCACTTGTAGACAAACCCTGCTACTGCAAAGACTCATCACAAGGTAAATGATGTCACACCTTTCAACATTATTGAATCCATGAAAAAGATGAATGTGAGTATGTCAATGTGGGATTCCCTGTCTATTCCTAGTCAAAAGGACTTGTTGCAATTTTCCTTAGCTGAAGAAGGCATTTCAAATGATATACCAGCAGGTCAACCCAAGGTTGTCCTAATGAATACACCTCAAGACAGTAGTAAACAACCAAGTAAGGATGTCAAACCACCCCCATTTTATGTGTCCTTGATAATAGGAGATAAACTAGTTCACAATTGCATGGTGGATTCAGGGGCAAGTAGTTCTGTTATGCCCAAGCTGATTGTTGATAAGTTAGGACTGAAGTATCAGCCTCTTGAGAAGGGAGTTGTACAATTAGATGGGAAAACCATTAATACTGTAGGTGTTATCAAGGGTTTAAGCCTTACCCTACATGCTTGTCCCAATTTCTTCATTCCCCAAGACATCTCTATTATTGACTTACCTCTACATTTTGCTTTATGTCTGTCAAGGGATTTCACCGCCAAGATAGGAGGTTATTTATCATCAGATTGGTCTCATATGGTGTTCAGAATGAGATATGGGACTAAGGTAGTCATCAAATCTGAGCAACTTGTTAAGGATCACATTGAACCATATGTTCCAAGTGCGGTTAATGCTAATTGTGTTGTTTTTATTGATGATGAACTTGCTGCTACTCAAGAGCTGCAAGCAGAAAGTATATCAGATGCACTACTAAGTGAGTGGGCAGTAGAGAATATCATTGACAACCCAAATGATAACATTGAGGAAACTGGTTTGGGTGTATATGTGTTGCATGAACCTAATTCAGTGATTCCAAACCTCAAAAAGAATGTGGGACAACAATCAGATCAACAAGATGGAGTGTGGAAGATGTTACTTGATGGTTCTCGAAGCAAGAATGGTGTTGGTAGGGATGCAATGCTTGTGTCCCCACAGGGTGAAAAATACTACTCTACTTTCAGATTTTCTTTCTCTTGTACTAACAACACTGCTAAATATGAAGGTTTGGTTCAGGGCTTGGAATTGGAATGAAAGTGAGGGATTGGTTGCTTGCAAGTGCATGGTGACAATGAATTGATTTTCAATCAGGTGAGAGGTTTGCATGTCACTAGGAATGATGTTTTAAAATCCTACAAACATAGGGTGTGGGATATGATAGAAGAGTTTGACGCTTTCAATCTAATTTCTATTCCTAGGGATTAGAATAAGTGTGCTGATAGATTGGCTGCCATAGGTGCTCAAGTTGATATTCCAAGTGAAATTAGGAAGGAAAAGTTGCAGCCATATGTTCAAATAGTTATCAGACCTTCCATTCTAGATAATAACGTTCATTGGCAAGTCTTTGAAAGTGATGAACATGTTTTGAGCTTCATGCTGCAAGAAGATGAATTTGCAACAGTCAACCAAGAGAAGCTTAAAAAACAATATGATGATCAGATCATCCAATTGAAGTCCAACAAACTGCCCAAGGGTCTAGTCACCTTGGAATCCATTTTCAGCATGGATGGCTAGGTTAAAAAGAGTAAAACCAGCATGCAGGTCAAAGAAGAACACTATGAGGAGCTTGAAATATTTAAAGGTAAGCTCCTTAAAGTTGGTAAAATTTGTTCACCTATAGATAAGCAAGCTTTTATTGCCCTCTGTCAAGAGTTCTAGGATGTATTTGCATGGGAATATTCTAATTTGAAAGGCTTTGATCCCCAAATTTCCCAACATACTATAGAGCTTGAGCCAAACTCAAAACCTGTTAGGTAGAAATAGAGGCCTTTAAACCCCAAGCTTGAACCTCTTATGGTCAAAGAGTTGACCAAACTAATTAAGGGAGACATAATTTTTCCAATCAAACACACCTCATGGGTCTCTAACCTTGTCCTAGTTAGAAATAAAAATGGTGAAATTAGGTTGTGTGTTGACTTTAGAAACCTCAATAAGGCCTCGCTAAAAGATCATTACCCCCTGCCCTCAATGGAGCATATTCTGCAAATTGTAGTTGGTTCAGAAAGATTCTCATTACTTGATGGTTATTCAGGTTATAACCAAGTTTTAGTCAAACAAGAGGATCAGTACAAGACTGCCTTCACCACAAAATGGGGCACCGTGGCTTATAAAAGGATGCCTTTTGGCCTGTTCAATGCTGGTGCCACGTTTCAGAGGGCAATGGACAGGGCATTTAAAGGTTTGATTCACAAACTAGTACTTAATTACCTTGATGATGTAACTATGTTTTCAAAGAAGGCTGATGAACACCTTGCACATCTGAAACAAGTATTTGAGAGGTGTAGGGAGTATGGTATATCCCTCAACCCCAAGATATGTATCTTTGTTGTCCATGAAGGAAAGCTTTTAGGACATATTATGTCAAAATAGGGGATCACCATTGATCCATAAAGAGTAAGTGCCATTTTGGATCTGCCCTTGCCCAGCCATAAAAAGGGGTTACAAATTTTTCTTGGCAGAATCAATTTCGTCATAAGGCTTATTCTTGACATTACCAATATGTTGAAACCACTAACTACAATGTTAAAAAAGAATGCCAGTTTCAGCTGGACCAAGGAATCCAAGCACAGTTTCAAAGTCATAAAGGAAGCTTTATGAGTAGCCCCTATTTTGGAAACCTGAACTTCTCAAAAGACTTCATTTTATATGCTTTTGGCAGCATTGATATAATTTTTGCAATACTGGTACAATAGAATGACGCTGGCCTAGAAAAACCAATTGCTTTTTGCAGCCAATGATTAGAGGAGTATGAAAAAAGATATACTTTCATAGAGAAACATGTACTGGCTTCCATTAGAAGCTTGAAGAAGTTCAAACCCCTAATTTCTAACAGTAAGGTACATTTAATGGAACCTACTCACCCAAGTGTGAAGAAATTCTTGCTAAGTAGGGATCTAAATGATAAAAGGACAGGCTAGATTACAAAGGTTATGGAGTATGATGTTGACATCAAGGTAAAAAAGCTTGTCAGGGGTAAAGGGCTATGTGAACAGCTAGCTACGAAGGCTAAAAATGAAGGAAATGCAGAAACAGAGGCAGTACTGGTTGCTGATAACAGGCTTGAAGCAGATGCAACTATGACAAATGTAGGTTGGGTGCAAGATATGACTCACTTTTTGTAAACTGGTGAGTGTCCACCAAGTCTAGATAAAGCCAAATGGAGGTATTTCAGACTGTAGTCTATTCCTTATGTTCTGATTGGCAACATTCTTTTTAGAAAGGACATTAATGGCATCCTTCTGAGATGCATTGATCAACATCAAGTTGATAAAGTACTTCATGAGTTCCATGATGGAACTGTAGGGGGTTATTTTTCCCCAAGAACAACTGCATGGAAAATCATGATAGCTGGCTATTATTGGCCAAACTTATTTAAATATGCCCATGATTGGGCCAGGAAGTGTGTAAAATGTTCCATTTTTGCAGGCAAAGAGAGGCTGCCAACTTTACCATTGCAACCTATTCAAGTAGAGCAGCCCTTCATGAGATGGGGTATTGATTTCATAGGTTCCATTAATCCACCTTCAAGTGCTAGTCACAGGTGGGTACTTACTGCAACCGATTATTTCACATGATGGACTGAAGTAGTGGCTTTGAAGGAAGCCAATGAAAGTGTTGTTTTAAATTTTTATGATGATTTGGTAACCAAATTTGGGGTACCTGAATCAATCATTTCTAATAATACTTTGGAATTTATTGGGTTAAGAGTAAGTGACTAGGCTGTAAAAAATGGCATCCATCTAAATACCTCATCAAATTATTACCCTCAAGGTAATGGTTTGGCTGAGTCAACCAATAAAAACCTGATTAGGATCATCAAAAGGATTTTGGAAGATAACTAAAGGACTTGGCATAGCAAGTTAAAATCTGCCTTGTGGGAAGATAGGATAACTCCAAATAAGTCCATTGGAACCTCCCCTTATGTACTGGTATATGGTAAAGAGGAAAGGATTCCTTTATCAGTTGAGCTTCCAGCTCTTGATATAATGAACCGACTTGAGATGTTTGAAGAGGAGGAACCAATGGCTGTCTGATATGCACAGCTAATGGAGCTAGATGAAACTAGAGGTAGAGGCATGAAAACAATGGAGCTGCATCAACTCCAAACCAAGAAGGTGTTTGATAAAAGAGCAACACCCAGGGTGTTCAAAGAGGGAGATGTGGTTCTGAAATGGGATGAATTGAAGAGCAGGCCTGGAAAGCATACCAAGTTTGATAGCATGTGGAGTGGCCCGTTTATCATTACAGAGTGCAAAGAGCACAATTATTTTCAACTATCATCAATGGATGGAGAAGCTCTACCTATCCCAGTCAATGGGATACACCTCAAACTCTATTTTGAGGTATGATCTAAAGCTGCTCTTGTACATATTAGAGTAGATTTTGTTTCCTCTAAGTGTTGATGCACATTAGTTAGGTTTTCTAGTTTTCCCTAAGTGTTGTTCTGCATAGTTAGGTGGTAGTTTTCCTTCTGCATTATTGTTTTCCTTGGTTTCAAAGTGTTTCTTGCTGGTGTTATGAGTTACAACTTTTTGCATGTTGTTTTCAAGTAGTGTTGGTTTTCTGAGTGACCCCATGCCCAATGGATAACAAAAAGGGTAGCTGGTCTCATGTTTAGTAGGAAAACATATAGCAGTTGTCGCCATAAATGTTATCTAATTTTTAGCTTTCAGTTGAAATCAGGTAACCATAGTGTTGCTCTTTTCATGTTGTTTAAACATTTAAAGATAAACCATAAAACTGCTAGTTTCAACATGCATGAAGGAGTGATTGTCAAAGTAAATCAGATTACATTTTTTGCCATTTCAATGGTGCATTACAACAAACAAGAAAGAGAATCATGTATTCAAATGCAATTTCTTTTATTGATAATCAATAAGATACATGCTCCTCACAAGCCAAGGGAATAGCTTTCTTATTCAAATGAAAATATGAAACAACCTATACATGAATAAGTAAAAGAAAGAGAGAATGTGCATGTAAGAATGGAACTAGTCATTTCCTGTGAATGACTGGTTACAAGTTTCCCTACTGCTACCCCGAACCGCTTGTGCCCTTCCTAGCTCCATAGCGCTCCTCACCCTACATCTAAAGAAAACATGGTGTTAGAGCAAGGCTCTAAGCAATGAATGATTCAATCCTTGCATACACACCCGTCTATGCATGTATAAGCTGATCCATAAATGCATTAAACAAAAGAGCATCCAATGAACACATTTATTTTCTAACGGTTTGCTTCATGTGCAGATTTAGTTTCATTATTAGATCAAATGTAGCATGTGGGGTAAATGTGGCTCCCACAAGGGTAGAGCTTAGCATTCTTTGAAAGAAAAGTAAATTGAGCAACTTGATCAAAGATTTATCTCTTATCAATACATTAAATCAATATGGAATCATACCAGTTGATCAAATTTCATTATCAGATTCAAAAGATGCATCAAGTTCAATTATGCATCAAGTGTTTTGAAGATGCATCAAGTTCAATTATGCATCTATTTAATAATGAGGAAGCATTTCAGATTGTTGTAAATCCCCTCTCACCACAACCCTATTGGGCAGTCACTCATCACACAGGAAAGTGAGCTGTTAGGTCATCCACATATGTGACAGGTGGCTGCCAAATAAAGTTAGAATGAGGAGACTATGCATGTTTATCACATATAACTGCAGCAGGAGTAATGGTTGACTCATGGTCATGGTACAAGTATAAGGACAACACCTTTGCAGGAGCTTATAAGTTCAATAGGAATGAAGGGTATCCAAAACAACACATAACTATCCTCATGGAAAAGAAACATGGCCATCTAATTCGCTACCTCATGAGTTAGATGAATATGATGTCCTTGAGATTGAGAGCATGATAGGTTTGAATGCATTCTGAACATGAGAGATAAGGACAACAACTAAAGACAAAATCTGAACTTGTACAAGGATGAGTTCAAGGCCTTCTCAACCAACCATTAGACAACAGGTTTGCCAGCTAGCAATTAATGTGTGAGTGATGAGGAAAGGAAAAAGGAAAAGACATTCAAGAAGCATCAACTCTAGTTGACACAGACATGCGCATATCATAAATATATCATTACATGAATTCATGGCAACAATAGAACCTTCATATGATGTGATCAAGAGACAATTGCTATGCCATAACACAAAGTTCTACTATTCTCTAAGCATATTACCAAGAAAGGAATAGGCATGACCATCAGAGGATATGAAACACAATCCATTCACCACAAGTTTAGAGCATAAGTAAGGATCATTCCTAGATTCAATCAAATAGTAGCAACCATCACTTGAAATGGGGTAGTCATGTGCATTGACAAACATGGATGTGCTTCAAGGAAGGCATGGGGAAGTGCATTTCATTGTCAAGTCACAGGGACAACAAGTAGGACAATGGTACAAATGTCATGAGTCAACAACCATGGTGTAAGACAACACCGTTGTCCTCAAAAAACAACACATACTAATCAAATAAATGTGAAAATCAATGAAGACAACCAAAAGGAGTCCAAGGTTTTTGTGCAAGAACAGGGGATTGATATCTCTTAGTGATAATTCAAAGACATTCATAGTAATAAGTCTACTCACTGTCATAATGACTAAGCACAACCATCAACAGTCATCAAATGAATGGGGATCAGTACATAGATAATCAAAAGAAATGATAGTCACCATTCAAGCAGTCTACCAAGATCATGATCCTATTCGCTAAAGGAAAAGGATCAAACATGAGCTATGAAGGAGACCATACATGTAAATAAGCATGTAATCAAGCAACATGAACTAAATTGTTGTAAGGAGTCACATGACAGAAATAAAAGGAAAGGTAAGTGCATTCAATGTAGTTTGTACTTGTAGAGCAAAGTAGGTGTCTTTACATTAAAAGTAGTGACTTCAATACATTATAAAATCATTGAGTGCTCAAACCATAATGAAGTAAGCATGCAACATGATGTTGTCTTGTATTCTTGACATGTCAATCAGTTGAAAGCATAGTCACCACAATAGTCCCTATAGTTACATGATAATTGTATGCGAACTCAATAAGAGAGCAACCATTTATGAAGACAGTTTTTGTAGTGGATAGTCATGTGAATACGGTAGCAACTCAAAGGTACAATCCATGATATATCACTAGAACAGTCTTTTACATGCAATCTCATGGTAGGGACAGATCCATCATGATTATGCCTTGGTAGCCTGAGTGGTATGCTTGTCACAGGGTGTTTGTAGTGTGGGTGAGGTTGTGTCATTATCACTCATGGTAGAGTTGGTAAGGATATGAAAAATTCTTGATGAGCAGTTGCATCAGGATGTAGTGTTACAAAGACAACATTGATCTTACTTAACTAGTACAAAAGCAAGGTATATTCACGTACAAGCATATGAAACAGTTACAAGGGACAGGGATATTGTAGCGGAAAAGGTACTTTCATGAGTTTCAGTCAATGATGGTGTTTCCTGTAAAGGATTCAAAGGGGACAGTTCATTATTTTAATAAGGATTGAATGTGTGCATTGACAGGCCATCATGAAGAGACAAGACCCAAGCCATGGTCCATGGTGGTGGAGAGTACAAGAACAACATTGTGAGTTCAAATATCATTTACACATTCTTGCTCCATGATCTAAGGGTCTGATCTTAGGTCTCCCCTTTGAGTCAAAGGTCTATTTCTCAGTGGAAAGGTCTATTTTGTTACTCTTGCCTTTTCCATCTTTTGAGGACTGTAGCAACATATGGGTGGTTTGTTCCTTAGATCACAGAGGTATAGGAAGCACAATGATAGGAAAGTTCAATCAAAGCATAATATAGTCAACATTGTATCTGAGATAAGTGACATGAAATGTGTAATCCCAAGAACCACAACCTTGGAGTTTATTGGATAGTCAATTCAATAGAGTTTTGATGCCCTTTCAAATGCTTTAAACTACACAGGAAGATGGTAAAACATGCAAGTATTTGAAGTGGAGTGAGAACATGGAAGCATTGGTATTGAATTTACTTCACTTACAGAAGAAAAATGAACAACCTTTCAGCATAATTTTTTAACTTGAGAGCTAGCCAAATGAATATCAACAAACTGAAAAGGAAAATGCAAAAATTATAAAGGATAACATTCCATAGTAATGAAGAATTTGATTGCTCATTAAGGTTTCTGAAGCCGTCCTAAATCATGTGCAAAGAGCAAACATAGCCTTTTAGAGGAAGTTATGCAAGGTTTTGAAATCATTTGATACAGTCTTAAGAAAGACAAAGAACTTGTATGAAATATGGTCCAACATGCAGCAATGTAAAGGTACTATTTAAAATTTTATGCAAGTCTCATGATGTTCCACTTCCTGAGCTCAAAAGGACCTTATTCCATGCTCTATTACTAAGGTAATTATCTCAGTTTTTTCTAGAAAATGAAAGATCATTCAAATGATAGTGTATCTATAGATTAAGTGAAGCTGAAACTTCAGAATAGTGCATCTTTTATTAAGACCAAGCGAGTGAAGATACCATGTACCCAGATGTCTAAACAACAGAAAGGTGAAAGAATTTACTAAATCATCTACATTTTGTAACAAGTTTGAACCTGTCAAAGAAAATCTGCAAAACCCACCTGGGTGTTCAAGTCTAAGGCAACATTGCTTTCTTTTTTACCAAAAAAGTGAAGGAATTTACAAAATTATCTACATTTCTTGCAACAAACTAGAACCTTTCAAAGAAATCATGTAACCCCACTTGGGTTCTCTACTAACAGTTGCAATTTCAACAAAAAATGAAGGCTAGAAGAAACCCAAGTAGGGTTTTTCTCAAAATGCAGGAAAAGAAAAAAATAGCAAATGCAAAAAAACCCAGTTCACATGATGAGGGCTGAGCCACATTCCAGTTTTCTTCTCTTTTTCCAGAAACCCATTTGGGTTCTTTAACTTTATCAATGGTTTATGAAAGAGAAGAAGGGAAATCAAAAGAGTATATGAGGGTTTCAAGAAATGAACACAAGACACTTTGTTTCTGTTCATGGCCATGACCCACAAGCTATTATGTTCATGAAGCAACAGGAAAAGCACCGAATTTGTTCAAATTTGTAGATCATGAAGTATTCAAATGCTATCTTTAGTTTAAAACAAAATGATGGACATTCAAAGGCTTCCATTCGAGCTTTTCTCGCTCATTATAGGAGGAAAAAGACAATGCAAGGTCAGCTGGGAGCTTACCTGAGCTCGAGGATCGAAATATGCAGATTTTTTCCACTAAAGACTTCTTGTGAAGGCTCATGAACTCCTCATGGTAGTTATTGGCAAGTGAGACAACAAACAAGGAAAATGAATAGCACATATGGTCAAGAAAAGTTCATCAAAATGTTTCATAGCCGTGGATTGTAAGTCCAAAAAATGGTCTCAAAGTGTGAAGAAGTGTAGTTTTAATGCATGATGACACAATTACCTGAGTTCCCCATGGCGTTTTTATGCAAAAAATGTCAAAAGCCGAATGAAAACCAGTGTCAACATCATTTTCCTATGTTTGCTCAAACCCTAGTGGCAGAGCATCAGGTTTTCTAGATTCTTCCAAGTGACCAAATGATGGTGTTTTTCCATCATTCAAATATTATCATTAGGGTTTGACCCTATTATTGCCATTCGATGGGATTTTTTATCCCTTATTTTAAAAATAAAACTCATGAGAAATATGATGGGGGCCGAAAATCACTTACCATTTCCTTTGGTTTTTTTTTTAAACTTTCCCCATTCCTTAAGCTTTGCTATATCTTCAATATGTCATGTGTTATCACCTAGGCATTTTATGCCTTGTGTTATTTTGACTTGTGCTAAGGTGTGCCATGGTCAAGTATGGTGCTTTGTCTTTTTGACCCAACATCATGTGTTTAGAATATGCTTTCTAAGAGTCTTGGAGGTCAGCCTTATGAGCCAAGTGCTATTATGCCATGTGCCTTTGCAAACCATGTGATTATGACATGTGTTGGAAGAATGCAAAATATGGGTGGTAAGTTGACAGTCAAAGTTCCTTTAAAAATTTTGGAAGCTTTTGTTATAGCTTTTGATGCTACATTTTATATCTGAAGATATCATGTAAAGTAATTTGAAAATCACATTCAAGTTTCTTTTCAATGTAAATGTAATACTTTTAAATGGTGGAGCCTTTTAGATGGAGCTTAATTGTAAAGTGTTTTGCTAAGTGGTGATTTATAAATCACTTAGCAAAATCCCTATATTTATGCTTTAAAAGGCCATGTGTTTTCAAAAAACACACATGTTGCATGATAGGGAATATGGTCAAGTGTTGAAATAGGACCAATTATGACTTGTAGAGGTGTGGGGAGTGTGAGATGTTGTTTAGACTATTTTGGTGAAGAATGAGGCCAGCTGGAGGTATATTTGTCACACTTTTGGGATGGCTATTGACTTAGCTTGTTTTTTCTCCATGTAGAGGGCATTTTAGAGACTTGTAGAAGGTTCTTTTGGGTCCATTTCTATTTTATCTGAGGATAATCTTCTAGAAGCACATGTGTGGGAGGTTTTGGTGGGTTTTTGGTTAAGTATGTTCATTTTGAACTTTTTAGGGAGTTCTTTCTTTTTCAGCAAGAGGATAGCTACTATCTTGGAGTTATTTTTTCATGAAGTTGCATTGTAACTTAGATAGACTTAATATATAGTAAGCACTTTGAATTGATGGAGTAGAGCACTTTTACCTTCTCATTTTCTATTTCTCATGTATGTTGTTAATGCTTGATCAACTTATTTTGTGAAATCTATTTTTTCCTTGCAAGCTTGTCTCATGTTATGCATCTATTTAGCAGAAGGTGTATGTTTGTAGGTTGTAAGTTGTGAAATCTCTATTTTCCTTTTAATAGAATTATTTATAGACCTTCTTATGAAATATTTATGCAAACTACATTATTAAGTGAGTTGTGTAAGTTCAGATTTGTGATATTAATTCAAATATGATAAGCCATTAACAGGTCTAGATTGTTTGGTGTATCACTTTAGTTTCTTTCCAGCATTAGGTTTATTTCATGCAACTCTTACCCTTACCTCAGAAATTCAATAATTAAGTGATATCAAACGGGGAAGCTGGCCCACAATTCGGAGGTCTGCTTTCAAATAGGTTACCCACAACCTAAAAGAATTCCAATGTTGGTCCAAATATGCTAAGTGCAATTGGAAAAGCTTAGCAAACAGGTTGCAGATTTGAGCCTCCAACAGGAACTTTTAGCACAAAATGATAATGATGGAAAGGAAAGGGCTATACTATATCAATCGCACTTTAGTCAGGTATGAGCTACAATATAATCCTATTGAGTGAGCATGTGTAATCGTGGTATTCACAACACAAAAATTGAGACATTATATACTAAATAACAAAACCAAGTTGATTTCCAAAAAATCATCCTTTGAAATATCTTCTCAGCAAAGCAACATTGATACATAGGTTAGCTATATGGGTTATGATCTTGAGTGAATATGACATTGAGTATGTTGATCGTAAAGCAATAAAAGGACAAGTAATAGTTGACCAACTCATGGATGCACCATTAAAAGAAAACCATCAATTGGTATCTAAGTTCCTAGATGAATCAATTCTTGTCATAAGCACACCAGTAACATGGAAGCTATACTTTGATGGATCTTATGGGTGATCCCGCAAAGCTAGTTTACAATTTCTAGGAGATTCTATTTTTTGCTGAAATCACATATTCTTAGAAAACATAATGATTTAAGCCTAAAAAAGTTCCATTTAAAGCATTCCAATTGAAGAGGGTTTGATTAAACTACCTTAGATCAAACCCCCTTGGATAGAACCCCACTAGTTTTTAACCATACGTATAACAGAGTCTCCTTTACACCTATCAAAATACTGATAAAAAACCACTTTTGATTTACCTTTTGGGGGATAAAATGAATTAATTTAAAATTTACTTTTTGTAAGTATGTAGTCCTCATTATAAGCTTCTGAAAAAGTATAATTTTAAATAAATTTAATTTAATTATTATATTTATTTTTTATTTCTTATGAATGTAGTTTTTTCTCTAAAAATAAAGCTCTCTATTCTACACATGTGGAAAAATATTAGATTATAAAAAAAAAATGAAAAATATGAGTGAACTAGATGTTGAAGTCCTTGATCAAACAAAAAACATAAATTGAATTTCAATACATACAAAAAATGTTACGTGTTATATTGTCGCGCTATGTCTGAATTGTAATTGGTTTGACTTCAAAACTTGATTAAAGAAAAATTAGTCAATAAAAAGCTATCTAACCAAGTGGAATCACTAGATATTGGAGTTACAAATCTAAGTTTGAAATAATTATAATTTTATCCTTCATGGAAAAAAATTTATGCATTATACAGTGAGCTTCACTTTTTAAAAATGTTGTTTTATGAAAAAAACTAGTTTTCGAGGGAGATGGAAAAAGAAGTGCAATATGATTCCAAAATTTTTGAAAAAAATATATTTAGAATCTATAGACAAAGTGTCATGAAACTCTAATTTGTATCATCTTCAAATTCCTCATGGTTTAGCTGCTATAGGTGCCTGAGAGTGAAGATTTAGTTAAAAAAAATATTTTAGTGTCCAGTTTGGCCAAAAATTGTAAACCACTATTGTGGGATCACCCTTACACAAGTCATGGATCAGGAGCTGATATTCTATTTGTCACACCTCAAGGAGACTCCATTCCTAAGTCATTTTGGATAGCATTTCTGTGCACAAACAACATGGTTGAATATGAAGCATTATTGATAGGACTTCAAATGGCAATAAATTGGAAAATCAAGGATCTTCAAGTCTATGGTGACTCCCAATTAGTGATTAAAAAAGTTAATGATGACTATGATACCAATGATGAGAAATTAATGCCCTAAAAGTGCATGGTACACAGCTTTAGACTATATTTTGACAATATTTCCTTTGAATAGATACCAAGAATCCAGAACAAAGTAGCTGATGGAATGGCTACCATTGGATCTCTCTTGGAAATTCCCAATAATGCCTCACAATATGAGTTTTTGGTGGAATAGCTGTTGATCCCCACATTTGATGTCCCTGAAGCCGA
The DNA here is from genome assembly GCA_007258455.2 of Sequoia sempervirens. NCBI lineage: Eukaryota > Viridiplantae > Streptophyta > Pinopsida > Cupressales > Cupressaceae > Sequoia > Sequoia sempervirens. The sequence continues at coordinate 770,837,402 of VDFB02058242.1, forward strand.
ATTTGCGTGTGAACTTGTTGGTCTTGAATCTCCTTGGTATAAATAAATCTATGCCTATTTGCATGACCAAATTATCCATCCAGACTTGTCCCAAGACCTTTATGCAAAAAGCATCCAAATATACCACTATCAAAGATACCCTTTATTGTCATAGCCTAGATAGTACCCTTCTTCGATGTCTCGACTCCAATGAAGCACAAACAACCTTACAAGAGGTACACTAGGGTATATATGGAGCTCGCTCTACTGGTCCAACCTTAGCTAGAAAGCTCATGAGAACGGGATATTATTGGCCTATGATGGAACGTGATACTTATCACTTTGTGAAGAAATGTCACTAGTGTCAGATTCATGGAGATCTTATACATGCACCAGCTCAGGAACTTCAACCACTTACTTTTCCTTGGCCATTTTCTCAGTGGGGACTCGACCTCGTAGGAAAGATCCATCCCACCTCTTCTAATGGACATAAGTTCATCCTTGTCGCTACTAAGTGTTCCACAAAATGGATTGAAGCCATCCCATTGACTTACATCAATAGAAAGCAGATAGCCAAGTTCATCCTAAATTATATCATTTCCCATATAACATCATCATTGATTCCACATAACATCATCATTGATAATGGTCCCCCTTTCAAAAAATAGGATTTATGTGAGATTTGTGACAAATTACATATCCAACATCATTTTTCCACTCCATATTACCCCCAAGGTAATGGCCAAGCCAAGGCGTATAATAAAACCATCCTAAAAATCCTAAAGAAGACTGTCAATGATGTTGGCCGTGACTGACACTTACAAATCAATTGCACTTTATGGGCCTACCATACTAGTGTTCACACTCCAACTGGAGCCACTCCATATTCCCTTGTCTATGAATCTGAGGCTATACTTCCTATAGAGGTTGAGTTACCCTCTTTGTGGGTTTCTATTCAAGGATTAATTGAACAAGAAGAATATCATGTATCTCATCTACATGAGCTAAAGTTACTAGATGAAAATAGACGGAATGCTTTTACACATCTACAAGAATATCATAATCGCCTTTGCCACATATACAATAAAAAGGTCTAACCTAGAAGCTTTGACATTGGTGACTTATTCCTGAAAGAAAATCCAAAGAATCAAGCAGAATGAGAAAAATTTGGAAAGTTTGAACCTAATTAGTTGGGCCCTTATATCATTACAGAATCATATGGATCAAGTGCTTATTAGCTTTATACTCATGAAGGAGAGCCATTATCTGAACCTATCAACAACATGCACCTCCACAAGTATTACACTTGATTCTTAGAGTATTCCCTTAAAAAGTCAAAAATACAAAAAATAAAATAGTAAAGAGAAATAATTCATCGAAAAGTGAAAACCACTTTGGTAGTGCTTTGGATAAATTGTACCATAGTGAAAACCTGGAAAATAGGTGCAATGTGTAGTTAGTCCATACTCCTTCATCTACTGTCACTCCATTTGGTCTTTCCCCTTTTCCACTCATCCATTTGCACATATTGTTCACCCATAATAAATTTTGTCATCCTCCCATGGCCTAGAGACCACCGCCATTTGGGTATCCCAATCATCCTTTGCATTCACCGCTATTCCTTTGTGCATAATAAGTTGGTTTCACACCTGAGTGGGGGAAATTCCTTGACCTAGGTCTTTACTAGAAATGATACCAACATCATAAACACATAAAAAAAATCAGAAAACATAAAAAATCCAAAAAAAATAGAAAATGTCAAAAATTCTAAAACAAAGGTTGAGTCTGAGTCTGAGTCTAAGTCTGATTCGGTCTTTATTAGGGTGGTTGAACTATTTTTCCTCTGTGCATTTTCTACATAGGCAAGGCTCATCTTAAATGAGTCCTCGAGGCATTAGGTCAGTCCCTTTAGGCTATCCAAATAAAATCATGACTTTGTCTTTTGTTGAATAAGACAAAGTCAAGTCGTGTCGAACTACGAGGTCTCTACACATTGCTATGTAGGCAAGGCCATTTATCAATGAGACCCTAAGGCCCCATAGGTCAATTCCCTTAGGGTTTGTTGGGTCTAGTCAAGTAGTTGGTCTGAAAACAATCATCACTCAAACTAAATCACAAATCAATAAACGGACATAACCAACAAGCTCTTTCATCAATTGATCATCTTATCATCAATCAATCAGCTTGGTCATTTGATCAGAATTGGGCATTATGTCATTTTCCTCATTCAGTCTTATCCTTTGTCTTTTATTAGGATGTGTTCTTCTTGAGATTAGACTTTTTCAATTTGGTCATTTACCTTAAGCAAGATATGTCTTTCTTGTAGTAAGGTGCCTTGTCAACACTTATCACTTGGTCAAATTCGCCAGATGTATCCTTTACCTTAAACAAGATGTGTCCTTCCTGAAGTTGGGTATCATCACACCGCTTGGTCATATCAATCAATCTTTGTCAAATGAACAAACAATCTTGTCAACCTTGCCAATAAATCTTGCCTTAATCAGGATGTGTCCTTCCTGAAACTAGGCATTATCATTATCAATCAATCTTGTCATCTTCGTCAAGCAATCTTTCCTTAATCAGGACGTGTCTTTCCTGAGGCTAGGCATGGTCAATCAAATCATTTTTTCAATCCTTTTCAATTTATCCATCAAATTCAGTCATCTTCGTCAACCTAATCAATCACATCAAACAATCTTATCATTAACATGGGAAAACACTATCTTGGTAAACACTTTGTTGATTTGGATTTGTCTTATCTTTTTAATTGGGTTTGGGTCATGTTACTAGTCTCCTTGAGGATGTCTTGTTAATAGATTTAGATGGATGATGATAGATCATGGCCTCTTTTCTTTGTTTGTTGTTTATGGTTTTTCTTGTAAAAAAGACTGGGACAATTGGGTCCTTAATATGAGCTTTAGCATTCCTTATCTTTTTGACTGCTTGTCTCTCCCAAATGGTCACCTTACACACCTTGTTCTATGCCATACCATGGTGTTTGTGGACCATTTCTGACATTTTGATGCCCAATGATGATAAAAATAAGAATGTAAGAATGAAAGTTGGATTCCTTTCCATTCTTGATCTAACCTTTCGTCTTCATCTCCTTTGTCTTCACCACACTAACATTCATCTCCTCCACCTTCTCCATGCTAACATTTCTTTTTTTGCATCTTGAAAAGGTCTCGTGACACACAAAAACATCCTACATCCATAATCATGTTAGATTAGATCATCACTTTCATATTAGGACACATATATTTGCATAAGAAAATACAAAAACACAAACTGCATCCATATAGCATTCATATCTCATCATCATGATAGTGTCATTTGCATCATACATTTCATTATACCATTACATCCCATATCAAATAGTATTACATTTCATAACATGTTGCATTACAACCCATTCGCATTACATATCACATCAAATTACATATCATATACACCATATCCTATTATCATACATCACATTAAACGTCACATTTTGCATTCACATTACATATTTTCCATCAATTTTTTTTGCATTATCATACAAACCTTGTACATTACATTAGTTTATTCTATCTTAAATTGCACTAAGACATTTCCATTCACCATTCACACATAACATAATCAAAACATCCATAACCATAAATGCATTATGTCATTAAATATTTCACTATACTCATAGCATAATCATATAGATCATCATCGTATCATCATATTCAGTAAACATTAGGCCATCAATATTACATATCATAAAAGCATAAACATTTATAACATAGTCATAGGTACATAATCATAAACCATATCAAAACCATCGAATCATCATATAGAATACATCAACAAATATCATAATCATTCATGCATAATCATCCATGATCATATCACAAATCAGTACATGGACATGCATAAACAAACACATAAGCATCCATCACATAGTATGTCATCATAAATACATAAACACATCATAATGCATATCATCAACTGCCACCAAAATCACATCATATATATCACTCAAAATCATGTGTCATAGGTACAGTGTCATGATGCATAAATAAAATGGAGCTCGCAAGCTTGATAATCAAGTGTATCAACTTGTCTATATAATAACATGAAAAATGCTAAAGATAATCTATCTAAAATTTCCCTCATCTCCCACCCTTGTTGTCTTGTGCTCTATGGTGGGAGGTCTATCATATGGGGTGGGCTTCCTAGCATTTGATGTCTCACCCTTTGACCTATTGTCTGATCGATGACTGTGTACTCTACCCTATGATCTATTGGTCTCCACCTGTGAAAATTTAGGATCCCTCCTCTTCGGTGGCATGACCCTCTCATATAAGCCTTTGTAATACTATGTGGCCACACCCTGCCTTGCTAGCTCCCGTGTAATATCAACCATTGATCCACTACAAGTGGTTGTAAAATCAGTGATCCACTACTTTGCTCACTGTTGCCCAATAACTGCTAGGTCCCTCTCTACCTAAAAGGAATCTCTCTTAGCCTTAAGGCCATCCCTCTCAGCAGTTGCTCTCCTCAACTGTGCCTCTAGGGGCTGCACCTAAGCCTATAGAGTGGCTATCCTCTGCTCTACTGACCCCTCTCCCTCTCTAGTCCCCACCTCATGTGGCATCTCCTCCTCTCCTATCATGATCCTCTCAGAGAGAATCCACTCTACCTCATCCATATCTACCTCCTCCTCTCCTCCTACCTATCCTCCATCTCCACCTCCCTCAACCTCCATACCATATGGTTGTGCAACCTCTGCATGTTGATCCTTGACCTATACTAGTATCTCTGCTACAACCCTAACCTCTGGATGATCCTCTTCCATCTTCACCTCCTCTTAGATGGGTGGCAACAAACTACCCTCCTATCGCCCTCTACCCCTCCTCCTTGAATTTTAGTCACCTCCTCCTCATCCTCCTCCCCTATCACCCCCATCATCCCTTCGCCACCCTCCATCTCCTCATCTTTTTTCTCCTCTGTTCCTCCTGCCGCTGCCTCCCCATCGACCTCTCACACCCCTAACTTTGTACTATTGGTGCTAGTTGCTATGGATTTGTCAGTGGAATAGTCCTGTGAATCTGCCACCAGTCATCACACTCTGGTGTGGTTCCCACATCTACATCTTGTCCTAGCCACTCCCAATCCAATTCCTAGAAGGTATCTATATCTTGCTTAGCCATGGTGACTACAATCTATGGGCCCCAAGGATGCACCTCACAAGATGACTGCCCATACTCTGCTCGGCCCATTGGAACTCCTTGCCTCCTCCCGAACTACTAACAGACCCTCTTTGGTAGATACATCTCAACAATGTGTTGGCTCTATACTATACACCCAATCAGATATTTAGGTTTCTTGCACCAAGGTAAGTGGTCATCCTCATCTACCCACAATGGGCATGTCCTATATGGTCTCTAAATGAAACTCACTAGTGTGTCAATGCCATGCCTCTAGTAGCCCACATCTCTAACATGTGTCTGAGTTAAGGCCCCCTGATATAGATAAGAGTACGGTGTTGTGCCCACCCCCTACTGAACCACTGGTGGCAAAAACACTGATATGTGCTCCCATGCCCAAACTGTAAGCAAGGTCACACCTTAGCTTAGGCTCTTCCCCTCCCTATAAAAAATATCATGCGATTGGAAATACAACATGGCCAAAAGACATGGCCACCACGCATACAATTTCCTATGTCGAATCATCGACCCCAACATCTCTCCCTAACTGACTGGGAAGCCATGATCCCTATGATCAAGTATCATGACCCTTGCTATCAATGCACATAGTCCATAGTCAAACTAGTCATATGTCTCCACTAGGATCTCCCACTGGATCTCATATCCCTCGATCCCAAGCTCAACACCCTCCTCAGTCTCGTAATACTCATACAACACCTGAAGTCCTTGATGCAGGTCATACTGCACACACTCACCATGAATGGGTAATCTTAAGATCCTATACACGTCCTCTAAGGTGACTGTTGCCTCCCATGTAGGTAAATGAAATCTTCTCATCTTTGAGTTCCACCGCTTCGCTAGCACCATTAACATCCCTCTATTTTACCTAATCATAGGCATATATGTGACATAGAATAACCCAAGCTCTAGTAGTACACCCCTCTCATCATTTCCCAACTGGGCCCACAATTGGAATACATCTAGCCTCAAATCTCATGTGTAAATGGGGGGAAGACACACTTGAAACCATCAAGCAACCAATAACGTCAATTCAAAACCCTCATTTGACCTTTCAAACCTAAATTGACCTTGTAAACCTTTCCTATTTTGGGGAAAATTCTTAATCAAGAAATTGTGTTGCATTGTCTATCCAATGCATTACATAAAAATTAACAGGCCTACAACTAGAAATGAGTCAGAAGCCCCACAAATGCATCATTTTGTGCAACGTATGTGTCGTAATAAGTTTTTTGTGTCATTCCTGATCACATATGACTCAAAAATGCACTTGCATCACATAATTTCATGTGTCACACTGCAAACATTTCCTGCCCTATTCCCAAGAATTTGTATCGTGTCAAGATGATTGCGGCGAACCACTTATCGAATGCATCAAACTTGATAGTAGATGCATCACACACTATGTGATGCATTTTTTTGCTAAATTATTTTTGAGCCTAAATGCATGCGAAAAAATAAAATTAAAGCATAGGTTTGTAGTACGTATCGAGGTGGGCGCTCCCTCAGGTTGACATTAAGTACATATCCTGTAAGCATGGTGGGAAGCCTCTAGACCTGGGGACATCTTTGTTGCCTAATCACTTTGAGCTCTCAAGATTTCTAATTATGGAATGTGAAAAAATGACCCTTTTTCAAATTTAAATTTCCATTTATAGGTCCAATATTAGGGTTTTTGACCTACCTTGCCTTCTAGATACACCCTTTGACACATTGGACCTTGAATTTGACCTAGTCTTTGACCTTGATCATCAATTTTTTCTTCACCATCACAATCATGGCCATCCTTTTCTCTTATCAGGACAATTTTCCAAAATTTTGAAATCTTTTGAAAATTTGTCAAATTTTCCCGAGGGGGCATACCTGTACCCTATTGTCACTGTGGCATCCTAGAGCTTCTCTTGACTGAATTTGTTTGACACAATGTGATGAACTGCATTATGTCAAAGAGGGGTAAAATGTAGACACTGAAAAATGTCCTAAGCCTGGGAACGCCATTTTTCTTAGTCATCATTCTTCGATAATAATTCAATTATGTTTGATCATATTCTTCTATTAATTAAATAATTTTTAATTATTTAATTAATTCACCTTCACACTTCTATCCTGATCGATTAAATAAATTTATTGCATCACTAATTCCTCCTCTTCTTCAACAGTTAAATAAATTATATTATTTATTTAATTATTCCTTTATCACCTTTCATCTATAGTTTTTGATTATCAAAAAATAGGTTTTGTGGGGACCAAAAACCCCATACAAATAGAGAAAGCTGCAAAAGATAGGAAACATATACAATTAGTAGCCCAACATCAACATTCTACCAAGGGATATTCAAGACAAACCAGACTGCAAGAAAATAACTTAGAAGGGACATAAACCCTTTAAAGCCAAAAACATCAAATGGGATTTAACCTCAGATCAAAGATAAATTGCCTGAATTTGCTAGGCACCAAACAACCATGATTAACTAGGAACCATGAACTAGAGACAGGTTTTGAAGGGATCATAAACCCTTTACAATCAAGTTTTGGCGGGGACCTTAAACGAAAAACAACATTTCTGCAGCTCGATACAAATTGAAACACCATCCCACAAACCACCTCCATACGATAGGCCCCCCCTCTATAGGGGAGGAAGATGCAAGAGCTCCAACCACCAAAGCAACCCCACTCCAACGTAAATCAGCTCCACCTCAAAAGGAGCTAGCACCACCTCAACAGGATCATGCAATGAAGAAGAGGACATTCAACTGGACCAACAACATACAGCTCCACCTCAATAGGAGCGGGCTCCAACCACTATTAATTAATTAATTAATAGGAAGATGCAAGAGCTCCAACCACCTTTCATCTATAGTTAAATAATTACCATTAATTATTTATCTATTCATGGTCTTTTAATTCTTCTATAATTATTTAAAATTATTTAACTATCCAGTGTCATCTTCCCCTATTAAATAATTAAACTAAATTAATTATTAAATTTCTGATTTCCATCTCCCCATTTAATTAAATTAATGAATTTAATTAAATGCTCCTCTTTTCATTTTCTCTAAATAAATAATTTGAATAAATTAATTATTTGCCACTTGTCCCCTTCCTCCATTTTCCTTCATTTTGAATAAATTATTTAAAATAAATTATTTATGCACACCTGGTCAAAGATGCCCTATCATAAACCCCTGTCATAGCCTTCATTGCTCTCATATTCGTTAGGCGTCATACCTGTCATGATTCCTCCAAGAATAGCATATTCTTGGTGCATCAATTCTGGACCATTCATCTTGGCATCTTTTTGAGACTCAATCTTAACCATCCATTTTGTAACCTCCTTCTCATGCATCCTCCACCATTGATCTTGGAATCCTTCTAGAGGATTAATCTCGGCTGTCCATTTGAAAGGTTGTTTATAAAAGCAACCCTCCCCCTCCATTTTTACCCTAATAGCTAATCTTCTCCAACTTTCTTGCTTACTATTTGCAAGTTTTGCACAAGTACTCCAACAAATCTAAGGGAAAAGTTGCATAAGAAGGAGAGAAAGAGAAGTGAATCAACCATAATGGGGAGTAGTTTATTTCATGCTTTACATTTATAGTTCTCTCTATTATTTTGTGTTCTCTTGCTGATGAGGTCTTATTAGTCTAGAGGTGTTAGTTGTCACTATTCTAGGAGCTAAAAATTAAGAAACCCCATCTCACACAATAAACAAGGGGGGGGAGGGAATTACATGATGTGATTCTATTGTGAAGCATATTTGAGGTTCTACGCTTATGTTTAAAAATTGAAGAAAGTTGAAAGAAGTCTTATTATATTTGGATGTTTATTTGCTAGATTCATATAATAGTTAAATCCTTGTGTCTCATGTATGTGGATTGTATATATTATTTCATGTTCTATATTTATAATATTATTGAATCATGTTTTATAAACAAGTAATATGAGTCATATGGTATTTAATTTATGAAAATTGAATGCTACTAATATTGTTTCAAGTTCTCATGACTAAGGAACTTTGTTGTTATATATCACCATTTCATTTTATTTAATTTTACATAGGTGTCCCATTTTCCTCATAGATTTTCCTTAACCCTGATATAAATTCAATTTGTCTTTAAAAAGTTTATTATTTAGGATATATGCATGGGTGATTTCACAATAGCTTATCTTTCTTTCTAACCTAAATTGAACACTCAAAATATCATTTTGTCAATTTCTACCAATTATAAGGAACAAATAGTCAATAATTTGAAGGATGATAGAAAATAATGAGTAGTAAGATGTAGATTCAAACCATAGTTTTTCAAAATTTTGAATAATTATTTCTATCACTTTTATTTTTTATTTTTCAATCATTTATTTTTATTGTGTGATATTATTCCACATCATATGACTTTTGTTACTGTTACATATTTTTCGCCTTAGCTCAAATAGAGGAGCTGGCTAATTGTTTTTCAACAATAAGTGGAATTGCAGATTGTTTTTAAATGCTATTTCACATTACTTTGTGCATTGAGTAACAATTATGCATTCTTGGAATTATGAATTTGGAGAGTGCCATTCAGATGTTGTAGTTTTAAAGGAAATACAAAATTGAGTACATGTGCCAAATAACATTTCAGATGCTTTTATTCGATTCAAAATGAACTCATATTTTTACAAGGCTTCATTTGATTTCACAATCAGAATAGTATTACAACATTGCATAAAATGCATTTTCTTTTCAACTAAAAAAAAAAATTGAAATAAAAGATCCACACAAGTCGTCGATGTAACTGTGACTGTGACAACACATTTCTAATAATACGTTGCACTATTGAAGATGCGAAAAGAAAAACACATAAGTGGAAACATAGTCATCATTGCCTGATTATCGACGCTTGATGTTGAATGGTGCACCTCATCATCTCGAGCTTCGTCGACCTGTAAGAGGAAAAGAGGGGTGTCAGCGGCTCTGACTATGATGTAACCTATATGATGCACTGACAATAGTACAACATGCTATTAGCAATGCATTGAAACAATCAATCAAATGCAGAATGAAAGAAGTGAGCTGGAGGAGAAGTATCAACATCATAATCAACATGTTCTATTTTTATGCTAACACTGTTTGTTTCCTTGTGCAAGTATAGGTAAAGTCATGAAGCTGAACATTATTCGAAGACCAAGCATGTGGAGTAAAACGGGCTCCCACAAGGGTAGAGCCCGACATGCTGCCCTATGCATTAAATGAGCTATTTTTGAAAGATATTTCATCATATACATCAAACAAAATGAAGTACAACTAAAAGGGTAAAACAGAGTTATCCATCAAGTAACAAAACCAACTGTGCATTCATAATGATCAACATTTCTTTCTGAAGGCTATAGGTGAACAGTGAGTTTAGTTCACTTAAGGAATTTAATAGAATGCATTTGCATCAGAAATTGTTGAATTACTTCATTTTCTATGCTGATTATAATCATATGTCATGTGAGTTTCAATTCATTATTTCTCTTTTGGATAGTGAATAGGTATACATATGCCTTAATGTTTTGTTCTAATTTTCATCATCAAAGAGAACAGTTTCTGAGAGTAGTTTGTGCAGTGAAATATAAAAATGCATGAAGAGTACCATGTTGCTCATGAATACAAATATAGACAGTGTACCTAAGTGTTAGATGAATTTATAATTCTGAGTTGACTGGTGAAGAAATACTACATTATCAATGGGTTTAGTGATAAAGAGATCATTCTAGGATAATAAGGGAAGAGTAAGTCTTTTCTTTCCAAAATAAGTTATGAGTTGTTAAGCTATACATATGAGCTAGTGAGCAGCATGTGGTCATGATGTTACAATGATTCATTTTTGGTTTCCCTATGGAGTTTCCATGATAAGGATAAGAAGTGTCAGAAGGACATTAAAATATAGGCAAATTACAAATAGGGAGATCATTTTCTTCTCAATGAACAAATACAAATCTTTCTCAAGATCCATGTCAATGACAGTGCTGTAACAAGAGGTCGGTTGCTCTTATCAAAAGAGGAAAATGATTATGAATCAACTTCGGGTGTCATACAACTATCAAAAGATGTACAAAAATGCCAAAATGAAAACTGGGTGTATGAGTCAAACGAGTATAAAGAAACACACAAGTTCTTGTTATTCCATCATGTTCTTATATATACTTTTGAAGGCATTTTTTAATTAGGCAATAGTGATGCAGTAAGTGGCTCTCTTTCAAAATGTACAGTATGCTAATGAGGTTAAAATAAAGACAAACATTCAAGATATCTTTTGTTACAAAGGTGAAAGTTGTTGTGTTAAAATTAAGGAGGGACACAAAGAAAAAACTGCTGTGTTTACAGTGAGTAAGCATAGATACAATATATTTAAGAGGTCATTCCCTTCACAATGCATGAGTATAGCCATGCTGGAGGGAGTTATAAGTGTCAAGCAAGTGAGATTTCTGGAACATGAATGAAGGAGCAAGTAGTTTCTGTTAACCTAAAATAACAGAGAAGGTTTTGAGGTGCCAGTTGTGCCTAGGAACTGAAGACTAGGGATTAGCTGGATTCAATAATGGGCGTCAGTGATACAATACTCAAGTATGGAGTACCAGTTATTAGGAGCTACAACAAAGACAATGAACTCATTTTGATTGCAATGGTGCCTCAAACGAGATTGTGTGTCAATGATTAGTCAAGGACAACAATCAAATGTGATGTTCTTTCATTTTGTTTTCTATGAGTTATAGGTGTCAGGTAAGATGTCACTTGTAATTGGTCAAGCCATGAATTAAATATAACAAATATGCAGGGTGTTGATCATTTTCAGATTGCTCAGTCAATGTCTTGACAGAACAGTGAGGTAAGGTTTCTGTCATATCTACAAGATGAGCACAAAATGCAGTTGGGGATCATAATGGAATGTTCAAATTCGAGCTTAATACACATATGAAGTTTTGAATTCAAAATAGATCTTTCAGATTCTTAGTACCTGGAGAGTACTCTTAGAATGTGAAGGTTGGATGTTCTTTTTAAGGATATTTTATAGCTCCATGTCAATGACATTTCCGTGAATTGAGCTCAGGTATTATTACTATCAAGAAGGTTACATAAATATAAAATGTCACTGGTTATTTGAGTCAAGATCCTGAAAGAAATGCAAGCATGTATATAGTCTATCACCATTTCAAGCAAGTATGAGAGGTCGAGTTCTGTCAGAAATAAAATACATGCTTTTGCTTTGAAAAATTCCAAAACCCATGATATTGTTTTGCTTCAGAAGTGTGGGGTAAATCACTGTTTGTTCTAGCTCGAGCCATATGGATAGAATGAATAACAGTTACTTCATAGTCTCGAATGTTTTTAGAATATAGAAAATACATTTTTCTTCAGAAATTTTGAATACCTACATGAGGGTTTGCTTTCGAAAAGTACAGAAATATGATAATTGATGATACCCATATGGGTTTTTCATGAAATCAACAATAAATTACAAATGTAAAGATTTTGTGATAGGCCGAGCTTCAGAAGAAAAGCAAATGCATTTTTCTTTAATAATACAAAAGACCCATTTCCAGTTTATTTTCAAAATACAGAGAATGGAGTTTCCCTTAAAAATTTCTAGTACCCATTTTCAGGGTTGGCTTCAAAATGCAAAAAGATAGCTACAGAAATACCCATGTGAAATCTGGAGAAAATGACAAGAATATAAAAGAATACAAACTCCCATAATTGAGTTGAAATACAGAGAAAGTAAAATGTAGATTTATTGAAATTTCTTTGATACCCATATGCAGAAATGTTATCAAATTGACATAATAGAGAATTTATGTTCTGGGTCGAGCCAAAAATTTGAAAGATTGCTTTCTACAATGCTCTTTTGGTTCGGCCTGAACATGGCCAAAATCTATGAATAGAGAAGGAAGTTCTCTAAGTTTTTGAAGATCAATGTTAGCAAAGGAAGTTACTGGTACATATTTCTGGTGGAGCTCTCTAGCTGCGGCCAAAGTTGCAGATGGTTTCCAATACAGGGATTCAAGTTTCCAAGTGATGGTCGAGCTCTCACTGGTGAATAGAGCATTACAATGATAGATGTGAGCATAGGAGAATAGTGAAATGATGACATTAGAGTATGTTAGCCATAGCTTTGAGGCCGAAATGAGTAGAATACGAAGCCATAGAGTCTAAGAACATAAAGCTTACCTCTGCACAGTGAAGGAGAACAAGACTACGAGTTGAGGTTTCCATAGTCTCCAATCAAGCTCGAACTCATAATGGCATGGAGAAGTCAAGGAAAGAATAGAATCAGAAAGTAAACTCATGCAGGCCGCGCCCTTAGGGTTTTGATTTTTGAAACGATGAAGTGAAAAGAGCGTCAATACTTCAAAGTCAGACTTACCCACTGGAGATTTGGTCAACTAGAGAGCAAGGGAAGATTTCTGTGTGTACGAGCTCTAATCTGGCACCATCATGGCGGCAGATTTCTTTCAGACAGAGTTTCTTTCTTTCCAAAGTCACAGGTGTGAAATGATGATAATTAGGGTTTGGCCCTATTTTGATCAAAGCCCTAATTCGAGCATTATGAAGTTTCTATAATTTTCATTCAAAATGCACATATTGAATATCAAATGGAGGTCGAAACCCATAATACCTTCCTTATGATTTATCATAAACCCAAGTCTAAATCAATATTTATGTAAGGCCGAAATTCTATGTTAGGGTGATGTCTTTGGTATTTAAGACTTATTGTTTTGCCTTAGAGAAATATGGATTTGTTGCTTTAGGGTATTGTTTAAGAGAAGATTAATTAGAAAGAATTATGAATACCTTAAGCCTAGGGTCAATGTTTTAGGGTTTTTATTTTTGATTGATTTTGGAGAAATCAATTATGGAGTTGATAGGAATATGACATTATGTAATATGTTTTTATTATTTTTGAGAAAATCAGAATGATATCTTGGAGAAAAAGGGTGATTCTTTTTTTGCAAAAGATTTCCAATCTTTGAGTTGCAAAAAATAAGGCGAGTTGTAAAAATCTGCATCTTGTAAAAGCAAAAGCATAAAAGCGATATTCTATAAATTGCTTTATGTTTTCTTGCTATTTTTAGCAGATCTTTGACTGACTTTTCTTCTTGTTTGGATTTTAGACTTGTCTTTGAGAGATAAGGTGTTTTTGTGCTTTTAAAAGCAGATTTAGCCTATTTTTAGAGGCTTGATAGGTTCATCATAAAAGCATTGTTCTTTTTTCTACTTTTAAGCAATTTTTTGAGTTTGTTTGAAGCCTTTTTTCCTCGAGCTTTTTCTGAGTTCGGATTAGGGTTTCCTTGAGAGTTCTTTTGATAGATTTAGTCTTTCAACTCTCCATCCTGAGCAGTTCAAATCGAATTTTCTTTCCCTTACTCATTTTGGGGAGCTTGTAAACCTTTTTGATACTCAGTTTGGATAGATTGACTCTTCTAGTTTTAATAGAGCAGCAGATTTCTCCTTATTTTTTGTCTCAAATTTTGTAATGGTAATCTGATATACTTGTGTTTTCAAATTGGAATCCTTTTATGTCTTGCTGTTATAGGTTATGTTTCAGAATTACATGTTTCAGGTTGTATGTTGTATTTGTTTTCCAGATCTTCATGCAAATCACTGATGGGATATGTGCCAATGAGATTGTGAGGATTATTGCAATAGAGAAGTTGTTATGAGTGGTTAGGTCTGAATTCTTATAAGTTTGGTGAATCATCTTTTTAGAAATAGGTTTTTATGTTCCGTTATTCTTCATCCCTTTCCTCAGAAGCTGTTTTAGAATAGAATTCATCATTCAGAGAACCAGCTCACTTTGGAGATTCCTCTTTTGCATAAGATCACCCACATCTGAAAGAGGTTTCCATGTTTCAGTAGTTTGCTGAATACTGCATTTGGCAGGGTGCAAAACTATTGATAACAGTTACAAATATTTTTTTAAACTTTCTTGGAATTACATCAAAACTCTAATATTTTTTTTCAGTAACCCAGGTGTCCCTACGTCTCATCCCAATGTCCTTGAGTGGTCTCTCCCAAGCTCAACTCAAAGGTAAACTCTTGGAACGGGGTTGTTAGAGTAAATTAATTAATTAATTTACTCTCCTCTTAAGATTTCACTTTATGCATATATTAGTCATTTAATAATTAATATTTGATTATTAAATGCTCTCACCTTAGGGTTAGGTTTTCCTTTCGGTGTTGATCTCCTTTATAAGGATTGATCTCTTGTATTGTAAATAATTCTTGATTCATTTTTTTTCTTTGATAATAGATCTTGCACCTTGTCAGAGCCAAAACCCTTGTTCTTCATTCTCTCTCTTTCTCTGTGACAGGTTTCTTGCATGCAGGTTTCTTTGGGTTCTGTGGATTTGTATTTCTCAAATCCTACATGGTATCAGAGCCAGATCTGCTGTAACTTGTTCAGCTTTTTGAAAGATTTTGAGATCCAAGTTTTGGTTGCATCAGATCTGTGTTTTGTCTTCTAATTTTATTTTGGAATAGGGGGTACTTTTTTTTGGTGCACTTTGAGCCCAAACAGACCTCACCGTTGAGCTCGCAGCGCCCAAAAACCCCTATTTTCATATAAAATACGCCTGATTCGAACATAGTTGCTCCGAAGGCAAAAATTTTACCCCGGCAGACGGCCCCAGGGCACGAAGTTCGAGGCTAGAAATTAAAAAACAAAGTTTTTAATTTTGGGTGCCGCCCGCTCAAACGGCTGAGCCCCCAGCCAAAGCGGCCCCGTGAGGAGATAAGGGCTGTCAGAGCCCACTCCACCACAAGCCGGCATCATCGCCGCCACCGGCTCTCCAGCCAGCGCTCCACCTGCGCGTAGCCAGAGCACCGCCCGGGCTCCGCCCTCCACCAGCGCGCCACCAGGGCGCTACCAGGCCCCTGCTTATATTTTTTTACCTCTTTCGGTAAATCGGGCATAAATCGGGCGTCCGATCTCCGTTTTTTGAAAATGAATAGGCATTGGAAAGCTGGCTCCGAGCCCGTTCTAATGGTGTAGGAATTTTTTCAGATTTTTCCAGTTTGATTGCATTTTTTCATAGTCAAAGTCCGATGAGCCTTTTGCACTCCGAGGGGCATAGCTTGCTCGTTTTGGCTCCGTTTTTCGAAAGCGAATAGGCGTCGGAAAGGTGGTTCTGTGCTCTTTCCAGATCTGTAGTCTATTTCATTAGTAAATTTTTTAGGTACTTAGAAATTTGTATCAACTAGTAAATGCTCTTTATTGCTTTCTGGCTTTCAGTATTGTACTAGGGATTGGATTTTGCATTGTGGGGGGTGTTTTTATTTCTTGCTTTCTGTTATTTACATCAGAAAACTAGAATCTTCAAACACCAAAAAAAAAAAAACAAACCCCTTCTGCATCTTCTGTCTAGTTCTGAAAGACCACTTAATAATAATTAAAAAAATTCAGAGCAGTTGAGGCATAGTTCACAGGATGGCCGACAGACCTATTGAACCTCTCACACCACATAATTACCACACTTGGAAGGGTTGCATGATGACTCTTCTCCAGTCTCAAGGATTATGGTCCTGTTTGGATGAGGTTCAGCCTTAGTTGACACGTGCCTTTGAGGTTATGCAGCACAGGAACAATATGGATCAGGCTATGGGATTGATGGCTTTACACATTTCTGATAGTCTCCTATTTCATCTTGAGGGTTGTCTCACTCCTCGAGCCATTTGGACCAAGTTTGATGGGATTTTTGGTACTGTCAACGAGTTCAGAGCTTTGCAGCTTGAGGCAGATTTAAGTTCCTTGGTACCTGATTTGTTTCCCTCTATTGAGGACTTTCTAATGAAGTTCAAACAGCAAAGATCTATCTTACAGGGTTGTGGTAAGACTAAGACTGATATAGAGTACATTTTCCTAATCCTCTCCAAGCTTCGGGGTCCATTTCAGATCTTCTCTTCGACCTTCTATTCCACCATGGATGCCTTGGGTGCTCGCCATGTCATGCCTTCTTTTGAGGTCTTTTGTGATTGTCTGACTCGTGAGCAAGCTAAGCTTAAGCAGTTGGATTCACTTTCAGGTTCACAGAACCAAGCATTGGTAGCCCAGTCCTCCAAAGGAAAACAGAAGCAGAAACTAAAGCCTAAGAAAGATTCAGGGGCTAGTGAGAATCCCTCCAAGTCTCCACCTAAGTCTGATTCAAAACCACAGTTCAATTCTAAACAGGGCAAATCTTCGAAGTCTGGTGAGTCTTCCTCCAAGACTAAGAAGAAATCTGGTGATCCTTGCAGTTTTTGTGGCAAGGAAGGACATCCTGTTTCCAGGTGTTGGAAATGTTTAGAGGCTTTGGAGGAAGCCATGTAGCAGCATAATATCAGTGCACCACAGCCTCCTTCACAGCCCACAGGGAAAGGTCATGCTCTTTCTGCACGAGCATTGTCCTCAGAATCCACTTGGATTCTAGATTCTGGTGCCTCTCACCATATGACACACACAGAGGATTTGGTCATCACTCTTGCCCCTACAGGCACTAGACATATTGCAGTTGGTGACTCAGCACAACTTTCAGTTCAGGGTTCCGGTACTGTTTCATTGGATGGTGGTTGTCTACAGGATGTGCTTTTGGTTCCTGACATTTCGACAAACCTTCTATCCGTTTATCAAATTTTCCACTCTGGCTCTGGTAAGATAGTTGAGTTCTCACCACATGATGTGGTTATTCAAGATCTTCATGATCTTGACTTGGTTGTGGCTACTGGGAGTGTGGATTTTGCATCTCGCTTATACAGGTTTGATGGCTTTGAGAGTTCAGACACTGTTGGTTCCTCTCTTATAGCACATGCAGATTCAGTGAGTAGGCTTTGGCATGATCATTTTGGCCATGTCAATTACAGATATCTACAGTAGATGAGTACATAGGCACTTGTGATTGGGCTTCCACCGATTTCTTGTACTGATGGTGTATGTCATGGTTGTGTCCTTGGCAAACATCATCGAGATCCTTTTCCTAAGGGTCGAGCCACTCGTGCTAGGGCAGCCCTAGAGTTGGTACACAGTGATCTTATGTCCTTTCCGACTCCTTCTTTCTCAGGGGCCTGCTGTGTGCTCACTTTTATTGATGACTTCTCCAGACGTACATGGGTGTACTTTCTTAAGTACAAGTCTGATGTCTTTGACTCATTCAAGACTTTTAAGACATTTGTGGAGAAGTAATCTAGGCTTTCTATCAGGAGGATACGCACAGATAATGGGGGGGAGTATGTTAATCAGGCTTTCAGAGATTTTTGCATTGAGCATGATTTACAGCATCAGTTTATAGTTCCTTACACCCCTCAGCAAAATGGTATTGCTGAGAGAAAGAACAGAACCTTACGGGAGATGGCAAATTGTATGATACAGTCTCGAGCTATGAGTTCTTCATTTTGGGCCGAGGCAGTCAATTGTGCCAATTATATTCAGAATCGGATGCCTCATAAGGCATTGCGACATATGACTCCTGAGGAGGCTTGGACCCATGTCAAGCCTGATGTTTCTACATTTTAAGTTTTTGGTAGTGAGGCTTGGGCATTTATTCCTGGTGCTCAGCAGAAAGCCATGGAGAAGAAGAGTCGACCACTCATATTTGTTGGCTACTGTGAGGATGTTAAGGCATACAGGTTGTTTGATCCTGATTCCAGAGAGGTCTTGTTTCGGCGGGATGTCCAGTTTGATGAGCACTATCCTCATATGGATTCTCCATCACCAGCTTCTCCCTCATTGCCTACTCCTTCCTCTTCATCTCTTGAGGATTACTTATCTCTTGAGGATGATGTAAATGATGATCCACCATCTCCACCACCACCAGTTGCTCCATCTTTACCTAGGTGGGCCCGTGTCACTGTTGATGCAGCTGGTTCTTTGGCAGGTGATCCTTCAGATACTCGTCATACTCGTGCTCAGACATTTGGTTCTAGTCTTTTGAGTCATGCCATTTCGGATGATCCTCAAAAGTTTTCAGAGGCGACATGGTCACCTTGAGTGGGATAGGGCTATGGATGAGGAGTATTCTTCTTTGATGAAGAATCATACTTGGGATCTTTGTCCTCTTCCTAAGGGAAGAAAGTTGGTTCGGTGCAAGTGGGTGTATCGTACCAAGTATGCTGCAGATGGTTCTATTGATAAGTATAAGGCACGTATTGTTACGAAGGGGTTTTCTCAGGTAGAGGGTATTGACTACTCCCGAGACCTTTGCTCCTGTCGCCAAGATGAATTCTATATGCCTGGTACTTTCACTTGCAGCTTCACAGGGATGGACAGTGTTTCAGATGGATGTGAAGAGTGCCTTCTTGCATGGAGACCTACATGAGGAGATCTATATGGAGCAGCCTCAGGGATTTGTGCAGAACACTTCTTTGGTTTGCAGACTTCGACATTCATTGTATGGTCTCAAACAAGCCCCTCGGGCTTGGTATGAGAAGATGGACTCTTTCTTGCTTTCCTCTCACTTCACACATCATTCCGATCACACAGTGTATATTCAGCATCAGGAGGGTGATCTTTTGATTCTTGTGCTATATGTAGATGATCTCATCCTTACAGGTAGCTCTTCCTCCATGATTCAGAGTGTTCAGAGAGCTTTGATGGAGCAGTTTGAGATGACAGATCTTGGTCTCTTGCACTTCTTTCTGGGTCTTCAGGTTATTCAATCTTTGGATGGGATTTCCATATTTCAGGAGAAGTATGCTCTTGATATGCTTCAATGATTTGGCATGCTTGATTGTAAGTCTTCCCCCACTCCATTTCAGTCAGGTGTTGTTTTGTCTTCCACTTGCTCTACTCCTTCAGTAGACCCCACTTTATACAGGCAGTTGGTTGGCAGTTTGTTGTACCTAACACATTCTCATCCTGATCTTTCCTTTGCGGTTGGCCTTGTCTCTCGGTTCTCCCATGATCCTCATGAGAGCCATTGGCAAGTAGCCAAACGTATTTTGAGGTACATTCAGGGCACCACTCATTATGGCATTCACTACACTTCAGGATCCCCTCACATCATTGGATTCACTGACTCCGATTGGGCTGGTGATGTCAATGATCGGAAGTCTACTTCGCTTTTTTGCCTTGGTTCCGTCCTATCACATGGTCTTGCAAGAAGCGTCCGCTATTGCATTATCATCTACAGAGAATGAAAATTGCGGCAAATTGTTAGCTAGTCGAGGTTTTATGGCTTCGGGCAGCTGATGACGTTTGGGTTTCCTCCAGATTGTCCCACTATTCTTTGGTGTGACAATCAGAGTGCCATTCACATTTCTCGCAACCCAGTGGAGCATCAGCGGACAAAGCACATTGAAATCCACATGCACTTCATCAGGCAGTTGATTCAGGATGGTTCTCTCATCTTGGATTACATTCCTACAGAGGAGCAGGTTGCAGACATCTTCACTAAACCTTTGGCACCTCCGCGCTATCTTCAGTTGTGCTCCATGCTTGGGGTGAAGGAAGTTGTCCTTGGGGGGTCTCAGTGAGGCCTTCCTTCCTTCATGTTTTCTTTTCAGCATGATTCTTTATCTCTTTTTGGAGAGGAGTTTTTTCCCACTGGGTTTTCTCCTTTACTCCGCTTTATAGAGATTTTCTTGTATTCGGGTACCTGATCAGGCCATGTTGCCAGGACCCTCTATTGCATTGTAGTTCCTTTGCTTTTTTCTGCATTGTTGGTAGTTGCATTGTAGCTCATCTTAAGGGTGGTGTTAAAGTAAATTAATTAATTAATTTACTCTCCTCTTAAGATTTCACTTTATGCATATATTAGTCATTTAATAATTAATATTTAATTATTAAATGCTCTCACCTTAGGGTTAGGTTTTCCTTTCGGTGTTGATCTCCTTTATAAGGATTGATCTCTTGTATTATAAATAATTCTTGATTCATTTTTTTCTCTGATAATAGATCTTGCACCTTGTCAGAGCCAAAACCCTTGTTCTTCGTTCTCTCTCTTTCTCTGTGACAGGTTTCTTGCATGCAGGTTTCTTTGGGTTCTGTGGATTTGTATTTCTCAAATCCTACAGGGGTGAGTTGAGGCAAGACCAATCTTGGGGATGCACCAAACTGCCCTCATAGCTAGATGCACAAGGTAAAGTTCATGCCTCAGAGTCGAACCCAATATCTCAAGGAGCAAACCCAAGACTCAAGCCAACTCTACTACCCGTGGGGGCTCAAATCTCTAGTATTTAGTGCATGGATAATTTTTACCAATTTTTTATTAATATATTATTTATTATTAATTTTGAGTTAGTAGTAACAAAATAATTAGACTTATTGAGATCTTTTTTTTTTCATTGAGGTAATGAAATCTATGTTGAGTTCAATATATTTTTTGAGGAATTTCAAACAATATTTTTTATTTCAATGTCTTGAATAGAGAGCATCATTTTTTGTAATGGTCCTACATTCATTACAAAAGTAATAAAATATAACAATAAAAAAAGCATAATACATAATATATTTTTAAGATATATAATACAAAGGGATACATATCCCATAAATAGAAATTTCAAACAATTTCTTTTGATCTTGTAAAAGGTGAAGAATAGATATTTTTTGTCACTATTTTGATAGTTGTAGATGAGACACTATTGAGGGTTTGATTTAAGTCTAGGGTTTCTATCCAAGGGGTTTGATCTTACCTTCTTTGATAGATCCTCCTTAGATGGTACCTTATAATATTATATAATTATTTTTATAAAACTATATGATTTTAGAACAAAATAGGATGCCCCATAAGTGGGACACACTATTGTGGGATCAACTACATATTACTAAATTCTATATAATAACATGGGATCCATTCACCCTAATTTATGATTATCTACTGTTTTCTCTATATTTTTATCTGTATAGCATATTTGTTTACATGTTATATATTAATAGAAAATATGCAAGTTGAATGGTTATGTAATTTATATATTGATAGAAAGATTTAATCTTTGAATAACCGAAAATTAGTAGATAGAAAAAATTACTATCCACTCCAAAACATGATTACATCAATGAAAATAATCTTCCTAGAATATATTACACTCCTCTTTAATGGATTCATTAATATTTATAATAGAATTTTCAAGAGATCATTTTTTAATATATACCTTGGTCAAGGTATGAAAAATATTGGTAAGGATTTAATATTAATATAGAATACTAGTAAATAAGAAACATGCTCCTTATCATCTAGTGAAATTCAAATACATGTACATAAGTAGATAACCAAAATATTAGACATCAACATTTAGAGAAGTAACAAGTGTGGTCATCTTCTAATCCAAATCATGGTAGTGGAAAAAATTTAACATTCTATATTCTAAAACACCTCATCTAGTTTCCTCATCAAATTATCCACCAAGAGATTAGAGGAAATTAGACTTTTTCAAAGCACAAAATGATTCCACCAAACATAGTGTTTCTCATTTTAAGCAAGTCATAAATGCTTTCAAACAAATTTAAGCCACGAGAAGAGAGATTTGTCCTTAATGTTATAAAACTCTTAATCAAGAGCAAATTATAAGAGGCATACAAAAATCCTCTTCTCACTATTTTCTACTTCACATTTTAATAATGAATATCAATCAATTTTATATATATATATATATATATATATATATATATATATATATATATATATATATATATATATATATATATATATCTCAGGAATCGGGTAGCACGACCCCCTATAAACTATATTTTTAACGTGATCGGCGGCGCTGGTGCGACACGCCCTCCGGTACCACGGGACGGGGGGGGAGACTAGAACTTGTGACTAGCAGAGCCGCAACGGAATTACTTAGCCAACCAAGCTAGGGCCCCCGCCCCAATTTAATATATTTTTAATACTCAAAATCTATATTTATTATTTTTCAGTAAAACTATATTTTAATAAACCTTATTAAAAAAATCATTTAAAATTAAATTAAAAATAATCAACATCATCGTATTTTTAACTCTACATATTATTTCATTTTACTTAAATTTATAAAAACCTTACATCATATTTTATAATTTATTCTTAATTAATCTTTTTACCTATATTATCTAATTTACTATACAACATTAAACAATACATACAAAATTTGAAAATAAAAAATCAACATTGAGACAAGTAACAAATGCTGCTCCTCTTTCCAAGTGAATCATAATGCTTGGAATCCTCCACATCTAAGATTACAAAGCATACCATACTCCCATCCTTAATTAGATTCTTTAATGAAAGAGTTAAAAGACTCTCAAAAACTATGAGACTGTTTCCTTCCAGAATGGTCACCCTTTAAGCAAGTCATAAAAATATACGAATAAATTTAAGCCATCAAAGACATCCAAGAGCTTACACAACTTCTATATGCTGAAAGAATACCAGTCTTAATAAATGAATATCCTTAGTGTTATAAAGCCTTACATCTTAATCATGAATATATATCAACACTCCAGAAAATTTCAGGAGAAATGACCATAACTTATTACATAAACAAATGAATTATTATTGCTGGGCGCTCGTCAACCTACTGCTTTAGGCTATTCTAGGGTTAACCGAATTACAAATTTAAAAAGACAGGATCATAAAATATTTTTCTTGACCTTGCATCTCACGCTTTCAATCTGCGAGTCCTGATCAGGAGACAACCCGCTCATCATAACACTGCAACGCACACGAACAGTAATCTTAGGGAGCTTCAACAACCCTGCTTTCATCTTCACAGGCAACTCTATGGCGATCTCCAACGGTACTTTTTTCTCCTTTTCTTCGTTTACAAGACTGGAATAAAGCTCTTCGGAGAAGGGAACGTTCGACCCAGTAAGGCTCGCCTCCAAAACAGATACATTACCAGGACTCTGATACAAACCAGGAAAACTTCCAGAACATAACTGTACGCCAGAATAGCTAAAAGCCAGACTATTATCTTCCTTATAGTGTATCCCAATTTTACTGTTTCTATTCTTAACTAGGACTGCAATATAAAACTCTGAAGTCAGTCCCGAATTTGTACTGAAATTGAAGCTCCTGGTCTCTAATCTCTCAACAGAATAGTCTGGAAGACGAGGCTTAAACACCAAGTAGAGAATACCTGCAATGATTAATAAGATCACAATAATAGAGAAAATTGAGCCAAAAAACCAGGCGAAGCAGCAACGGAGCGTTCTGCGACCGCGTTTGGGATTGAGCCGGGCATGGTGGTAATTTTGAGTGGAGGGAGCCTCCCTGAGAATCTGATCCTTTGGAAACTGTATCAACACTGACCGGGACTCTTCGCTGCCATCCTTTAAATGGTTTCGTTTACCTTGCTGGGGATGGACCTTCGCGTGGTCTGCCATTTGAAAAGTTGATTGAACAGCTAACAGTATTTGAGAAAACAAGATATGTGGAAACTGATATTGAGAGAGTATTTGTATTGGTATTTCGCGTTGTAAGCAAACAGTGATTATAGCTGTGGGCAGTTGTAATATCGCGTATTAATGAGTCAAATCAGTGGTCAGCAGTGGGCCTTTAATGGACTGGCTGAATACACGCGAGAAGATGAAGACAAAAATCCGGCATCGAGATTTATACCTCCTTGGTGACTGACACGGATCAGTCCTAAAGTGTAGAAGCTAATATATAAACATTATTCATGATCACAGGAAAGCAGTAAGTTTATTTAATTGTTTAGTTATGAAGTTTCTTATTATTTCAAATTTTATAATTCTAATATAAATATGTCTATTTGTAATTAGTATGTTGGAGGTTTACTATTGTAGATTGTAATTTTATTGTGATTATTAATGAATATAGATTATATTGTTGTCTCTTTAAGGGGGGGTGTTGGTGTAATTAAATGTCTTGTACCTTGTCCTAGGTCATAATTACACCTTAGTTAAGTTTACTTAGGGACCACATAGGAGGTTGTTGGAGAATCTCCACTTTTGGTGGAAATGATGAGGTAATGACATGTCAAGTCCACCAAAAGTGGAGATTCAACTGTCCCTAACAACAAGTGAAGTAAGACATTTAATTACACCAACACCCCCCCTTAAGTGAAACTTAAGAAGAATGTACACAAATGCAAACAATGCAAGATGGGTCCCAGCTACTAGGCCATGTTAGGTACCCATGTACACACAATGCAATGCAATCAATGCAATCTCTCACAAGCGAGGAAAGGGAGAAAACCTCATGGGACAAAACTCCCCCTCAAAAGAGAGATGAAATACAAAAAAGAAATGCTCTCAAAGAATGAGAAGGTAAAAACCCCATGTGAGGAAAAAGACCCCCCCATAAGAGAGAAGTAGAAGAGAAGCAAGGTAGCCCCCCTTCAATGTTGAGTCTCCTGCAAGAATGGTAGAAGCTCGACATTGAATGCTGAAGATGATCCAATCTCGCCGAACAACATTCCTCCCCTTGGGAAGAAACAAAACCAAGGATGTATGCAGGATATCATGAAGATGGATGATGTGTGATGTCTCTGAAGCATGCTCAAGTCTCTCCATGTTGATGCCGAAAGCTGAACCACTCCAATCAGGCGTTCTAGGCCACACTGCTGAAGAGGAAAACCCAACATCTAGTAGAGAAGAATGTAGAGCACTATCCAAAGACAAAGATATCCCCTCTGAAGATAAAGAAGCCTCCTCCAAATGCTGTCCAAAAGAATCCACACTCACGCCAAACTGAGAAGAATGATCATGTAGAGAATGAACAAGAGGGTCAAAGTGATCCCTTACAACTGAAGAAGGTGCATCTTCATCAAAGAGAAGATGAATGCTATCAAGAGTGTCCTCCAAATTTGCAAGATGAGACTCCACAAACAAGTCTGAAATACCTGTTAGGAAGCCATCCAAGGTAGCCATATCTGGAAGACTGTGTATATTCTGCTGCACTGAATCACTAGGAGCCAAAACTGTTGAATCGCAAGTATCATCAACTGCAATAGTAGATGGAGGAGATGAAGTGCATGGCTCAAGAATTGGATCTGATGTGAGTATGCCCAAGTTCAAAAAGCCAAATGTCTCCTCAGAATCATAATTGTGATCAACCATCGAAGGAATAGTGTCACCATCAGAAGCAAACTATGCAAAGGAATACAACTGAGATGAATGATCAACCACCCCAGTAGCAATGATATCTCTAGTCTCTAAGTCACGAATGATAACAGAATCAGGAGTGATGAGATGCTCCTGAATCTAGAAGCCATCTCCCTGATCCTGGACTTGAATGAGCACAAAGAGCTTGTCCTTTATATCCTGATGTTTGACCTTTGTCCTTTTTAGACTGTTTTAAAGTAGAAGGAGAAGAAGATTCAGACATTCTAGAAGGAAAATCAATGTGATTCTTTTTGAGAAGATTTTTCAACTCATCTATGTCCTTCTTATAACAATAATGTTCTTCATGTCCATCCTTCTTGCAATATGCACAAAAAGGCCTCTCCTTCTTAGATGATTCTCCTTTTGAAAAAGATTTTTTCTTTGATTGATCTGAATGTGGATTATCCTTTACTTGATCTGAATGTTGATTATTCTTTGCTTTCTTATGTTTCTTATCTAATTCTGATTCTTTCACCACCAATGCCTGAGATTTAGAACTCTTGATGAGACCCATTGAGATAAGCTTTTGTTGCTCATGTATCAACATCTCAGAAAATGATGCAAATGAAGGTGTAGTGTATGCAGACCCCATAGTCAATCTATGAGTATGAAAGCTAGAAACAAAAGAAGCATAATCAGGACCAAGTTTTTTCATTGTATTGTATACCAACTGGATGTCCTTCTTATCAATTCCACATGCTTTACATTGCTCTTTTAGATCATTAACCTTAGTGATGTAGTCTTGGATGTTGTCAAAGTTCTTAGGATCAAGATTCATCAAATCATTATCAATTTGATAGCCTCTTACTTCATCTTTAGTACCATACAATGTTTTCAATTTTTCCTAAGCTTCATGAGAATTTGTACATGATTCAATTTGAAACAAAAAATCTTGAGAAACTAGTCTACGAAGACACCCAAGAGCTTTGGCATGTTTGATCATCCATTTTAACTTTTTCTCATCATCTGTAGGTTCAGGTACCTTATTCTCAACATATAGAGAGTGACCTTCTGTCATTAGTATGTTCCATGCATTTTGATGCCATGTTGAATAATTATATGATGTGAGCAGAGGAACCTTAGAATGATCCATGAGAATGAAAGAGCAAAGCAAACAGATCAAAGGCAATGCACCAAGAGACCCCCCAAATCACTCAATCAAGAAACCCCCCAAGCAATATCTGATTTGGCACTTTATATTTAGTGCATTTACAGTTGCTAGATGCCAAGAATAGCAAGCTAGACTTGATCTTAGTGCTTACAAATGTCAAAATAGGCCATAGCATCAAGTACAATTTTTGGTACAAAATGAGATCAATCTGATCATACCACTGAGAATTACAGAAAAAATCATGCACTTTCAAAAAAAATTGCACTCAAAAATGTTACCGTAGGAGCAAGATATGAGCTCCCAAAGTTCTCAAAATGAGGACGAAGCAGAAACACCTGTGAGAATCTGAAATTTCTGGAAACACCAGGCACCAAAACCAAGAACTGATTGCACCAATGTGTAGAGCACGAAATTCTAGCCCAAATAAAAAAAAAATTGCTCAAAAAAAGGACTTAAAATGAGCGAGATATTGAGCTTCAAAGTTAGGCTGCAAAATCAAAATTGCAAACTGTGAGGGGCAGGAAATTTTCAAAAGCCTGCTGATGTATTGATGACGTCTGCAAAATAGTATGTTAAATTTGACGGTTTCATTCCCGTCACTGGAAAAAATGCCTGCCGCCTGAAAAAGCAGCGCTGCCGGAATATGCTTTGACGAAATATTCTCTCAAGAATGGAATCTTGCCGGAAATTTGTTTGGCCGGAATCTGTGTTTACCGCCGCCGGATAAGGAGTTTTGCCAAAAATTTTATTGTGATCGTCGGTAGAAATTTTCAACGCCGGCTTTTTTGAAGAGCGCCGGCTGGTGAGGGGGGTTGGGAGCTTGCGGTGGTTGCAGGTGTGGCCACGTGGCCACCAACGTACCACAGGTGAGGGGGCAGGGTACAGTCTGCGGACTATACCCTGTACTCCGCGATTTAAAAAAAAACTTTTTTTGATTTTTTTAATTTTTACAAATAAAATTTCAAACGAAATTTTACAAAAAACTGCGAAAAACTTTAAATAAATTTGAAAAAAATATTTCGCAGAGAATATAATATATATATTTTTGATCGCACTGCCGTCAACAATGATGGCGCACTGGGCCGTAACTCTCGTAAATTTTTTTGCTTCACCGGATGACTTGCTCTGAATCAGATGAATTAACAGTCGATCTTAGGGTTTTTGGCCCTTCTGGACGCGATGGCGGGGTCGGATTTGACCCAAAATGCTCCAAAATTGCAGCTACCTTCTGGATCTGGCAACCACACTTCAACTTCAAACCCTCATAGATTTGGCCTCGTATGTCCGATTTGGACGAAACAAAAGGAAAAATCAACTATCTCAAACCTTCCGGATGCAATGGTGAGCTCAGATTTGCACCAGCAAGCTTAGATATGAACCTGCAACAAAGAGCCACGAACGGAACCTCCTCAGATCTGGAATCTCTCTTCAGAAAAAGACTCTCCAATGGCTCCAAACACGCTCTGATACCATGTTAGAATTGGCTATGGATGCCACCCAAGATCTATGGACCAAATGAAAAGCACAAGAAAGAGAGAGAAAATATATGACAAGAATAAACTGTATTCAATGTCATTGATATAATATGCAGTACAATGATTACATAGGAGACCCCTTGGTTATATAGCCAAGGTGAGAACATAGAAGGGCATAAGATTATGACAAGTGTCAGAATCTTATGACATGAGACAACTAGAAGATTTATCACTCCACTTAAGGTGAAGAGATAATCACAAGATATGTCCACAAAAGGTGGAAATGATGAGGTAATGACATGTCAAGTCCACCAAAAGTGGAGATTCTCCAACAACCTCCTATGTGGTCCCTAAGTAAACTTAACTAAGGTGTAATTATGACCTAGGACAAGGTACAAGACATTTAATTACACCAACAGTATGGTTGAATAATTTTTCATTGAATCTTTTGCCCATGATTAAATTAATACAATATAATATATTCTTATTTAATTTCTAATGTCAAAAATGGGTGTGCTTTCAACATTTTCAAATGTTGTACAATGATTATGCATGCATCATCTTAAGATATAAAGTTAATAAGCATGTAACCTAAGTGTCACAGCAGAAATTTACAAAGAATAAAATATATTGTATATCAAAGCACGCGCACACACACACACACACCATAACAGTATACATAAATGAAAATTTGGCATATATGTCAAAAAATAGTTTTTATAAAATGTGATATGCAATCTCAAAATCTATATATAATCTACATGCTAAATAGTTGAATCAAATCTTACAGGTCCAATTGACCTACTATTTGTGGTGGACATTTTTTTGCAATGGATCATTTATGTGTGTTTGGGGGCTTCCTTTTGTGGGTGACAGGTTGTGGTGGTCTCTCAACCTGTGGTGGATCCTCAAAATGTGGTGTCTTTATACCATGATGCTTTCTAGTTGATTTATGTAAATTTGGTTGCATCTAAAAGTCAAACAATAAATTTGATTAATTATTTTAATGGTAAATATACATAATTGACTAGTAAATATGAAATTTTCTTCAAAAAGTAAACACATAACACCAATGAGGCTTTTAGAACTGAGTAAGGAGTATGTTGTCCCTTGCACACATGCCTCGTTGAAAATGAGAACCCCTTTTTTCTTTCTCTCTTTTTGGGTTGACATGAGTCGTATTCCTAGTCTTTGCTTTTTGAGGTCAATGTTTTTCCTAGGGAAGATTTGTAGATTTTAACTCTAGTAGTTAGATGAATTTTGTTCATTAGGGGTTTTGAGATTTGTTTTAAGTCATTTTGAGTAAATTATGAATTTTGCACCCTATTCTGGATTGTGGGGATTTTGAGTACTTCTAGATATGGTTTATTTTTGTATTGGAATTGCAAAGTTTACTAAACATGTTGAAATTCGATATGGTTATAGATACATCCTTCTTCAATCAAAACTCTCACAATATCCCCTTTCACTTCAAAAATTTGCAATTTTTTATGATCTCATGTATGTTTGGACTTCGTGACCTCCCCTTTCTCCTACGCGAGTCAATCATTAAAGGCAATTTTTTTTGGGTATTTGAGTGTAGATTGAAGTTTTGTCCATGCATTCTAGCTGTTGGCACTCTCAAATTTCACAAATTTTAGATGCCCATTTCAAATTTTTGCTTCTGCACTTTTAGGAGTGCACCTAATGAAATTTGCTTGAATGACCTACTTTGGAGGGTCAAATTTTGGAGTATGTTGATTTTGATGCAAAACCCATTTGCACACACTCATGTGTCCTATGTGATTGTACATGTCAATTTTTAGCTTCCTATGATGAGTTTTGTCAGGGTTTTGAAAAGCGAAGCTGGAGGGTTTGGTCACATTTCTGCTGTTTGCAAACATTCAGTTTTGCAAAGTAGTCTCCCATTTGAGCTTGCATTTTGCAACCAATTGATTGTCATGATAAAATGGATGGTGTTCTGCATTCTCCATACCAAAATGAGCTCACGTGCCAGTTTTTAGAGCCGCATGATTTGATTTGCTATTTTTAGCAGGTCAAATCCAAATGCAATTTCTTCAGTTTTGCATCTACATTCCTGACAACCTTTCTGAGAGGTCAACTTCGACCTTCAATATCTTTTGATGGGTGATGTTTCAAGCTAATCCCTCTTGCACACGTGCTCCCTATACCAAAGTGATCTACTGTGTCCAGTGGCAGCTCACCAGGAGTTGATTTGCTATTTTTCCAACGAGGTGATCTCTTGAGTTTTAATTGGTTCTGAACAGCTGATCGTTGCAGAAAGTTAAACTGACCAACTTTGACAGTGAATAACTTTTGCCTCGTGATTGATTTATCTGATCCATCTATTGCATTACATTCTTGGGTTTGATGGCTACATGTCTGCAAGTTTTTATGTCCCCGAGTGGTCATTTGACTAGTTTCCCAGATTGATTTTGGAGCCTACTTGGCCACTTTTGCACATTTTGCAAACATGTCAGGAAGTGAGTTTTAATGGCAACCCATTTTGTGTTCTCACTTCACAAGCATTCAAAAGGCTATGACAGGTCCATTTGAGCACGAAAGTTGTTTGAAAATGAATTTTTTTTAGCCGGGCCCACATGGGGACCTGACATGCTTTGCATAATTGTGCCATTGTAATTGATAAAGTGTCTCAAAGAGATGGAAAATACTTGTTTAATGTTTGCCTGCAGCAAAGGCAATTTAAGCAAGTAAATTGTGGAAACACATGTGAGACTCGTAACACCTTTGATTTATTGACTCCAAGAATAGTATTGTCATGAAGCACAAATTTGGAGGAAAAAGGATGATGCTTCACTTTCAAGTGCATGGGGTTAAGTCACAACACTTTTATTCTTGCTAGATTGTTTGGAAAACCCTATTGCTTTAGTAATGGACATAAAGGGATATAATTCTCAGTAAAAGGTAACTTTTGAAGGGTTAATGCTATTCAAAGTTTTGCCTGAATGGATGCATGTGTTTGCAGCCATGGCTCAAAATTGAAGAGGGATTCAGTTAGATATGTATTCAATTATAAATGCAAACAAGCACTCATCGAATGCTTTGTTGTGCGTGGCAACACAAATATGATTTAAAGCTCCACAAACTGAATGAAATGCAAGGAGCTCTTATATTGACAATGCACTTGCAAATTGGGATTACCTTGAAGATTTTCCTTCATGATGTAATGAAAACACAAAATGAGATTTGATTGGGGGAAAGGGTGTTTACTTGTAGATAAACATCAGATCTTAACTAGATGACAGAGAATGAGAGTGTAATGTGAAATCTTGGCACAAAGAATGGAAAGTGGTTGTACCTATCAAGACAACCACACACCAATGAGGGAGTTTCAAGAAAAAGAAGCATGGAACGCCCATATGGTAGGGCACGTGTAGTTACCAAAACATTGAATGCATTGAGATCACTCAAAGTAGAACTTAATGGAGTTTAAAGTGGATATGGTTCAGGCTTTTTGAAGAGTATAGGTATGGCCCTAAGGGGGTTATCTATGTGTAATGGTGCTTGAGCAGCGTGGGAGCTGTGAAGCAAAGTATGAACGCCAACATTGCAGGATTATGGAGCACATCATTCAACAGAGCACAGAGTATGTACCCTGCACAAAATGAATTGATGGAGAGAACTTAGAAACCTTAAAGCAAATGCGCCTGGCAGTGTTGACAAGGCAAAAGAAATTCCAAAACCCGCGGCCTTCTAGGCATAATACCTCTATAAATGTGATCTCAAGCAACGCCATAGGCCGGTGTGAATGATTAAGAAGGCAGAAGATACAAAATGTAATCATCAAAAGGCTGTAAAAGCTTTCAGAGAAAAACTAGAAAGCATTAGAAGGAAACGTGCTTGGCATAGGATGTGGGTAGCCATCAAAGCATAATGAAATGCCATTGTTATAACAGAATATGCACAAAATATGTATGTTGAAAAGGTCTTAGAGAATTTTTAGAAGCTTGCACCAACTGAATATGGGTGACATCCATCAAAGAACAGAGGACTCGAGTCAGTTGAAAAGCCCTTAAAAACTTTCAAGAAATGCATTTGGTCCGAGTTTCCTCCAATTAAAGGTGCGGTTGGTAACAGGGTATGAGCACCCATTTCATTGCACAGAGAGGTGTTGGGATATTAAGGAGCACCATATTCATCAATGCAGGGTATACTCCAAATGGGAATGTTGAAAATGCTTCAGAAACTTCAACACAAATGCATGCAACCATGAAATGAAGAATGCAATGGAAAAAATGGTGGGAGAATTTGCAGAGCATGGTTGTCATTGCTAGCCCATAGATGAAAGCAAAAGTTAGGGAAAAAAAAATGGAGCAAACTAAGATCAACGGTCAAGAAAATAGATGCAAATGCAGCAACATCAAGACCGTTGCCCACTATATCACGATCGAAAGATGCACACCGGTTAATTTCCACGATATGGCGGGCTACTACCATGTGGCATGTGTGGGGCCTGGTTGAATTTCATAAGCATGGGTATATCTCCAAAATTCCTGATGAGAATTTTAAAGGCTCATATTTCGAGAGGAAAAACATTTGAAAATATTAAAATTTTGCCCAAAAAAAATGAAGGCTAGTGTGGCAGGCCCAGGCAAAGTCTCCAATGAGCTGATGAAAATTTATTTTAAATGGTGAGCGAACATTTAAAATGCAAAATTTAAAATATGTTGCCTGTGAAAATACAAATGGTGGACCAAGCAAATGGAAATATTTTCTCGACAAAGTAATGTGTTTTATTCTACAAAGGAAAATATTTTAGATTTTCACTTTGAAAGGTGAACTTTAAATATTTAGAGGAGATGTTTTAAATAAAACATTTAAATATTATGTGTTGGGCAGTGAAAAGTGTGAGAGATATGGGTAAAGTTTTCACCCAGTGAAATTTAAAGCTTTTTAGGAAAAGGAAAATATTTCAAATGGAAGAGTGAAAGGTTTTATGTGGTGGAAATAAGATGCACGTAAAGTGAATAAATTAAAATTTGAGTGTAGTAAATAAAGTGGATTTGTTCACTTTGTAAAATAGAATATTTGATTCACTAAAAATGGAATAAAATACAAAGTGAAGTTGTAGCAAACAAAGAATAGGAAAATAAAAGGATTTTCACAGAATAGACACGAGGTATTTTCACGTAGCTAAATGATAGATGAAATTTCTCCACATGGAATTTTTTTTATGTTGCTTCACAATAGACAAAAAAGGAAAATGAAGAGGCAAATTCAGTTGGAAGAGAGATGAGAGATGCTTTAAGAAAATTTGTTGATCAACGAGGGAGAATTTTCCAGATTGATTCTATGGATCAGATTGATTTTAAGGCTATTAAATTTTTTTTCTTTTATTCTCTTCTCTCATTGTAAAGAAGAAGGTTGCGATTCCAATTTCTGAAAGCTCTGCAAGTCAAGCAGAAGCTCTGGGTAGAATTGTATAGCTGGGAGAAATGTAATTGAGTCATTAAATCTAAAAGTGTCTATTCTGAATTATGCTTTCATGTTTATATTTTAGCTGATAATTGTCTCCATTTCTGAGATATATAATTACTCTTTTGGATTCAATAATAAAATTATCTGATTCTTTTCATGCACATTTGCTACATTAGAGTGATATATGTTGTTGCCTTATATTCTGAGAATAACGTAATTGCTTTAATGAAGCACGAGCTGCATTTATTATTGCCTTTTGTTCAAAGGATAGTGTAATTGCTTCAGCACATGTGATAGGAGTACTATGTTTTAGGTGGATCTATAAGAAGAGTTATTAGATAAAACTTTAGTGATCTGGTTGTCATAATGTGATAACATTTACAAGGATCTTCATAACATGTTCAACACTGTAGGATGAATGCTGGTTATATGTCTCCATAGCCCATTTTCTGGGACTGGTCAAGTGTTATACTTTCGTTGTTTTCAGCTTGGTCCCAAATCTTCAAAATTAAAAATCATTTTAAATCCCTAGGTGTTGTAGTTATCTCATGCTCCAAATAGTTGATATTACTGATGAACAACCAATTCTATTTAGTATTATCCTATTATGTTGAGCTATTAAATGATATTATCTGTTGTTGTTAATGTTGTTTATGATAATAGTGCAAAGATTGTAAAAGCATTAATGGATCACCCTCTCGGGTCTTGCAGAGCCCAAAGTGTAGGAGGCTTTTAAAGTCCTCGTCAGTTGGTCCAGGTCCTTTGATCTGCCCTTGATTGGAATTGGAAATTCCATAGGTAGATTAGAAGACCAACCTAGTTATAGTAAAAAAAAAACAAACCAACACTAGCCATTGATTTAGCTCCTACATCTTGAAAATATTTCAGTTGTTTGAAGTATTGATTGGGTCAATTTTGTACTTGGAATTCTTGTTAGCTTCACAAACTAGGTGTGTCGACCACACCTTTGACCATAACTAATATAAGTGTTAAATTCATATTTGAATTGATGCCAATTTGTAATTTATAAATTTCATAATGATGTTAGTCTTGTGTGATATTTGAATCAAAATTGATTATAATCCCTATAAATATACAAATGTCCTAATGAGATATGATAGACAAGTATAAGAATGATTGAACAAATGTATGAAATCTTAAATGATCCTTAGGCTAAGGTTTTAACTCTTACAACATTTCCCCTAAACCTCACCCCATCTTAATAAAATTAGGGCATAGTGAGAAACTTACAAACTTAGGGATTTCAAGAGTATGGATTGTTGTTGGTCTCTTAAAAGGGGTCCCGATACTTCTCCTAGGTTTTATGTTCATGATGTTTAAATCTAGGCCTTCATTTGTCATTTGTACACTCCTTGTAATCCTTAGTTCCTTCGAGATTCTTTTCAGTTTAAATTGTGGGGTCTATATTGATCTTTCATTATGGGGGTTTGTTTCATGTTGGGACATACCACGTTGTCACTAAAATCCTCCATTTTCCATATTGCGATCCCATCCCTTCCTACCCATTCTCCTTTCTTAATCCTTCCAATTCACATCTTGTCAAGATTCAACTCCTATTGGGATACATCTTATCACCAGGTAAATACCTTCTCATCCATTCACTTATGACTTTTTCTTGCAAAGACTTTATCTTATGGAATTTCCACTAGATAAATGATATATCCTTATCCATGCAAACTTTCCACAATTTCCATGCATGCTTAGGCATTTGCAATGGCTCTCACTACATTTTAGTTATGAAGGTCTCAATGAAATATCCATATTGTGGAGGTTTGATGCAAATTCGGATTTATCCCATAATCTTTCATTTTCCTGCTTTATTCCTTACCTTACCAGAGGTCCATAGCATCCATCACTTCTACAAACTTCCACAACATCCCAATCTATTCTGTTTTCCCACAATATCCATACTTGCCTCGAATCTTCGTTATGTCATACCTTTCGCCTTCATTGCTTCCAAAGATTCCTTATGTGGGATTCTACTGGTATTTATCAGATATTTGTATATAACACAAATTCCTGTAGGATTCATATGGTATTGAAGTTCAGTATAAACTAAAACAGGGTGAATGGTTGAATCTCAAAAAGAAGAAACAAAGATTTAAGATTGATACATATGACATTCTACTTACAACACATCAAATTCTTGCAATGTCCACATCTTCATTGAAATTTTGCAAGGAGTTAAAACTGTTGGGCGACAGGGATGCTGATACACAACTTTGTTGTGGTTACTAGACTGACAGAATGGAAAAACAAACACATAAAATGCACAGAGTACACACAGTGACAACAAGACTAAACAGATAGAAAATAACTTTGCATATATTCCTTGTTTTCTTCAAAATACAAAAACTCAGAGGATATTCTCTGATTTGCATGAACAAAATAAAACTAAACTAACTTGGATAGATGTCCAATACAAATGGTGCTACTCTCACACCGAAATATATAAACTGCTACAATCCTGTAGTTGCAGCTGACAATGTGTTGTGTCTGCTAAAACATTCCTTTTGTGCTGTTGTTGTCATTGGTTATGTGTTGAACATTCCCTTTTTCATCTGTTTTTGTAGGGTCTTCTTCCAATACAAAAACTTCTCTCCAATGAATGCAAAGACATTCCTTTTTGTCTTACTTCAAAATGCTCATGAGAATGAGCGCTACTTTCAAATTTCAAATTCACCTAACTCATTAATTGTTGCAGGTGTTCGTTGGCTGTAACAAGTCCAAAAACAAGTGCATAATTTGAGTTTAAAATTTATCTACCATATTGAATGCTGCAGGTTACATTGGCTAGAACTTGGGGTCTTCATTTGACATGGGGGCTGAGCTGACAGTTCTGCTGACTATAGAATATTAAATACTCCAACACTCCCCCTTAATCTACAAGTCAGCTGTTAATCAGATGTTTCCTTCCAGAGCTGATCTCTGAAGCTATTTATAATGCCAAGCCTATCTCTTAGGCGTTCAAAACTATCCTTAGGCAATGCTTTGGTGAAGATGTCAGCGAGTTGTTGCTCAGATTTGCAATACTGAAGTTATATCTCACCTTGTTCTACCAACTCCCTTATGAAGTGATATTGAATCTCAATGTGTTTACTTCATCCGTGGAAGACTAGGTTCTTCGTCAGCGCTATGGAGGACACATTGTCACAATGAATGATTGTGTTGTCAATTTGTTGCTACTATAAATCTGCAAGGATCCTCCTCAACCAAATAGCCTGACAAGCTGCTGCATTCTTCGCTATGTATTATGCTTCTATTGTGCTGAGAGAGACAATCGACTGCTTCTTTGATGCCCATGAGATTGCACCCGATCCCATGTTGAAGACATAGCTAGATGTACTCTTCCTATCATCCACATTTCCTGCCCAATCACTATTTGTGAAACCATCCAACTTGAACTCATTAGATGTTGCATACAAAATGCCATAACCGGTTGTTCCATTGATATACCTCAAAATCCTCTTTCCTGCTTTCCAATGTGTCTCCTTAGGTTCCTCCATGAACCTAGATATCAATCTTACTACATACATTAAATCAGGCCTAGTTGATGTCAAGTACATCAAACTTCCAACCATGCTTTTGTCAAGGGTTGGGTTAACTTCCTTACTGCTGTCATTCTCACGCAGTTTCAGACCTATTGCTATTGGTGTGGGGGTAGGTTTGTTGTTATTCATTTTGAACCTTCTTAAAATCTGTTTGGCATAGTTAGATTGTGAAATAAAAATGTCATGTTATGTCTGCTAAAATTCTAACCCAAGAAAATACTTCAAAAAACCTAAATCTGTCATCTCAAATTCATTTTTCATCACCTCCTTAAAATCAACAATTTTG
This sequence comes from Sequoia sempervirens, assembly GCA_007258455.2. NCBI lineage: Eukaryota > Viridiplantae > Streptophyta > Pinopsida > Cupressales > Cupressaceae > Sequoia > Sequoia sempervirens. The sequence continues at coordinate 770,875,500 of VDFB02058242.1, forward strand.
TTGTCATTGTTACCAGTAAAAATTAAATCATCTACATATAAAACAACAATTAAAATACCACCTTCAGCTGATTTGATATAGAGTGTGGGCTCACTGTTGCTTTTACTAAAGCCATTGCTCAACAAATAAGTGTCTATTCTGTTGTACCATGCCCGATGAGCTTGTTTCAGCCCATAAAGAGCTTTCCAGAGCCTATACACTTTGTCCTCTTTCCCTGGGACTTCATAGCCAGGTGGCTGCTCCTCATACACTTCCTCCTTCAGCACTTCGTTCAAGAAGGATGACTTTACATCCATCTGTAGTACTTTCCACTGATGTGCAACTACAATGACTATCTACATTGTTTCCAGCCTTGCAATTGGTGCATATATCTCATCATATTCAATACCAGGTTGTTGTTTGTACCCTTTGACAACAAGCCTTGCTTTGTTTCTTTCAATTTTCCCTTCTGCAGTACACTTGGTCTTATAGACCCACTTCACTCCAATCACTTGTTTACCCTTGGGTAAATTGATCAACTCCCATGTTTGGTTTCTCTCTATAGCTTCCAACTCTTTATCCATGACCTTACACCACTTCTCTTCTTTTACTGCTTCCTCAAAGTATGTTGGATCACTATAGGAGAATAGTGCAAAATCCAAGCTCTCATCAAAATCAGCACGTTGTGTGTTGTCATAGATCTCCTTCACACTCTTTGTTTTTCTTGGCATCAATGATGCGAGTGCGGGATCTAAATTTGCTTTCGAACTGCTGCTACTCTGACCTCTAGAGCTATTGTACTGCTGATTGTTGGAGCTACTGCTCTGCTGAGTTCTGGAGCTGTTAGTTTGTTGTCTCTGTTCAGTGCTGCCAGACTGTTCTCTCTATTGAACACTGCCAGATTTACTATTCTGCTACAGATCATCAGAGCTGCTATTTTCCAATTCTCTAAAATGGTTTCTTGCTGAGCTATTTCTTTCTTGAGCTCCCCCTATGTTGCTATCATCTGCAACTTCATCATCAAGGGGTATTGTAATTAAAATACCCATGGTGTCATCTATCATTCCATCCCATGCTTCATTCTCAATAAATAAAATATCCCTACTAATTACAACATTCTTGGTGATGGGATTGTACAATTTGTAGGCTTTTGACTCCTCACTATAGCCTATGAAGATACACTTTTCTCCTTTATCATCAAAATTTTTCCTCTTCTCTTTTAGCACGAGTGCATATGCTACACACCTAAATATCCTTAAGTGCTCAACACTCCATTTGTTGTTTGTCCATACCTCTTGTGGAATCCTATCATAGACAACTTTTTTGAGGCACCTATTTAGTATATAGATTGTTGTTGCTATAGCTTCTCCCCAAAATATGTGTGACAACCCTTTTTCTTTCAGCATACTTTCCGCTAGTCTTGAATGGTCCTATTCTTCCTTTCTGCCACTCTATTTTGTTGTGGGGTATACCTAGTTGTAAATTGTTTGTGAATTCTCTCATTCCTACAAAAATTTAAGAATTATTTGGAGATGTACTCTCCCCCTCTATCTGTTCTAAGGGATTTGATATAGTGACCACTCTCCTTCTCTACTGCTTCCTTAAACCATTTAAACTTCTCAAAGGCTTCCGATTTGTTTTTCAAGAAATAGACCCATATTTTTCTACTATAGTCATCTATGAAAGTCATCAAATATGTATTTCCTCCTAAGGTGGGGGTTTTCATGGGTCCACACAAATCTAAGTGCACTAACTCTAGTGGTGCCTTTGCTCTCCTAGAATACCCGGATTGAAATGGTTGCCTATGTTGTTTTCCTAAAATGCAAGCCTCACACTTGCCATCGAGTTCTACAATGGATGGTAAACCCCTAACCATACCTTTCCTAGACAATAAACTTAAACTTGAAAAGCTTAAGTGCCCATACCTTAAATGCCATAGCTTGGATGGGTCTTTGATGACTGTCTTGAATGCAGACTGTTGTTCGACTGCCGACCGTTGTGAAACTACTATCAGTGCTAGTGAACAATTTTGTTTATGATCGTCTATTGTTCCTGTCGTAGACACTATGTGCATCCTGAGAGGAAAAATTCTATTTCTCGTCATTTGCACTGCAACCATCACTCTTTTGCTGCCTACTCTATCAAATATTTTGCATTCTCCATTCTCCATCGTGATTTTATAACTATTTTGGACCATTTGTCCAATGCTCAATAGGTTATGTTTTATGCCAGGGGCATAATAGACATCTTGGATTTGTTGTCTTTCACCATTCTTGGTTTGGATGTTGACTACACCTCTTCCAATGATGAAAACCTTCTCATCATTTCCCATTTTGATCTCAATTTTTATACTATTATCAATGGAGGCAAATAAATTCTTGTTACCACTCATGTGGTTGCTGCATCCATTATCGAAGTACCATACTTCATCATTGCTGCATTCAACAAGGTTGCAAACAATGAAAACATGTGACTGTTTGTCATTTTCAGCTTTGTTCTCATTTGCTACATTAGCATTTTGGCCTCCATGGTCATGCTGCTTCTTTCTACATTCACTAGAATAATGGCCATATTTGTGGCAGTAATAACACTACACATTGCTCTTATCACTCCTTTGATTTGAACTGTTGTTCATCCTTTGGTTCTGGTTTGCTGTCAGTGAATTGCTCATCCCCTCTATGTTGTCAGAACCTCCTCTTCCAAAATTGTTTTTGCCTTTGCCTCTTTGACCTCTTCCTCTATTGTTTCTTCCTCTTCCCCGATCTCTTGCATTGGTCTGAGCTTTGAATGCTTGCTCTAGGGAAGGAGCGGATTTGTTCAACCATTTCTCATGGGTTTGTAGTGAACCTGTCAACTCATCTATGGTCATTTGAGACAAGTCTTTTGCTTCTTCAATGGCAACTACTACATAGTCGAACTTAGTAGGCAGACTTCTTAGGATTTTTTCAACAATCCTTTGCTCTTCCATTGTTTCTCCATTGACTCTTAGCCGATTTACTAGGGTTGAAACCTTAGTGTGGAAATCTGAAATGGACTCATTATCTTTCATTTGTAGAGTCTCAAAGTTTCTTCTCAAGAGCTGCAACTTAGCTAACCTCACTTTTTCAATCCGTTTATAACTATTTTGCAATATTTTCCAAGCTTGTTTTGAGTAATTTGCTACTGCAATACATGGGAAAATAGCCTCACTCAAGGTTGCCTCAATCATGTTGAGGGATTTTGTATCCTTCATTCTTATCTCTTTCAACTGATTTTTCTGTGCATTTGAAAGGGTTGCAAATGCATTTGGGTCAGTGATATCATTGAACCCATTTGTGACCAACTCCCATAAGTCATTTGCAACTAAGATGGTTCTCATCTTCTTAGCCCATATATCATAATTTTTTCCATCAAAATTTAGTGGTTGTTGTCAACCTTTGTTCTCACCTCCTACCATATTTCTCAATTTTGAGAAGATTAAACAATGCCTAGATAACCTAGGGCTTTACCCATAATAAACAAACTAACTAACTTGAATGATTGAATACCCAGAAAAATAGGGCTCTGATACCACTTGTTGGGTGGCAGGGGTGCTGATACACAACTTTGTTGCTATTACTGGACTGATAGAACAAAAAAACAAACACAGAAAATACACAGAGTATGCACAGTGACAGCAAGACTAAACAGACAGAAAATAACTTTGCATATATTCCTTGTTTTCTTCATAATACAAAAACTCAGAGGATATTCTCTGATTTTCATGAACAAAATAAAACTAAACTAACTTGGACAGATGTCCAATACAAATGGTGCTACTATCACATTGAAATACATAAACTGCTACAATCCTATAGCTACAGCTGACAATGTGTTGCATTTGCTAAAACATTCCTTATGTGTTGTTGTCACTGGTTCTGTGTTGAACATTCCCTTTTTCATCTGCTGTTGCAGGGTCTTCTTCTAATACAAAAACTTCTTCTCTCCAACGAATGCAAAGACATTCCTTTTTTTCTTACTTCAAAATGCTCATGAGAATGAGCACTACTTTCAAATTTCAAATTCACCTAACACATTAATTTTTGCAGGTGTTTGTTGGCTATAACAAGTCCAAAAACAAGAGCATAATTTGAGTTTCAAATTTATCTACCATATTGAATGTTGCAGGTTATGTTGGTTGCAACTTGGGGTCTTCATCTAATGTGGGGGCTGAGCTGATAGTTCTGCTGACTGCAGAATATTAAATACTCCAACAAAAACAAGGAGAAATATGATTTTTAGAAATTAGCAAACTTAATTTTAAGCCCGATATTAATGATATCATACATCCATGACTACACTAGAGTTTTGCAATATCCACATTACTTTTGAAACTCCACCAAAACTTAATAAAAAGGAAAATTGATTATTTTTCTTGGCGATTTCAAACTTTTTGCATCTCAACAATTGTAGAATGTCTGTAGTAATGGTAATGGAAGATTGAATTCAAGGAATTAATTTGTATAATTTTAAATTAATGAGTCATATAATTTCTTATGCAAATTTTTATTTTATGTGTTATGGTTATGAAAGTTGATATCCTGCGATAGTCAAGTTTCCTATAAAAGTTATTTCTTTTTTGGAAAGATGGTTTGTGAGGTTATTTATTAGGTTGTTTTATGTAGGGTTAAGTTTCAAGGGTTTCCAAGATGAAGTATGAGTTTAAGGGACTCTTCCTTCAATCAAAAATCAATTCAAGTTGGAATTTCATAGGAGATTCTAACTTATGAAATGTAGATATTGAGGATTTTAAAGAGCAGATGTTTGGAAGCAACCCTTATTCAAAGTCAAAGAATTTGGTCGGTAATGGAATTGCATAGGCTATTGGATTCCCTCCTTCAATCCAAATTCCAAAATTCAAAATGGAATATAGGGAATTCTACTTCACTAATTCTAGAAAGATTATTGCATCTAATGGAAGGGTTGTAGTAGATATGTCTATTGTAGCAATCACTAAAGAATTTGGAATCCCTTCACATCCTACAGTGATTGATGTAACCAAGGAGCATGGTAATTATTTATGATCAAGGACTTGAGAAGTAACTAAAGATCACCAATGAGAATTGGATGGAAAATCCAAGAGGGGAATCACTCAAGATGTCAAAGGACTTGTTTAGAAGTGATTTCACCACAAAAAATATGATTTGGAAACTTTGTTAAGTAGAGTGATGGGCTTAGGGTTAGTCTATAGATTGGAGGATTGTATGTTCTATTTTATTGAATAAGTAATAAATACAGGAAGGTTCATTGGGCGAAGCTAATCGATAACAACATCTACAATTAGTTATGATGTTGAAGGATAATAAAATATTTTGCGTAACATCATATGTGTTCATGCTTGTATGAAATTTTAGAGACCATTAGTAAACTTGTGTAGGTAATGTTGGAAATGCTCTGGGACAAATGAAAGTATATGAATGTCCTTAATCTACAATTACAAAATTATCTCACTATAGGAGAGTAAATGATGCTTTCATGAGTATATCACAAGAATGTTGTAAGGAGATTTGAGTAAAAGGTTGTCAAACCAAGATATGCAATCAATAAAAGGCTTTAGCTACTAGTATATATTCAATTTCAAAATTTCACTTATTTGAGAATAAAAGGCTTCCTTGGCGAACCATACAGGCTTCCAAAATATCCCATTAAAAAATTGTTGGGAATCAAGGTGTCTCAACCTTGGCAATTCCTAAGTTATTTATTTATTCTTATTTTATATTTTCCCATGGATAAATATCATTTATGTTAATAAATATTTATGGTCTATCATAAGTGGCATGATATTTTGAGTTGACGCTTTTGCCACATGTTAGTGGCTTGAAAAATAAGTTATTAATTTTCAAAAGATGCCCATTTAGTGGTCTAACATGGAATTCCTATTTTTAGGGATGTTATGATAGATTCTATGACAACTATAAGGGTTGAAAGTAGGGGATACCATTTTGGATGTGAGAATCATCTATGACACACATAAGAGAATCTTTGCATAAGCTATTGATGGTCTATGATGCATGTAAGGGAATCTCCTATTTTATAGGGATTCTTATGAAAACTTGTGAAAAGGTGTAATATCATGTAAGAGACCATGTTTAATGTAATCATTGTATGGATTTTTACCATGGTATTTCAAAACCTTGATTTGACCCATGGTAGTATTTTATGGTAGTAGTTTGAGCCCCCATGAGTCTATACATTGAGGGGCTGAGATGAAGACATTATGAGATGTTCTATAGGTACACAAATGTTGCTAGATTGGAGATTGAGGAAGTTCTATGTATTGTAATATCTTTGAAGAATAAAATAGGTTTACCCTCTTTTCTTGATGGATTTTTTTTACTCGAAAGGTTTTTCTCCATGTAAATCCTTTTGTTATGTGTATGACTCTTGAGTTATGTGATTTATTTGTAGTATAAATAATTTCTCTAGATTAATTTCTACAAGTTTATGTTTTATATTTGCAAGTTAAATCAAATTTCCATATCATAGTGGTTTCCTTCATTTCTAACAAAAAATGGTGTTGCTTGTTTAGTGAAATTTAAATAGTTGTGTCACTCAAATAAACTCCTAAAGGATTTGCACTAAGTTGTTGTCTCTTATCCTCTTAATGTGGCAAAAATATCATTTTCTTATCCTTCCTCCCAATTTGTAGAAGGTTTATATGTGGAGATGTAGTTTTATCATTGAATCTAGATTTCCACCATTCTAGGAAATATTTTGATCCTTACCATAAATTAAGGAATAATATAGGAAGACATTTTAGGCATAAGAGGAAAATTGAATATTTTTGGGCCAATTTCCCAAATGAACATGAGGTAAGGAAAATATCCTACTCAAGGCTTCCTTTGGATGAAATCAATCATTTCAAGGAAATGTTGGTATCTAATCAAGTGGTTGATAATGGAAATTTGGTACAACAAGAAGAATATAAAGTTGTGTTTGATAAACCAATTCCTCTCCTAGATTGGTTTGAAGAATAAATAAATAACGTTGATGAGATAATGGAACAAGTGCTTTGATATAACAACATATGGGTTGAGATAAACACTTCTAAATTGATGGATTAAAATACCCCATAAACATATGACTTGATGGAATCAAATGTGTAATCAGGGAAAAATTATCAAGGTTGGACAATAAAGCATATAAATCAGACCCTAATAAGCAATGAAGTAGAAATAAGCATAAAGACATAAAAAATGAAACAATATTACCAAAGAGTCTTCATGCCACCATTGATTCATCTCCATCGCACTTCTCCATGTTGCTTGATATGAATAATTGCCCTTAGATTTTGGAGTATGCAAATAGGCCTAACGATAATGACAAAGAAAAATATTGAAGATTATAATTGACTAGAATGCACTTGACTTGGTAGTATGTAGATAAGCTAGATAGCATGTAGACAAATTCACTAGATAGCAAGAGGTAAGTTAACAATGACAAAATGGATGTCTTTTATAGAATTTCAATTTTGTCATGAAGGGCTAAGATTGAAAGGTTAATTTGACCTAAAGATCAATGACCAAGAATGAAAACTTTGTAGTATGGAATAGGGTTAGGGAAAAATTAGGGCAAATGATAAGGATAAATAGTTAGGATTGAATCATAAGATAATTCAATCAAGGGCTATAATTAAATGAGACGTCAAGAGATAAGATTTGATGTGGAAGATAAGATTGGAATGGACAAAGAGGTTGTAGGAGAAATTTGAATGAATTATTAAAGAATAAAAATATTATTTAATTATAGAAGACATGTGACATGTTGGCCTTTTGAATTACATAATAATTTAATTCAAAATTTGGGAAGATACAGACAAGTTAGTAAGCAATTAAATGGTCTATGCAAGATCATGGAGGTCCAAAAAGTGGCGATGTGAAAAAAAGGCATTTTTAACACACCCAAAAATGCAAAATTTCTGCTTTGACTTTTTGCAGGCTTGGGTGGAAAGTACTAGTGTCAAACCTAATACCAACCTGAAACAAATATCCATTTAGTTTAAGTCAGAATTTTTAATTTTGTTGGGTTAGGGCCCAACCAATTTTTTTATTTTATATATTATAATAATTTTTTAATATATATTTATCATTTAAAATATGAAAATTAAATTAAAAAAATTATAATAATGGTTTTTTTTTAAACATTATTATAATGTTTGTTAATTTAATATTATATAGTAATATATTTAATATATTATAATATTATATTTTATTATATTATTATATAATATAATAATTATTATATTAGATTATATTATTATATAATATTATATTATTATATAATAATATATTATTATATAATAATATATTATTTTATAATATAATATAATATAATATTATATATATATTATAATATACTATGTATTATATTATAATATAAATATATTATATATTATATTTTTATATTATACATTTCAAAAACATGCTGCCAATTAATATATGGTCGGATCTTGGACTTGACCATATGTTAAAAAAAGTATAAAATAGGAAACATATATCCCTTTCTTGCGTTATAAATTAAAAAAGAAAAACTCGAGAGCTCATTTTTAGCTCATTGTGCGCACATTTTTTTACTAGCCAACTTAGATATCCATTCCCAGGGAATCATTTTGCTCAAAATCAATCAAATTTCAAAGGTATGTTTTGATTTTTATGTTTTTATTCAATTTATATTATTTTTGCATTGTTTTTTTTTTAATTTTAGTCAAAAATACGGTAAATTTGATAGGTTTTTTAGAGCATCAAATCATTGTTAATTTTGAATTTTTTTTATCAATTAACATGTTTAAAATGGATCAACATGAAAACCCTAACCCCACACAAGATGAAAACCCTTCAAATCCTCCTTCACCATGACTGTTGTTTCCAAACCAAAATGTGCCAACAATGCATGAATCTATTCATAGAAATTTAGATCAATTGAGAAATGTATGTTGAATCTTTGAGACACTCACTGAGCTATCAGACATGAAAAATACTTTGGAAACAATCATTTCAAATGTTGAAACTTTGGCAACTCAACATAATAGATTTGCATAGTGGTGAGAGGAATAAAGGTAATTTTATGTTGATGGGTTATCATATGATGAGGTGAGGGAACTTGATATTGACAAATCCCAATTAGCCCAATTATTCTATGATTATAGAACATGACAGCCTGTTAATGTGTGGAAACCAAAATTTTCAATTAAATGGTGCACTCATAGAGGCATATTAGATAATTTTTGGAGACATTCGTGGATGGTTTTTGATAAACCACCCAACAACAATCTTGATATCCCTTAGTATTTTCTCCAAAAATTATATGTTGAGTTTGTGCTAGGGAAACATGTCAATTACTTTGACATGCGAGATTTTCAGGGTGTTGGTAGAGGGATGCCACGGGATAGACCTAGAGCACGCTGAGTCATCCTAGTTTGTCCTGCTCTGCCTATTGCTGCCCCCAACTCCACCACCTTACCCTGAGATTTCTTTAGATGCAGGGACTCTGCGAATTTATTCCTTACATTCATTTAGTGATCATTTGGTCATGTAGAGCCATCATGTTGTGCAACCATTTGACGGTGCTTCCCATCACGATGGTGTTGCACTTGATACATCCCAACATGATAGTGATGCACCTACTGCATCAGCTCCCACCGATACATCGTCCTCTTCAGGACATATTTGTGTGCCTCATTAATGCATGACAAACAACAATTTATGTTTGGGTCCTCTTTGAAGGTCCACTGAGGCTTCCATAGACACATCCGACTGTGAAGTTCATGATATGTCAGATGTAGGAGTTGATAGAGCATGGAGTGGACCATTTGTAGGAGAGACATTGACTGGAAGGGACGATATGGGAGGACCGATAATACTTAAAGTAATTTCATAGTGTGTTTTATGTAAATTCTTTCATATTTTATGAGAGATATTTGTAGTAATATATATGTTTATGTGTTATAATCTTTAACAGGTGCTAACAGAGGAGAAAATGTTGCAAGTGCAAGAGGCTACACATACTACCATTTCATTTTCCCTAGAGAATTAGTATACAATATTATTTAAATTGTTATTTTAGATGTTAATTTTAGAAATCTATTATGTTTAAATACATGTACTACATATATTGATAGTCTAATGTAATCTTGTCTTTTTATGCAACAACCTGGTTCTTATACAACCTTGTTGACTGGGTCTAACCCATTGGATGAAGTTGCACAAGTATATATTTTTGTATTCTTGACATTATGATTAAATGTGCATGTGCATTTAAATTGTGTTACATTCTTGTCATTCTTTATATAGGAAACCATCTTAGCTGATTCATCCACTATGAGCTCATCTAGTGTTGTAGCATCACAATAGGTATGTTTTTATTTTATATTGCAAATATTTATGTTTAGATAGGAGTAGATATGTGTTTAGTAGTTATGATTATTTTTCAACAATTATATGTTAATTTTTATCATTTTTATTTTATCTATTATAGTCCTCTACTCAACTCAACACTGTGACAAGTGTGAGACCATTACTTTATTTGAGGATTCCTGATTGTCCTAAGGGACAATCATATGCTGACTGTCTTGTAGAAAATAGAGCAAGACTTGAGGTAAACAAGAATTGCATTATTGATATAATATAGTACATGTATATTTATTTTGATGTTAAATTCATAATTTATAAATGATAGTATATAAGTTTCTATTTACTAGTCTATCTTGTCAACCATTCACATAATTAATCTAATTTGTGGTTTGGATTGTTATTGTGCAGGAAAATTTAGAGCAACTAACTTCATCGAGGAGGCTCGATTTTGATGGTCCAACACATGATTAGGATATGATATATATTGATATGTACTTAGGGTTTGATAGATCTTTAGGTGGCATATATGCCACATTTTGTAAAACTTGTTGTAGAACATGTTCTGAGTAGGCATATGCCAAATTCATATATGCACAAACACAATTATTCTACATTTTTATATATAAGAATTTATATTCGATCTAATTTGTTCCTCGTGTGCATGCCTTTCTACTTTAAATTTCCAAAATGGAATGTATAATTATCTTAGAATGGTTTAAAGTTATAATTGATAATGTATGTTATACATTAACAAAATTGCATTTTAATAGAACTTATGAATTACAATTGGTATTCCATCTATGTTAGAGGTCATTCATATTTTAAGGTTCACATACATTACATTCCATGAGACCATATTTCTTTGAGGAGTTTTTTCAAACAATTCACTGCCTTTTCTAGTGTACCACATTTTTTCATACATGTCTACCAATATGATTTTATCAAATACTCAATTTGAGAATACCCATGATTTCGAGCTTTGTTGAATGAATTTACATTTGACATTTTTTTTTTTTTTGAACTTGTGTAATGAAGTAGGCAGCTGATTTTTTTTCAAAAGAAGTTAAAATTAATGAAAAATGGATCATACATGTAAGAATTGGCTATGAAGGTAGCCACCCAAGATCTAGAGGCCTAATAGAAAGCACAAAAGAGAGAGAAAAGAATATGACAAGAATAAACTGTATTCAATGTCAATAATATGAGATGTAGTACAAATGTACATAGGAGACCCCTTGGTTATATAGCCAAGGTGAGAACATAGGAGGGTATAAGATTATGACAAGTGTCGTAATCTTATGACATGAGACAATAATGAAAATTTATCACTCCACCTAAAGTGGAAAGGGATAATGTGATAATCTCCACAAAAGGTGGATCACCCACAAAAGGTGGAGAGATAATCATGTTGGTGTAATTAATTAATTATTACACTAGCATAAGTTAACTTAGGTCTTGCATTTAATTAATTAAGTCCTAGGTTGCATTATTAGATAAATCATTTAATAAATGGGATAATATTCCCTTCCTTATTTGTAGGAGATAAGATTCCTTCTAGAAGATGAGTTGTCCTTCTAGAACTTATCTCAACATTTAATGATCATCTAGATAGGGTTCACATGTTGTTAGATCAAGACACATGGCAACATCTCATGCATATTAGGTTTTACCTCTTGCCTATATAATCAGGCATCTTGTACATTTGTAATCATATATCATATCAATATAGAATCTCTATTGTGCATGCCTAGTTGCAACACTTTTTGGGTGGTTGATTATCTTTCCTAGCTTAAAGGTCCTCCATTGAAGTCTGTAGCTTCAAGGACTATGCATCCATAATCTCAACTTGGTATCAGAGCTTATCCAGTGAAACTTCAACCCTCGATCAAGAAAGTTGGTGTGCGAGATTCTCCGCAGGCTTGAAGGTTTCCATTGAAGGCTACTTAATTCCACCCGGTGACCAAGCTCATTTCTGAAATAGATTGAGTTAGATCCGAGGTCGCCATTGTCTTCAGAAGGCCTCAAAACCCTAGGATCGCCTGCCCATTCATCAAATTCAGATACATCATCCCGGGAGCTTCAAAGGTATTTTTAGGGTTTGCAAAATCAATCGTACTATTTGTACAATTTGCACCAAAAAATCATCCCGGTCAGTTGTCCTCTGAGGAAATTTTTTTTTATATGTAGGCCATTTTTCGTTTCAGAAAAATCGGGCTAATATTTTTTATTATTTTGGCAAAATACTATTTCTCTATAGTTTCAGAAAAAATAAAATTGGGCGACCTGTTAATATATTCGTAGGTCGGCATTCATATTTTTTCTATCGACATTTAAATATTTCTGCGGGTTAATTTTAAAATCCTGTCGGCATATCATAAGGGGTTTGATTTTTTTATAGGGCACATATTATTCATTCGTCGGCATAGTGTCTGATAAATTTTTCCCCAACTATATTTTCGGCAAATATATATTGAAAGTTTTTTTTTTTTAATTGCTGCAAAGCAATATTAAAAATCATATATATGTATTTGTCGGCCAAATTAATTTCTTTGCAGGGGGAGGATGGTACTTACCCGTCACATCAGCATTCATTTGCCACCGACCATGTTTTGATCATCGGTCGTTCCTACCGCCGACGAACTTACTGCTGGTTACACCCCCGCAAACGACTACCACCACTAACGAAGTCTTACCACCAGCCCGTTGAATCTTGTCCCACCGGCTTCGGTGTTCCTCTTGCCGGCCATCCTCCCGGCTCCTGCTGACGGTCTCGCCGACGACCAATGGTTATCTGCTTATCAGCTTATCCAACGGCGCCACCCCGACACTGCCCTGCTCCGCTCAGCCACTGCTTCGCCCAACGGTGCATTTTTTTTGCAAGAGCCCACCGTATGGTCATATCAACGACCAAATGCTAGCGCCCAGGGGGGCAGTTTTTTGCGCCTAATTAGCCTACAGAGTGCCTCTAATAGGCATTTTTTTCATTTTATCATAACTTTCACCCAGTATATCAAAAATCAGCAAACGATATATCATCGGAAAGGGAATTTTGCGTACTTTCCAATGGTGACATATGTTCTATGAAATTTTTCTCATAGAAAATTCTACAGTCAACTGAAGACAAAACCATAATTTGGACATAAAGGCTTGTATCTTCGCAACTGTTCATCGGATTTCAGTGATTCCAGCGGCATTAGGAAGGTGATTCAGAGCTTTTTTTTTATCAGTCCAGCTTCTTGATCAGTTTCAGCTCCAGGTACTCTTGCATGATAGTTTTTTCAATTTGGTGCATTTGATCAATAACCTAGTTATTCTAAAGCTTGGGACAAGTTTGTTTTGATCTGGGTTGCATTACTTCAATTGTACATCATATTTGGAAGTCTTTATTTGTTGTTGAAGGTCAGTGTCTTTGTTTTTGTGGAGAAATTTCATTATGGGGCTTGCATATTTCTCTCCTTCTTTGGTTATGCTGCATAAGGGTAACTATCAGTAATGGCGAGATGGGATCTACCACCATCTTCATTCACTTGATTTGTTTCCATTTCTATTTGGTATAGTTCCTCATCCGAGTGAAGGTATTCATGAATTTTCTTGGAGTTGCAGCAAGTACACTGTTTTGGGGATCCTTGAGATGCAAGTTGATTCTGATGTTTTGAATGATATTGATCATTGTGATTGTCCTCACATTCTTTGGACTAAGCTTTGGGAGCTATACGAAGATTCAGACACTCCACCATTCCCCGATGATCATGCTTCAGAATGTCATTCTTCAGATCATGTACCCCATAATGCTATTATGCAGGAAGTTGATTACCTTGATCTTTTAAAAGAGGTTGACAAGGTTCCTTTCGGTGCTTCTTCTTCATCAGAGACAGTTGGTATCCCTTCACATTCAGTGATTCCTTGTCTAGAATCATTGATTGAGGCTTCCACTCTAATCATCGATCAGGACACATTCATTTTTTCAGACTTGACATCACATGATGGCTTCGTTTCAGGTATCATTGACTTGGCTACTTCTACAAGTTTGGAAAACATTCTTGAGGGGGTATCACTCCTCTATTCAGATTTGTCTTTGGAGAGTTGTTTTGAGTCTCCTCTTTACTTTGTCTCGACCTTGATTGGGAATTCAGAGACCATCTTGGAGGCACTTGGTTTCTCTTCAGAGATTTCATATCTGAGACTTCTTCCCTGTCCTTCCATTCAGGAATTGAGGTTTCTTCAGCATTTACCATTAGATTTGCTTCAGACTTCCTTTAGTGGTTTTGAGGACACTTCATTCAGGGGGGGCTATCAAGTCTCCATCATATTCATTCCATCTTTGTCTTTGGATATTATTCAGCATCAGTTTCTGCATCATCCTGGTTTGTCACCCTCTTCATTTTTTGGGACTATGGCATCCTCTTCATCAGGCAAGGAGACACTTGAGCAGAGTTTAGAGACATCATCATCCATGTTCATTCTTCCTTCCTTCAATTCCTATCTGGAATGGGAAGCATCTCTCCACTTGCAGTTGGTTTTGTTTCTTCTGAAAGGGAGACAAGTTGTTTGTCGACATCGGATCTTGTACTGTCTTCAAACACTTCCCTTCTTTGCAGGTGATCACATCTTTTGGGGGGGCTACATAGTCTCTCTTTTTCCCTCCTATGGGGGGGCATTGATTGTATTGTATCCATGTGACAGATGGTGTAGTTGGGGGGTATTTGGGAGTCCTCCATCCTTCCCATCCTATCTCACTTTTTTTTCTGCATCATCTCCTTTTTGGAGAGGGGTTTTGTTCCAACTGGGTTTTCCTCTTTTCTTCGTTTGTGGGAGATTTTCTGCATCTTCATGTACATGGATACCTAACATGGCCTCGTAGCTAGGACCCATCATCATCTTGCATAATCATTGCATCTTCCTCCCTAAGTTGAACTTATGGGGGGTGTTGGTGTAATTAATTAATTATTACACTAGCATAAGTTAACTTAGGTCTTGCATTTAATTAATTAAGTCCTAGGTTGCATTATTAGATAAATCATTTAATAAATGGGATAATATTCCCTTCCTTATTTGTAGGAGATAAGATTCCTTCTAGAAGATGAGTTGTCCTTCTAGAACTTATCTCAACATTTAATGATCATCTAGATAGGGTTCACATGTTGTTAGATTAAGACACATGGCAACATCTCATGCATAT
The DNA here is from genome assembly GCA_007258455.2 of Sequoia sempervirens. Lineage (NCBI taxonomy): Eukaryota > Viridiplantae > Streptophyta > Pinopsida > Cupressales > Cupressaceae > Sequoia > Sequoia sempervirens. The sequence continues at coordinate 770,891,025 of VDFB02058242.1, forward strand.
TAGGTTTTACCTCTTGCCTATATAATCAGGAATCTTGTACATTTGTAATCATATATCATATCAATAGAGAATCTCTATTGTGCATGCCTAGTTGCAACACTTTTTGGGTGGTTGATTATCTTTTCTGGCTTAAAGGTCCTCCATCGAAGTTTGAAGCTTCAAGGACTGTGCATCCATAATCTCAACAAATCACATGTTGTGTCCACAAAAGGTGGAAGTGATGAAGTAATGACATGTCTAGTCCATCAAAAGTGGAAAATCTCCAACAACCTCCTATGTGGTCCCTAAGTAAACTTAACTAAGGTGTAATCATGACCTAGGACAAGGTACAAGACATTTAATTACACCAACACCCCCCTTAAGTGCAACTTAGGGAGAATTTACACAAATGAAAATAATGCAAAATGGGTCCCAGCTACTAGGTTATTTTAGGTACCCATGTACAAATGCAATGAAATCTCTCACAAGTGGATTAAAGATAGAAAAACCTAGTGGGAAAAAACTACCCCCCAAAAGAGAGATGAGATAAAAAAGCTATGAACATAGCATGAGAAGGATAAAACCCCATGTGAGGAAAAAGTCCCCCCCATACAAGAGAAGAAGAGTGACAAGGTAGCCCCCCCTAAATGTACAATGTGCACCCATGGAAGATGCTCGAGAAGGAATGAAGAAACTGCTCCAAAACTGTCGAACAATGTTCCTCCCCTTGGGAAGAAACAATACCAAAGGTGTATGAATGAAATCTCCCCAATCCACAAGTGAAGAAGGAAGAACCCTGAAAATGGAAGAAGTCTCTAAAATCTGCTCAAATGTCCCTGTGTTGATGTCGAAAGATGCCTTTCCCAAACCATGTGAAGCTGCAATGGTGCAGTCACTACATGGAACCTATGAGAACCCCTTTACAAAAACACCCTGATCCGCTAAAAAAGACAACTCAAGATCGAGCAAGGATGTAGGTAGACCAAACTCCAAAGACGATGTCTCCTCAAGAGAGAAAGTGGCCTCCTCCAACTGTAGTACACATGCATCCACAATCACATCAACCTCGAAAGACTAATCATGTAGAGGAGGGTCAGAGTGTTCCCTCACAACAACTGAAGAATAATCACCTTCATCAAAGAGAAGATGTAAGTAATCATATGTGTCTCCCAAGTCTGCAATGTAGGACTCCACAAACAAATTGCCAATGTATGTCAAGTAGTCATCCCATGAAGCTGTTGCTGGAAGATAAGGTATGCACTGTTGCATTGAATCACAAGGCACTGCAACTATCAGAACACAAGTATCATCAGGTACATCAGTCAATGTAGGAGATGGAGTATCAACAATAGGTTCAAGAACCTCAGGAGTAGAGAGTACTCCAAGATTCAAGTAACCATACTCGATCTCATCAAGTTTGTCCACACTAGGGTGAACTGAATCATCAATAGGAGCAAAATATGAGAAGGTGTAGAACCGAGAATGATTATCAACCTCCCCAACTACAATAAGAGCCTTGTTACGCAAATCCTGAACAATGACAGAATCTGGTGTGAACTCTACACTCTTGCCTGTACCACTATGTGTAATCTGATAGATGGAGAGGATATTCCTTGACAAAGTAGGCACACATAGGACATCATTAAATGATCCACCTTCAACTTCAATAGAACCCTTCCCACAAACTGCCAAAGATGTGTTGTTGGCCATCAAAATGGGTCGTGATGAACAAGAATCAAATGAAGAGTAAATATCCTTGGATGAAGTCATATGATGTGAAGCTCCTGAATCAAGGATCCACCGATCTGAATTGGAATCTGCAAAAGCAAGAAATGCTTGCCCCTTATGTTTCTCATATTGAGATGAAGAAGGAGATGAGCTTGATGTTGTTGCATTGAGAGTTGTTCCTTTTCCCTTAGAAGAAGTGGAAGGGGATGGATCCTTCTCTTGATATGCAATTGGCAAGTTGATGTTGTTCTTCTTAAGGATGTGTTTCAACTCATCAATTTGCTTAACATCATGACCAATCCTTTTGCAATATGCACATGTTGGTTGCTCCCTCTTGCTTGAATTGTTGTACTTCTTAGAAGAATATGATGATGAGCTTTGTTGTGGAGAAGTGGATTATTTGTTCTCTCCTTGTGGCTTTGGTGAAGATTGATTTTGGTCTTTCCCTTTGCTTTGCTTAGTGTTTCCATGATTGACCACCAATGCTCTTGAAGTTGAAGACTTTAGAATACCCATTTTCATCAACTTATTTTTCTCAAGAATCAAAAGATCTATGAGAGCCTCAAAAGATGGTGTTGTGAAGTTACTTATTGTTAATCTTTGAGTCTGAAAACTTGAAACAAAGGCTACAATACTCAACTGGAAGTTTATCCAACAAGTTGAAGACCAATTGATCATCCTCTTTTTCAATACCACAATCTTTTAGTTGTGCTCTTAATTCATTTATCTTAGTGACATAATCTTGAATTGTATCAAAATCCTTGGGATCAAGGCTTAAGAGATCATGTTCAAGTTTGTATCCCTTAACCTTATCAACCTTGCCATACAAAGTAGCAAGTTTATCCCAAGCTTCCTTAGCTGTAGTACATTTATCAACATGGAAAATGAGATCATCAGAAATGAACTTTCTAAGTGTACCCAATGCCATAGAAGTTTTAGTGAGCCAATCCATAAATGCAATTGGATCTTCCTTAGGATCTAAAGGTGTAATTATGGTTCCATCAATGTAGTGAATCAAACCTTTTTCCATTAGTTTACTCCATGCACGTAATTTCCAAGTACCATAATTATGTGCAGTTAATAGTGGAACTTTAGATGAACCCATGATGGAATGAAAGAGCACAAGAGAGAAAATATGCACAATCACACAAGAGATACCCCCCCACAAATAGATGATTTTGGCACTTTATAATGTAGTGCGCGTACAATAGGCCACTTGCAACTTGGCTAAGTGGGATTATGATTTCTGATTTACAACTTTCCAATAAATAGGTTGATAACAGACTAGAACAAATAAGCAAAGACCTAAATTTAGATCTATGCAATACAAGTGCCAAATAGGCCAAAAATGACCATATGCTGAAAGTACAAAATCCACTCAAGATCACTTCAAACTGATTGTAGATTAAAGAAGTAGACAAAAAATCATGCACTTTAAAAAAAATGGCACCTAAAAAGGAGTTCATATGAGCCTGAATGAAGCCTCGGAAGTTGCAGAAATGGTGACAGGTACAATGTTGAGAAACTAAAAATTCTAGAAAATATGTTCACCAAAATCAGAAACCAAGTACACCACTGTGAAGTACATGAAAAATTAGCCCAAATAAAAAAAATTGCTCGAAAAAAGGAGCAAAAATGAGCGAGATATGGCCTTCCAAAGTTGAACTGCAAAATTGAAAAGCTCATTGGTGAGGGGGGCAAAACTTTTTTAACTAGTGCTGACATCATTGATGATTTGTGCTGATGTCATCAAACTGCAATGCTAAATTTGATGGGTAAATGGTCGTCACAGGATGCATGGGATTAAATTTGACGCCTGTCTGGATGTCGCCGGAGCCATCGTGCTTGTCGGATTATTCAGCTGGTATATGCTTTTCTTAGCCGGATGTGTGACAAAATATTCCACGACCGATTTGGAGAATATTCATCAAATTTTTGAACCCAATGTCAGAGATTCTATTTACCGCCGGACTTTCCTACTGCCGGGTATTTTGAAGCCTTTGCCGCCGGTGATTTCGCAGGCCGCCTGCCTGCGCCACGCGGCAGGGCGTGTACAAGGTACCTACGCAGGTAGGTACTGTCTATGGTACCCTCCCTGCACAGGGTACTTACAAATTTTTTATTTATTTTGATTTATAAAAAAAAAATACAATTTTTTTTATTTTTGATTTTTTTATAAACTTTTTACAAATAAAAAAACAGCAAATTTTTTGATTTTTGATTTTCAATTTTTTGCTCTAAATTCAAAAATTTTCTAAAAAATTTTCAAAAATTTTCAATTTTTTTGCAGAATACTAGAATTTTTCTCAGAAAATATTTTTCCAAAACTATAGAAAAATTCAGAAAATTGAGAAAAATACCCAAATTGGCAAAATTTTCAGATCTGGAGCTCCCAATATCTGATTTGGATGAAACAAAAGGAAATCTTGACTGAAAATAGCCTCCTGAATGCAATGGTGGGCTCAGATTTGGCATAGGATGCTCCAAAATGCTGCTACAACACAGATATGAAAATACACCACTCTTCAAATGACTAACCAAAGGCACTCCAACAGCTTTGATACCATGTAAGAATTGGCTATGAAGGTAGCCACCCAAGATCTAGAGGCCTAATAGAAAGCACAAAAGAGAGAGAAAAGAATATGACAAGAATAAACTATATTCAATGTCAATAATATGAGATGTAGTACAAATGTACATAGGAGACCCCTTGGTTATATAGCCAAGGTGAGAACATAGGAGGGCATAAGATTATGACAAGTGTCGTAATCTTATGACATGAGACAACAATGAAAAGTTATCACTCCACCTAAAGTGGAAAGGGATAATGTGATAATCTCCACAAAAGGTGGATCACCCACAAAAGGTGGAGAGATAATCACATGATGTGTCCACAAAAGGTGGAAGTGATGAGGTAATGACATGTCTAGTCCATCAAAAGTGGAAAATCTCAAACAACCTCCTATGTGGTCCCTAAGTAAACTTAACTAAGGTGTAATCATGACCTAGGACAAGGTATAAGAAATTTAATTACACCAACAATACAACTTAATGAAATATATACATTCATGTTACAGTGTTCATTCAAAAGTAATATAATCATCTTGATAAAAATCAGTGTCACTCAATGTTAATTCAAGCTAAATAACATGTAAAAGGTGTAGAAACATAAAATATACTGATTGATCTCGCGCACCTAATCCTGATTTACTGACACCAGTTCATCCTGCATCATCTCCTTTACTAACAATTTAATCGAATAACCCTTATTTGATTAAATGCATCACATTTCATCTCTTAATTAAATAAATCAATTTTATCTAATTAAGTCATCATCTCCTATTAATTAAATAAATCATTTTATTTTATTAATCCTATAGTCCCTCTTTTAATTAAATAATTCATTTTATTTAATTAATCTCTAAAGTCATCTCATTTAAATTAAATAAATTTATCTTTATTTGATTTAAAGCTAACACTATTCTCTTTAATTAAATAAATCAAATTTTATTTAATTAAGTCTAAAATCATTATTCCTCTCATTTTGATTTATCTAAATCCTAAAATCTAAATCAAATTGTCAAATCAGCTAATCTTCATCTAAATTAATCAAATCTTGATTAATCCTAATCCTAATCACTCAAATCCTCTAGATTTTGCAACTTGACGATAAATCAATTTATTTGACTTATAAATCTTCCTTTTTCATTCAAAAAGTTATCAAAAAGGGAATACTCTTCAAATTCAAAAAGTCCCTCCAAAAGGACTTGTCCCCTCCAACAAGGCATTAAAATCCTCTTACATGTCCTTTGCCTTGAGCCAAGTGGCATTTAACTCTTCTTACATCCCCCTTAGACATGTCACTTCTTCAAATTCAAATTTCAAATGCATGCACATTCATCAAAATGTTCTCCACCTTTGTCCACTCACATGTTGACAAGTGGCTTTATGCTATTGGTTGGTGTTTGATCCCACATTCATCCTATTCTTCAATACTCCATCCTTCTTTGCTATAAATAGAGGGCTCCTCTATTGTATTTGATCATCCACAATCCATGTAAGATCACCATGCTCATTTGGAGCCACAATCTTAGGCATTTTCATCCATAGTTTTATGCAAAGTCATTATCTTGAGATATTGAATTTGCTCATCCATTGTTCATCCATTTTCATAGTTTTCATCAAGTTTCATAGCTAGGTTATGCAGGAATGTCACCAAGGAGCATCAAACCTTCATCAAATCATCATTCAAGCTTACAAGGAATTGGGAAAAGGGCCATTTTCCACATCAAAATGGAACCAATTCCCCCATGGGATTGAGAATTTGTTTTGTTTTGAGAAAGATTAGATAGCTTTTTTTTATTTGTATCCTTCATGTTATTTCTTGTTCATTTCATCTCAAATGTATCTTATGGGGAATGTTGATTTAAATTTGTATATTAGACTAATAATGTCTTTATTCTTTGTGTTTGTGTAGGTACAAGATCACCATTCACATTTTGGCACTAGAAGGAGGGCAGTTGATCAACTCAGAAGAAGGATGGATGCATTAGTGATGATTTTTATCAACTGTCATGGTACCAATCTCTAGGTCTTTGAGTGAAAACCACACTGTGGCACTCTCTAACTCAAAAAAAGTAAAAATAAAGGATGTATCCGATGGAAAAAACCTCTCTAAGGTGTCAAAGGATGAAGGATTCAATATTACTCTCAGTGCAATTCATCAGGAGAAGTCAACGGTCCTAGCAGAAACGTGCAATCCGGTCAACTTGGGAACAGAGGAACTACCACACAACATTCTATGTAGTCTCTTTTAACAAAAGAACAATAATTCCTAGCTACATTCCTAAGAGAAAGAAAGGTCAACTTTGCATGGACCTATGTTGACATGCCTGGACTTGATCCAGAGGTTGTGGTCCACCATCTAGCCATGTATCCTAAAGCAAAGCCAGCGAGACAAAAGCTAAGAAAAATGCATCCCCAGATAGCATTGTTGGTCAAAATGGAATAACAGAAGCTCCTAGATGCAGGATTCATACGATTGATAGATTATCTAGAGTGGGTCTCTAATCTTGTACCTATCTCAAATCCCACTGGGGGCATCTGTATCTGCATAGATTTTAGAGATTTAAACAAGGCATGTCCCAAGGATGACTTCCCACTCCCAAACATCGATATGATTGCGGATATGATGGTAGGACATGAGATGTTATCCTTGATGGATGAATTCTCAGGATACAACTAGATCATGATAGAAAAAGAGGACCAACACAAAATGACATTCACTTGTCCATGGGGGACATATTGTTGGAATATGATGTTGTTTGGGCTAAAGAACGCTGGAGAAACCTATCAAAGGGCCATGCAACCAATCTTTCATGATATGATCCATAAAACTGTGGAGGATTATGTGGATGGAATATTGGCCAAGTCAAAGAAATTTCAAGATCACATATTAGTGTTGAGATCCATCTTTGACAAACTTGAAAAGTACAAAGTCTGCTTAAATCGAAAAAAGTGTCTTTAGGGTACAATCAGGCAAGCTCCTAGGATACATTGTATCCATGAGGGGAATTGAGGTGGATCCAACCAAGGCCAAGGAAATCCTTGAAATGGAGGCACCTAAAATATTGAAACAACTAAGAGGCCTACAAGGGAGACTCCAGTCCATCCATAGATTCATAGCACAACTAGCAGACAAGCAAATCTTGTACTCTCATCTACTTCACAAGGGGGTAGCATGTAGATGGGATGAAAAATGTGACTAGGTTTTCAACAAGATCAAGGAGTACTTACTCACATCGCCAGTCCTCATGCCACCTATTCTAGGAAAACCCTTGATCTTATACATATTAGCAATGATAGGAGCTCTCGGTGCTCTCCTAGCATAACACGATGAAACTGGGAAAGAGGGAGCCATCTATTATATCAGCTAGACAATGGTGGGGCATGAGATGAACTACACACCCACTGAAAAATCTTGTCTGGTAGTCATCTTTGTGGCTCAAAAGTTTAGACATTACATGCTAGCACACCAAATCAAGCTCATTGCAAAAACAAACCCTCTTAAGTACATGTTATCCAAAGCAACTCTCACAGGGTGGACAACAAAATGGGTTATGATTCTCACAAAGCACGATATCAAGTATGTGGAATGCAAAGATATCAAGGGACAAGAAATTGCAAATCAACTAGCAGAAGCACCCATATATGCAAAAAATCCACTTGTATCATAGTTCCTTGATGAATCAATCTTCAACTTGAGTGTGGTAGACCATTGGGAAATGTATTTCGATGGGTCCTGTACACAACACGAGTTAGGAGTAGGGATTTTCTTCATCACTCCATAGGGAGATTATATACCTAAATCATACAAGCTATCATTCCCCTACACAAATAACATCGTAGAGTATGAATCTCTTGTCATAGGGTTGAGAATTGCAGTGCAGTGGTAGATCATGGTACTTAAGGTATATAGAGACTCACAACTCATAATCAACTAGGTAAATGATGAGTATCAAACAAAGGATGACAAGTTGACTCCCTACAAAAAGTTGGTAGAAATCCTTAAGGAGTTCTTCATCGATATCACATTTGAGTAACTACTAAGAACAAATAACAGAGCAACAGATGCCATGGCTACAATCGGATCGCTCCTAGAGATCTCGGACAACATTGTGAAACAAGAATTCCTTGTAGAGAAGCTTCTCATGCCAGCATTCGAGGTACCAGAGTCTGAATTTTTGTGCGAAATCATTGGTCCCAGTGATCCTGGTACCATGATATATACACTTATCTAAGAATAGGAGTCCTCCTTGCACACATAACCCTGAACCTCAAAAGAGACTTTGTCAAAAAGTCATCCTATTTTGTCATCCTAGGAGATACCCTTTACTATAGAAGCATTGAAGGAACCCTGTTACATTGCCTAAATGTTGAGGAAGCCTTGAATACTTTAATCGAGGTACATAACAACATTTGTGGTTCACACTCGAGCGGAATGACCGTGGCTAAGAAATTTCTAAGGACTAGTTATTATTGGCCTACAATGGAAAGAGAAGTACATGACTATGTTAAAAGGTGTTTATAGTGTCAGCAACATGGGGACCTCATCCATGCACCAACTTAGGAGCTCCACTCAATTGTCACACAATGGCCCTTTTCATAGTGGGGGCTTGATCTCATTGGAAAAATCACCCCCACCTCATCCAGTGGACATAAGTTCATCATCACCACCACTGAGTATTTCATGAAGTTGGTGGAAGCCATCCCCATAACCTACATTACTAGAAAGCAGATATCCAAGTTCATCCTGAACTACTTAATATGCCACTACGGTGTCCCCCAAGCCATTATCTCAGATAATGGGACACCTTTCAAGAATCAGGATGTTCACAACTTATACCAGAAATTCAAAATCCAACATCTGTTTTCCACTCCATATTATCCCCAAGGAAATGGCCAAGTAGAAGCCACCAACAAGACCATCCTAAAAATCCTCAAGAAAATAGTCAATGATGTTGGTCATGACTAGAATTTGTAGCTGAATCTCGCCCTATGGGCCTACTGAGCTAGCATCCACACACGAATAGGTGCCACCCCATTTTCCCTAGTCTATGGATCAGAAGCCATACTCCCCATCAAGATCGAGCTCCCATCATTGACAATATCACTGCAAAACATCATCACAGATGAAGAATATCGAGTATTATGACTAAATGAGATGGAATTACTAGATGAGCGGCATATGGATGTCTTAAACCATTTGCAAGTCTACCAAAACCAACTCAAGCAGAGTTACAACAAGAAGATCAGGAGTCAGACTTTCGAAGTTGGAGAGCTTGTGCTAAAGGAGAACTAGAAGAATGTCCCCAATCCAGACAACAAGGGCAAGTTTGAATCCAATTGGTTGGGACCTTTCATCATCACAACAAGCTACAAGTCAGGGGCATATCATTTATCAACACCCAAAGGGAAACCTCTATAGGAACCCATGAACAGTTCGCATCTCAAAAGTTTTATGCCTAGTCTTATAGGGTATAAAACCTAAAATACAAAAAAATTAGAAAATGTCCTAAAAAATTGTTACCCTGATGAAAACCTAGAAAATAGGTGTCTTGGTGACAACACAAAAATCAAAAACAATAAAGAGAAAAATTGTCCTCTAGTGAAAACCACTTCGGTGGCGCTTTGGGCAAGTACCTTGGTGAAAACCTGGAAAATAGACACCTTGTGTAAATAAGCATGTTCCATCCACCAGGATATCCATAGCTTGTTCTACATCATTCATCCATCCCTACAAATTCCATAATCCATCATATCCCATATCTCCATCCATCATCCATCCACATCTGCATCATAGCTTGGTCCTGTGTTCGTGTCATGATCCCTCCTAGTACTACTCGACCAATTCTTAAGGTCAGTTTGTCCTTCCTTTATCAAAGTAGTCTATTGTGTCACATTGGGGGCATGTTCTCATCGGATTAAATTCGTGTATATTCTTGAAGTCTTCCTAAAACAAAAAATCAAAAAAATCATAAAATCAAAAAATCCAAAAACATTAGAAAATTCAAAAAATTCATAAACATTCATAAAATCGAAAAATCCCAAAACATTCAAAACATATCAAAACCCAAAAGAGGTCAAAAAGTCAGTCAAAAATTCAAAAATAGAGTCATCTTGTTGAACTACAGGTCTCTAAGCTCTAAACATAGGAAAGGTTGATCTTTGATCTTCCCTCGAGACACTTAGGTCAGTCCTTTAGGAGTCCATCATAATAAAATGGCAATCCATTTGTTCATATCTCATCAATAATCAAGTATGTGTCAGTCGAACTACGTGGTCTTTGCGTGTATAACATAGGAAATACTAATCTATTGATTAGACCCCAAGGCCCCTAGGATAGGTCTTTAGGTTAGTCTCTTGGTCCAAATCTTAGAAAATCCCAAAACATTTGAAAATTGAAAAACAAAACATTTGCAAAACATCTTGAAAATTCAAAAAATAGCCTCAAAACATCTAAAAAAAACTCCAAAAAATCCAAATATTTGAAAAAATCCATCTGTCCCCATCTCACTTTCACCCTAAATAAACATCACTCATAATAAATCATTGTCATCTTCAACCTTTGTTGAAACAATTAGAAATAAGTCTAGCAGGTTAAAAGTGAAAACTCAATCGTCAAGGTCTCAAGTCTAGGTCAGTAAGTAAACAAGTTGGTCAAATCTTGGTATTAATAGCCTATCATCCAATTAGTCCCAAATCAATCATCTGATAACATCATGTCCTAGCATGCATCCTTCCTACAATGGACATCAACATCAGGCATCACCGTAGTTTAGTCTTGGCTAGCGATATGAAGAACATTGGCTTGTTTGTTTACATTATCTTTGTCTTTTGACTTATCTTATTTGTGCTCATTTCGATGACCTCTAAATGATGTCCAAACAAAGGGATTTAGAGAGAAAGGAATGGGGCAATGATCATTATCCTTTTATCTTCTATGCTTGTTGGATATTCTTGTAATATAACTTTGTCATGCATGCTTTGTTTGGCTTGTAGGGAGGATGTTTTGGGTATCTTGTTAACCACATAGGAAGGCTTGCCTTTCTATGTTTTGGTCCAAGGTATTTGAAATATTTGAACTACATTTTGAATAAGGTTCCATATGTCAGGTGTGAACAGGGATACTCCTATCTATTTGTTGATTCAAAGTCCATCACACTAGGTGCAATGCCATCTTGGTCCTTTATACCTTGATGCATTGTTCCTACGTGTATTATCAAACATAATGTAAATAGCCCTTTTAAAGTCCCAATTCTCGATAAGAAAATAATCATCATCATCACCATTTCTAATAAAGTCTCATAGATCATGGACTTGTTGGATCCTCTCTTTAACCATCTCATTTCTTCTTATTCTTCTATCTTTACTAACATTTCTATCAAAATATAAATCATGCTACCCATGGCTGATGAACTATCTATGCATCATCAAATCTTTCTACATCAAACATTCAAGCTTTCTATCCCTCTTTGAGCTAAATTGATCCTAAATCTTTATCGCGAGATCAACCAAAAATCCAAATTTTCATCTAATCTCTCGAGGAGGTAGTATACTAGCATAATTCTTTCACTGGGGGAGTAGTGGGGCATTTGAAAAAATCATAATCTTTTTTGAATTTTGATCTCGGCAAGGAATGTAGACACATAAAATATACTGATTGATCTCACACACCCGATCCTGATTTACTAACACTAGTTCATCCTGAATCATCTCCTTTACTAACAATTTAATCGAATAACCCTTATTTGATTAAATTCTTCGCATTTCATCTCTTAATTAAATAAATCAATTTTATTTGATTAAGTCATTATCTCTTATTAATTAAATAAATCATTTTATTTTATTAATCCTATAGTCCCTCTTTTAATTAAATAATTCATTTTATTTAATTAATCTCTAAAGTCTTCTCATTTAAATTAAATAAATTTATCTTTATTTGATTTAAAGCTAACACCATTCTCTTTAATTAAATAAATCAAATTTTATTTAATTAAGTCTAAAATCATTATTCCTCTCATTTTGATTTATTTAAATCCTAAAATCTAAATCAAATTGTCAAATCAGCTAATCTTCATCTAAATTAATCAAATCCTCTAGATTTTGCAACTTGCACAATAAATCAATTTATTTGATTTATTAAATCTTCCTTTTTTCATTCAAAAAGTCATAAAAAAGGGAATATTCTTCAAATTCAAAAAGTCCCTACAAAAGTACTTGTCCCTTCCAACAAGGCATTAAAATAATCTTACATGCCCTTTGTCTTGAGCCAAGTGGCATTTAACTCTTCTTACATCCCCCCTAAACATGTCACTTCTTCAAATTAAAATTTCAAATGCATGAAAATTCATCAAAATGTGCTCCACCTTTGTCCACTAACATGTTGACAAGTGGCTTTATGCTATTGGTTGGTGTTTGATCCCACATTCATCCTATTCTTCAATCCTCCATCCTTCTTTGCTATAAATAGAGGCCTCCTCTATTGCATTTGATCATCCACAATCCATGTAAGATCACTATGCTCATTTGGATCCACAATCTTAGGCATTTTCATCCACCATTTTATGCAAAGTCATTATCTTGAGATTTTGAATTTTCTCATCCATTGTTCATCCATTTTCATATTTTTCATCAAGTTTCATAGCTAGGTTATGTACGGATGTCACCAAGGAGCATCAAATCTTCATCAAATAATCATTCAAGCTTACAAGGGATTGGATAAGGGCCATTTTCCACATCAACATGGCACCAATTCCCACATGGGATTGAGAGTTTGTTTTGTTTTGAGCAAGATTAGATAGCTTTTTTTATTTGTATCCTTCATGTTATTTCTTGTTCATTTCATCTCAAATGAATCTTATGGGGAATCTTGATTTAGATTTGCATATTGGACTAATAATGTGTTTGTTCTTTGTGTTTGTGCAGGTACAAGATCACCATTCACAAAAGGTATAAAATCATCTTGCATAAGAATCACTATCTTTCAACTATAGGGGTTTGATGCAACCTTCAAACAAAGTCCTTACAATTGAACAAGATACATGTTCATTAGATTGTTCATGTGAAACCTATACAATAATCACGATCAACAATTAAGACATCACTCAACCATGGTGTAGCCATTAAATAGAACAAATGAATGCGATACTAGACCATTAAATAAACCAAATACAACTCCACGACATACAATTTGTATTATCATAATGCACAACAATGAATATTGATAACCATAATGCATCAATAAGAAAACTAGGCATACTATATGGGCTTGATGCACACCAGTCATAATGCACACTTCACACAAAAGCAATAACACTGATATGATACTGTCATATATGTCAATCAACCTTGACCCACACCAAACTTTCTATATCGTAATTTTTGTCATATATTCCATTCAACCTAATGCAATTGAGGTTTTGTATTTGGTAAGAATTTGTGCAGGCAAAGAAAGTGAGAGATGATGGTTAAGGTGGATTTGAACAAATGAAGTTGTCCTAAGCGTTGAAAACTCTATCAAACAAATGGATCTTGTTTTCCTAAGCATTGAAATTGAAGCAAAACAACTGAAGACTAAAATTAACTACTTACAAAAGGAGTGAAAAGATAAGAAGATTTTATCGTTAATGAAAAGGAGGTTAGTCTACTTTAAAAATAGTTCCATTATGTGTGGATGGGTACGTTTAGGCTAGGCATGGCCCTGTTTTGAACCAAAACATGCCAAAATAGTTAGAGCTACATTGGACCAATGATATCCCTCAAGAGTCCAAAGTGCAAAAAGGAAACAATCTTTGACAGGCTATTACTCAGATACTGTGATGCTCAAAAACTCTTCATTTGAGGCTATGGGATTGTGTTGTGACCCTCTTCAATAACCTTTCTTGTTTTTTGTTATCTTAGAGGCATTTTTCATGGTGACTAGTTTACAATTGAGGAAAAAGTTGTCAAATGCAAGCAATGTAAAGTTGCAAAGTGGTGCAAATTTTGTTCTACAACTCGTACGACCAAGGGATCTATTCCAACAAGCAGCAATCTTTGACGGGCTATTACTTAGAGACTGTGATGCTTAAAAACTCTTCATTTGAGGCTATGGGATCATGTTGTGACCCTATTCAATAATATTTCTTGGTTTTTACTATCTTGGAGGCATTTTTCCATGGTGACGAGTTTACAGTTGAGGAAAAAGATGTCAGATGCAAGTAGTGTAAAGTTGTAAAATGGTGCAACTTTTGTTCTACAACTCATACGACCAAACAGACTGTTCCAAAACATCTAGATGGGTACATTTACATTAGGAATGGTTGTCTTTTGCACCAAAACATGCCGAATCACTCTGATCTACATTGGATTGATGATTTCCCTTAAGTGTCCAAAGTGTAAAAAGACAACAGTCTTTGACGTTCTATTACTCAAAAATCATGATTCTTACAAACTCTCCGTCTGAGGCTATGAGATAGTGTTGGGAACCTCTTCAATAACCTCTCTAAGTTTTTTCTATCTCAGAGGCATTTTCTTGTGGTGACAAGTTTTCAGTTGAGGAAAAAGTTGTCAAATGCAAGTAGTGTAAACTTGCAAAGTGGTGCAACTTTCATTTTGTAGCTCGTACGACCAAATGGACTATTCCAACACATCCAGATGGGTACATTTATGCTAGGTATGGTCCTATTTTGCACCCAAATATGCTGAATCACTCTGAGCTACATTGGACTAGTGATTTCCCTTAAGAGTCCAAAGTACTATTAAATGGAGCAATCTTTGATGGGTTATTTCTCATAAATCATGATGCTTATAGACTCTCCATATGAGGCTATGGGATCGTGTTGGGACCCTCTACAATAACCTCTCTCAATTTTTTCTATCTTGGAGGCGTTTTCATGTGGTGATGAGTTTTTAGTTGAGGAAAAAGTTGACAGATGAAAGTAGTGTAAAGTTGCAAAGTGGTGTTGAACCAAATATTTTTGGAATGGGGGACCCTCTTACACTTCTAGGGTTTTGCACCTAAAAGGAGAGAGGAATCCCAAAAACCTTGATGGCTCACTCAAGAATAATCCCTTGAGATTCTAATGAAAATGATGATTGAAATTTGTCCAAGGGGAATGTCCTAGATGCAAATAACTGATAAAAGAGATTGATTATTAATGCAAAACTAAGGAAATACAAATTGT
Source organism: Sequoia sempervirens (assembly GCA_007258455.2). Lineage (NCBI taxonomy): Eukaryota > Viridiplantae > Streptophyta > Pinopsida > Cupressales > Cupressaceae > Sequoia > Sequoia sempervirens. The sequence goes on from VDFB02058242.1 coordinate 770,906,459, forward strand.
TTGAAAACATGTTGTGATATGCAAAATGAGCTAAAAATGCAAGTAAACTGTAACATAAATTAATGAGATTGGAGAGGTGCACCTGGAAACTAGAAAGTGATGGAGAGGAGTTCTAGAATCCTATAGAAATAATTGTTGAAGCCAACTAGGACACTTATGCCAATTTGGGCGACTTACTCCTATTTTTGGGAAAATTTTGTCGAAACAGGTTTTAGACAAAAGGGTACTGAGAACTACAGAAACCACTTTCCAGGCTTGGTAGTGGGACTAATTCACCACTAATGGTGACTTATTCCACTTCTAGATTTTGGGAAATTCAAAGGTGCAATCTATAGCTCCCCATCTACACTTCAGTTCCTGATAGGTTTCTGGTTCTGAAACCCTAATTTCTGGCACTGTAAATGACTCTTTGTGGATATTTTGACCTAGATGACAAGGAGATGTCTTCAACAACTTTGCAACCTATTCTTCAATGATTTACAAGTCTTCAAAGTACCTAAATCTACAACCACACAAGAAAAGGAAGAGAAATGTTAAATGTTAGGGAATAGGGGTTTGCCTTGGGCAAACCCCTTTTAGGTAATTAAACCAAATGAAGAAATAAGATGAAGCATGAACACAAAATAATGGAATTAGTACCTTTCCATGATGATATATCTTGGATTGCTACAACAATGGATGAAGAATCTATCCTTGAATGCTTTAGAAAACTATCTTGATGACTTAGAATGCTAAAACCCTAGCTTACTTGAAAGAGATAATGAGTGATGAATGAATTTTGAGTTAGGGTTTAAAAGTTTTTTTATATAGGAAATGCACCTAAAATTCTTGTTAATTTGATCCCCAAAGCCGACATGAAAGAAAATTAAACTTAAAACCAAAATTTTCCTGCTCAAACTTCTAAAATGACCCAAATGGGACTAAGTCACCAAGCTGGGTGACTTAGTCCCACCTGGATGGGACTCATTCACCCATATGGGTGACTTAGTCCCACCTAGATGGGACTCATTCACCTAGATGGGTGACTTAGTCCCATAAAGGCTCTTTTTCCAGTTAAGATGTCAGAGAGTGAAGAAATTAGGTTTATATGATTATTTAGTTGGGTCTTTGATCAAAATAAGCCTTGGGATGCACAATATGGGGTCATAGGGGCCTATTAATAATGATGTAAAGGGTAATTAGGGTTAGGGACACAAAGTTCAATGTGAAAGTGTGATTAAATACACTTTACAATATTAAAATGAGGTCCACATATCCTAGAAAGGAACAACATCATCCAATGTGAATGTGTATAAAAAAATATAACACTAGATTAGAATTAGGTTTAATTTCCAATCCTTCTAGATTAATGTGAGGATGCAATTAAATACAATTTATAATAGGAAAAAATAGGTCCATTAGACTTAAATTCTTAATAAAAGTCTAGAAAAGTGTGAAAGTCATTCACAAAACTTTACAACACCTTTACAGGATTGATAAATGCATTTTATTCAGTTTGCAAGGGTCCAAGACCTAATTTGGATGTGTAAAACACCTCACAACATTAGATCAAGGTGATACTAAGTCCAATTTATCATTAAGTATTCCCATATCAAGCAAGAAATACTTTTTTCTACGCTATAGGTGCAACTTTCATTCTGCAACTCGTGCAACCAAACATACTATTCCAACATGTCCATATGGGTACGTTTACACTAGGAATGGTCGTAATTTGCACCTAAACACACTGAACCACTATGAGCTACATTGGACCAATGATTTCCCTTAAGAGTCCAAAGTGCTAAAAGGCAACAATCTAAGACATACTATTTCTCAGAAACTGTGACGCTTACAAACTCTTTGTTTGAGGCTATGGGATCGCGTTGGGACCCTCTATAATAAACTCTCTCAATTTTTTCTATCTCAGAGGTGATTTCCCATGGTAATAAGTTTTCAGTTGAGGAAAAAGTTGTCAGATGCAAGTAGTGTAAAGTTGCAAAGTGGTGCAACTTTCATTCTACAACTTGTACAACCAAATAGACTATTCTAAAATGTCTAGATGGATATTTATATGATAGGAATAGTCCTCTTTTGCACCCAAAATTGATGAACCACTCTAAGCTACATTGGATCGACGATTTCTCTTAAGAGTTCAAAATAATAAAAGACAACAATCTTTGACGGGCTATTACTCAAAAAACATGATGCTTATAGACTCTCCATCTAAGGCTACAGGATTTTGTTGGGACCCTCTATAATAACCTCTCCCAATTTTTTCTATCTCAGAGGCATTTTCTTGTGGTGATGAGTTTTCAATTGAGGAAAAATTTATCAAATGCAAGAAGTGTAAAGTTGTAAAGTGGTGCAACTTTTGTTCTGCAACTTGTATGACCAAACGAACTATTCCAACACATTTGGATGGGTACGTTTATGCTAGCAATGGCCCTCTTTTGCACCCAAACATGCCGAATCACTTTGACCTACATTGGATCGACAATTTCCTTTAAGAGTCCAAAGTGTTAAAAGGAAGCAATCTTTGATGAGATATTACTCGGAAACCATGCCACCTAGAAAAAAATTGTTTGACTACATGATCACGTAGGGCCCCTCTACAATAACCTCTCTTAGTTTTTGATATATTTGAGGAATTTTCCTATGGTGTCGAGTTTTTAGTTGATGGAAAAAGGGTCAGATGGATGTGATGTAAAGGTGTAAAGGGGTTTAGGGTTTTTTTTTCTCCTCGTAAGTGAAAAAGTGAATCATTTACTCAAATACACTTAAGTCATGAACTACACACAAGAATGAAAATTATACACATGAAAGCATGTAGATCATAAAGTATACATTGGAATACTCATAAGTGACAAAGTATACACTTGAATACATGTAAATTATACACAATACGCATGATATTATCATTCAAGAACTACTATCAAATATAGGATTTACAAAATTCCACATAGGTATACAACAAATGGCCCTAATACATAGTCATTTCATAGTAGGGGAAGGAAATAGATTATGTGTTGCCTTCACGGTCAAAAAAATCTTCCACAACAGTAGCTTGTTGACGTTTTGGAGTGGAAAGCACCTGTACAAACCATCAAGGTGGCAATTAAACTAAAATATTCTTAGAATAAAAAATCTATATTATTCTAAACAACCTAAGTGATGATGAAATGGTAATGCAAACTAGAAAAGATGCTTAGAATAACAAATTTATATTATTCTAAATAACCTAATTGATAATGAAATGGTAATGCAAACTATAAAAGATACTTACAATAAAAAATTTATATTATTCTAATTTGTCACATACCTTTTCCAAAGGATCAAAGCTAGCTATTATTGTAGCAACTCCATGATAAATTGTGCTAAGAACATTACAATATACTTCAAATGACAAATCTATATGGTCACAATATAAAAGATGCTTAGAATAATATATCTATATTGTTCTAATCAACCTAAATGTTGATGAAATGGTAATGTAAACTAGAAAAGATGCTTAGAATAAAAAATCTATATTATTCTAATATGTCGCATACCTCTATCAAAGGATCAGAGTTGGCTATTGTTGCAGTAGCTCCATGATCAATCATGCCAGGAACATCGCAATAAACTTCAAATGAGAAATCTATATGGTCACAATAGAAAATATGCTTAGACTAACAAATCTATATTATTCTAAACAACCTAAATGATAATGAATTGGTAATGCAAACTAGAAAAAATGCTTCTAGCAAATCTATATTATTCTAAAAAACTTAAATAATGAACCTTAGTAGATAAACAATATCATACATGTCCCATACAATAAATGATCCGCTACTCAAGTGTGTCTAAAGGGTCATCTCTTACCTTAATATTTTCCAATAATGCTTCATGATCAACACTACTAATTGTTCATTGTTCTTTTGTTTTTGGTCTAGCATGATGTCTCAATAACTTAACATTTGTTTCTATAACAAGGTGAAAATAAATGAAAATGGTTTTTTGTCTCTCATAGTCTTCAAATGCAGGTATGCCATTCTTTCTAATAATATATGCTCACAACCAAGTTCTAGAAACAACAACTGAACCTGTATGATCATAAGTTTTTTATCAACATCTAAATATACTTAGAATAACAAATCTATATTTCACCTAAACAACCTAAATGATGATGAAATGGTAATCCAAACTAAAAAATATGCTTAGAATAACAAATCTACATTTCTTCTAAACAACCTAAATGATGATGAAATGGTAATGCAAACTAGAAAAGATTCTTAGAATAACAAATCTATATTATTCTAAACAACCTAAACAATGACGAAATGGTAATGCAACCAAGCTCGAGAAACAACAACCGAACCTATATGATACATGAACCCATCATCATCTATCATCAGTTGTATTAGCTTTTTCTTTCCCTATACACATCGTTCCAACCAATAGTTCTATCTCCCTTCATTCCCCTATAGTGCTACAATTGCATAGACATGTCCTGGTTGTACAAGATCTAAAAGATGGTCATAATTAAGTGAACTTTCCATTACATCTTCTAATGAGGATTGTGCTATAGATAAAGGGGTTAGGTACTGTGGAATCCATGTATCTACCCACTCACTTGACTCTCACTGATCCCAATCATACTAAATACATTTTTTAATAAAAACAAGTAATCTCTCATGTCCATATGGTCCATGCACTCACATCTGAGCTTCGAAATGAATGCATATTTGAAGAATCTCTAATTGTTTGACATTCCATTTTGTTTGCCACTATTCCCTCCTCAACCAACCAAAAGAACCTATACACTTATGAATCAAGCATCCCTCCTTTTGATAGTGCCTAAGTAGACCAATCCATAATAGAACGTGCATCACTCAATGTTGCACCACCTCTAATCTTGATTTGTTCCTTAACCAAAGCTCTCTTCACACATGCACCTGCACCATCATGCTCACCTTTTCGATGCCCAACTTCAAAAAAACTCCAAATATGTGATACACGCCTCTCTATATGCATCCTGCTCAACCAGTAAAACATGCGAGAATTCTTGAATTTCCCTGTACAGTTATCTAACTAAATCAGATGTTGACTCATTGCAATTTCTTTTTCTTGCACAAGAACTCAAAAAAAATTCAAAACAATGTTGTACAAACTTATATGAATGAGATCTATCATCACTCATGTAAAATGGGTACTCCTTGATTATCTTCCTATCCTCTTTTGTACTATCAGGGGCATGACTATATGTTATGTGGACAAAAATAGTAATTTGAAAAGAATTATGATATTGTGATTTAACTTCATTTTATGGTTGCAATGTGTAATTTTAAGGAAAATCAACTACAGATACAATAGTTCCAATGGGGAAAGAGTCCTTACATATCCCGAATTGTTGATCCAACCACTATGACCTGTGTCTATGCCTTGCATACTTATAGAAAAGTTTTTTATTAAAATCTGAAATAAAATCAACAATACTTATCTCTCTTGCAACCAAATAGCATCTAGAACCCTCACCTCCACTCTTTAAAGTGTATTTCATTGTCTCATACTTTTTTTCTCAACAATTTTGTTACCAAAATCATGATCGCTACCCTCACGAAAGCATGCTACAAACTTTGATAAACCACCGCATTGCAAACACGTTTCATTTAAACAATCATTTCTATAAAATAAGCAACCATCACCTCTAATGCATAAAAATGAATCTAACCACTCCCACTTGGGAAGTTTCAATGCATGAAACTCCTAAAACATTTCATCAATATGCATGGTAGAACAAATATGGCATAACAATTGATGATACATTGAAAACTCATCATGGTATTTACAACATGTATTATGAACATTAATAGGTACACAATAAAATGGTTTGCAAGAATCAAAAGCCCTTTGTGAGATTTGCAAACTTGGATGTTCTTGACAAAATTGTTTGACTACATTCCAAAAAATGTTTAGGATGTGGTGTATGATCTCGATTACCAATTCATAACTTTAAAACATCCTTTACATTCGGTGGTACTCTTGAGTGAGAATTCCAAAATTATTCAATTTGCATCTTTACATTATCAGTTAGCTTTTTATCAACACGTGGAAGCCTCCCACTAAAATTCCACATATCATATTAAAGAGGACTATCGAGTCTTCCTCTTCATGAGAGTGCTCTATTCAATGTTTTACGATTTAAGTTAAAATCAAAGTTTATCTCATTAAACAAGCCTTTCTCAAATGATGGCTTACTAGTGAGTTTGTGATCACTCTTCAAGAAACCCTTTTATATTTTTCCTTACTAGTCTTTCCTATAGAGGTTAGAGCAGTAAAAATATTTTTTACAATAAGACTATTTTTTTCTATTTTTTTGTGAGACAAATCTTCAATTTTTTTAATAATGGTCTCATTTTGTAAATCTTAAGTAATTGCATGCAAAAAGTTGACATTGTTCAATTAATGTCTTATTGGAAAATAATTCATTGAACATTTTGGTAGTCCACAAACGAACCATTTGTTGTGACCTTTTTCCTTCAAGATTATCAATGATGTTCTCATCTATTTCAACCAACCATTTAGGGGTTCTTTTGTAATTAGGTGTTACATAAGGTTCATTTTCAACTTTTTAATTTTCAAGTACAATGTTATTAACATTTTCATTCTCACTATTTTAAATATTTTCAACATTTTCAATAACAATTTCATTTTCAACAACATTTTCATTTTCAATAACAATTTCATTTTCAACCACATTTTCATTTTCAACATTTTCAATAACAATTTCATTTTAAATAACGTTTTCAACAACATTTTCATTCTCAATGTTGTTCACATTTTCATTTTTAATTTCCACATTTTCAATTTCAATGTTTTCATTTTCAATTTCTATTTCATCTTCATTTGAATTAACATTTAATGGTGTAGAAGAAGCTTCAATTTGAATATTTTTCATACCATGCCTTCTTTTCATATGACTTTCTCTATATTTTTCTCTATATGCTTCAATTTGATCTATTGTAAGTTTCCTTTTACCTCTTATGGCAACTGTTTCTCCCCATTGCACAAAAAAAACACACACACACAAATGATTGGAATTCTAAAAAAATTGTAAGAGAATCTTTCAAAAGCTGAATTTTTTCTGATACAAATAGAAAGCACAAGAATTTCACTATAGAAAGTGTAGTGCCCACCCCGTTTCGGTCATCATTGATGTCAAGTAAGTAGTTGTTAGTAACGTCGTGATGATGTGATTTTATTATTTAATTTAATTTTAAGGTTATGAGATAACACTAATAATATGTTTGGATTTGATTAATAAAATTAATATAATTATCTTGGGAGTTAGTTATTGAAAGTAATCGAATTTGATGAGGAAAAGTAATTATCATTTAATGATTATCATTAAATTCAATTAATAAATCTAAAAGTAAGAAAATATTAGAGAGGTATAAATATTAAAATTGTATTTAAGATTAAATGAATTAAGGTAAAAATATTTATTCAATTATATTTTAATTAAAAGTTAATTATTTATGAAAATTTGTTTTAGTTAAAATTTAGAGTCAAGTGGAAGTAATTTAAAATAAAAAGAAGTTATTGGTTGAAATTAAATAAATAAATATATATAGTAATGATTAATTAAAGTGGGTAAATAAAATTAGTTTTTTTTTTTGAAAATCTTTTATGGGGGAGAAAGAGGAGTTAGGGCGGTTGAACGGAGAATTTGGTATTTTCTTTAAGAGGAGGCAAGAAAACTTTAGGGGGGGGGGATTCTCTCTGTGAACCAATTGGAGAGCACCTTCTTATTTGAATGTCGTTATGCTGTTTGTTCGCTTTCTGCATTGACCAAGGGTTTGAAGATGCAGCAAAAGTTTTAGGCTTCTGTTCTGGCTGATCCATCCCTCAACCTCAATAAATTCAGTTCAGAGATTGGCTGTAAACGATTCAACATGGAATCATTCCAACATAGATAATTCATTTTTTTTGCATATCCCCTCTGCGAGCATCCTACCATTACAAGGTGCACATTATAATTATTTTTCCTTACGTATAATCTAGTAAAAGTTTTATTGTATGTGCTTCTAATACCAACCCTAGTTTGTAATTGTGTAGAAACCCTAGTTATTTGTAAACTAATGCCACCGAGTAGAATAGTTAATAAAATCAATGTAAATTTATGTTTACAGAAATTGATGTCAAAACAGAAGAAAATAAAATAAAATAAATTTAAATAAAATTTGAATAATAATGAAAATAATTACCATCCATTGAGAGTCATAGTTAAGTTGTGATATAACGAAAATAAAATTAATTTAACAAGATTAATCTAATTTTAACCTATAATGATTTATTGTTTTAATAAATCTAATATTAATTCTCTTGATTTTGGCCGATAGCGGCAAGTTAAGTAGTTATTGAAAGAGCAGGGCATTTCACTAGGGTTCCTCCCTTTGCATCTTAAATAGTTTGAACATCCTCTATCACTGCAATTCTCCACTCAATCAAAAATAATTATTCTCTTGATTACTCTAGTGTAATTCAGGCTGACACCCGCTATAATCCTCCGTATAATTTCTCAGATTGGTTGAATTTTGACAAATTATCACCTATGCTGATAAAAAAATGGGTAGACTCTGCAGGAAATTCTCATAAGTCACGTATTTGCACCTCACCTTTCTCCTTCTTTTTAGTTTTGAGGATAACATTCGGGATTTGATAATAATACCAGTAAATGGCAATATTTCCAAATTCCAAAATTCACTTTCTTTAAATGGCGTCTCACATTTTTGCAACCGTAACCATCTCCAACTTGGAGGAAAGCTTGGTTCGTGTGTCTTCTCTGATGCCGTCCATGAGCAGATTGTTTAAGTGAGGAAATTGAGGACCAATGAGAAGATTATTTAATTCTCTTGGTCTGCGCAATGTTTCTAGCCTTGCCAATTACCTCCGTTCAGTCGAAGCTGAAAAAAAAAATTGATGTTATTAGATACAGTGCTTAGATGAGCTCCTTACACAGTCTGGTAATCTAAATTTATAAATCTCCCCGAAACTATAGGCAAAATTATCACAGCCGCAACGTTAGACTTGCAAAAGTGTAGTAAATTTAATAGTTCCTCTGAAACCCTTGGCAACCTGTCACTGTCACAGCAATTAGAGTTGAAACATTGTACAGAATTAAATAAGTGATAATTAAATAGTCTCCCTGGCATCTTTGGTAACCACCACAGCGGCAGCTATTAAATTTAATAACCCTTCTGTTTTCATTGACAACTGGTGGCTGCAGCGTAATTAAACTTGGTAGGGTGTACAGATTTAAATAAACTCTCTTATTTCATACCAACCTGTCTCAACTGTTGCTGATGCTTTAGGTCAAGTGATAAGCCTTAAACATAGATAAAATCTTGGTCTTTGATTAGGGTGCAATAATTCCTTTCCGTGCAAAATATATATATATATATATATATATATATATATATATATATATATATATATATACTCATATTACTATTTACACCTCACGAAAGCTATCATTGTGAGTATAATTTACATTATAGTTTACTATAAAAAAATTAAAAAAATGATTTAAGCAGCTTTGTCAAGATAGTAATCCTAGCGTGATAGGTAAACTGTATAATTATTCCAAGAGATAATTAAATAAATAAATAAAGAAATAATTAATGAGCTCTAGTTGGTATTGAACATTCCCTCTTTCAAGTAGTTGATTTATAATTTCTCTTTCAAGTATAAATATTTAGTTATAGATTGGGTATTAATTATGTGAGGGATACCTAGATTCTTGTATTGGCAATATTTAGTATTTTTATGGGTAGCTTTGGAGTAATAGATATCTTCCTCTTTTATTTGGAATAAATAGGTACTTATTAAGTTTTAGTCAAGTGAGTGATTTAAATTAAAATATGAATCGAGTGTTAGAATGTTTTGTAAGATAGTGAGTTAAGTAAAAGTGTAATTTTATTTTATGGTAAGTGAAATAATAAAAGGTGATAAAGAATTTTAATTGGATAGTTGATTTGTAAATGAAGTATTGAATTCGCTTTAGAAAATAAAAGAATTGGGTAAATAATTAAAGTGAAAATGGTTATTTCGCTAGGTTGTTTAGTAAAATATTATTTAACAAAGGATTTTAACGGAATAAACATTATTGAAATAGGTATTTAATTTTGTTGTAGATAAATGAACTGTGTATTTAGTTAAAGTAAATCGATTTATATGGTTAATTAAGTTTTTAGGGTTCACTAAAGGAGATAAGTGATTCTACATTTACATAGTTTCTTTTACTTGAAGGTTAATGAGAAAGTTATTTTTTTAGTGAGGATAAATCCCAGGTTAATTAATTTAAATGATACTGATTAAATGTTAAATGGTTTTAATTACCTTTTTGTTATCTAATGTGTCTGTGAATGATAATTATTTATCAAACTACTGTGTGAAATAATCTATTAGTGTCGTCACCTTAGTATTATAATAAAGTTGTAAATTATAGAATTGTCATCTTAGTATTACATTTTAAAGTTATAATTAGGATTCGTATTAAACAGTTGATGGAGTTGGTTATCTTATAGATAATATAGTTATTTTAAATATAATTATCTGTCGTAAATACTCTCTTAATTAAATTAAGTGGATATGTTAAAATAAGTGATAAGAACGTTGAAATAATGCCTAAATTAAAGGAATGTCTTTATCGTTATAAGGTGTGAGTGATTGTTGTTTTAAACAAAGTGTTTTAATTATTGGTTTAAGTATTATGTAATTGTTTTAAGATGGGTGTGATTTGTGGGATAGTTAACTTAGAAATAATGAAAAGTAGAGTTTTGTATGTTGTTGATGTATGTAGATAATATTGGCAATAAGGATTATTTATGTTTAGGTGGGAGAATTGATTTATAAGATAAATGGAAGTAAATAAATTTGAAAACTTTAAATAGTTGGGTATTACGATAAAGGCTAGTGAATGATTGTTGATTCGATAAATGTTTTGATTAATTATATTTAGTTAAACAAAGGGTTTATGTAAATGAATAAAATTAGATGATCTTTTCTAAGTCAATTTCCCTCATATTCTTTCTAGAAAATACTTGTGATTGATATCAAGATCAAATTGTTGGTTTGAGTGGGTTGATCTTCGAAGGGAGATTGTTGTTATAATGTGTAAATTGGAATATATTTGTGTTTGAAAGAGTATACTTGTGAATAGTGTCTTATGGCTTAAACCATTGGATGTTATTTTCACTTCGTAATATTGTGCTATTCTTAAATGTTGGAAATGATTGATCTTTAAACTAATGTTCTTTTTAGATGGTTTCAAGTTACTTCTTATTGAATGAATGGATATATTATATTTGAATTAGTGGTTTTATGTATTGTCTCGATAGGTCCTTTCAATGTGACTTTTCGTGAGCTGATTTTGAGTTAGGGACTTTCTCTCATTTAACTTACATTTCTATATGTTTTCTTTTGCTCTCTACCTAAGTGGTAATTTGGTTAAGGTTATCTCTGTCATGATTGACAGTTCTGCTTGAGTTGTTAATGAGTCAAATTGAAAAGTTCTTGAGTTATGGGTATTCCGAGAGGAGAAAATAGAGGTTTCCCTTGGATTCTCGATTTAGTTCGTATCGAAGTTGTTGGTGTTGTTGAGTGGAGTTGTTGATCTTATTTTGGTGTGTTTTCTCATTATATTTATATTGGAAATAGTCCTTTGAAGTCTTGCAATTATTGCTTGTCAGTTCTTTGATGGGGAAACCCTAGTGTAACTTTATGAGAATCTTCCAGAGGTTTATTTTACTATTGGTTAATGTTCCTCCTTTTATGTGCCCTTGTTGTGGCAAGTGTTTTGGTTTCATGTTTTTGAAAGGGTTGTACATGAATCGTTGAGATTTTGATTATGTATTTATGGCAAGATGGGTAATGCCTTGCATGCTTCTCTGTTGTGATCTAATGTACTTGTTATGTTGTACAACCCTTGGATTTGGTTTTTATGTTTTGAGTGTCTAGAGTGGGAGTGGCTCTAAGTGGGTGGTCGGCGCACAAAGGGGCGCCAGGATAGCCCTCGTTAGAGTGAAATTAAAAAGTGATAATTTAAATAATTAATTAGGGGGTGGGTAGAATCACATTAAAAAGATAATTGATGCCTCATCCGCCTTTGAGTGCTACCACAGACTAAAGGGGATTGAGAAGGCCGTGGTTGGCAAGATCGTTGCCTTGTCTTCATGAAAGGTTAACGGTTCCGCATGAGCAACCCTATGGAGCGGTACCTTGAGATAGGAAGCCTGGATAACCATAGATGGAGGTGGCTCCTAGCGCTCGAGTTGCCTGGATAATTCATCAGTAGACGGAGGCGGCACCTTGCGTTAGTGGTAGCCTGGATAATCCATGTTAAGCCATGCGATGACACTCTCCTCTAACACTCCTTCTTATGTTGTTTCTTTGGAAATCCTCTGGAAGTGGGTCTTTGTCTTGAATTGATGGATCATAGTTGTTTTAAATTGATTTATGGTTTTACCCTATTTTGATCTTCGGTGTATTCTTTGGTCTTGTGTAATCTTGTTGATAAATTGGGTCTCGACCTTGTACTCTTATGGTACTATGATATGATGTTATTGTGTCGTTAATGATCATCCTTTGGTTATTTGTTTGCTGGTTATTGATTTGATTTATGTGATGAGATTTATGACTCTTGGATGTGGTTGATTATGTCATTGTAATTCCTGAGTGTTATGATACTTTTGTATGACATTGAGTTTTGTGGTTCCCTGTTGGATGTTCTTGGTTGAGGTCTCTTTCTTGTTAGCTCCTAGCATGGGGGGTGGGTCTTCGGACTCACATGGTCGGGTGGAACGTGCTAAGCACCCCATTGGGTCCCCAGTCGAGGATCGAGAGGTGCAGATTGGTGCTATTGCAGCGACTCCAGAGTTGTATCTGTCTTGGAGCCAGTTTTGATACTTGTATTTCTCTAATTATTTGTATCATGGTATCTTGTGTATGGTTTCCATTCATATTTGGAACACTCTTGTATCATTGTACTTCTTAAACGTTGTACTGTAATGAAATGTTAAACTTGGTGTGGATATTGACCATGGTAGTTGTTATTCAATGTGTTATGTAATCATGCATATGTTGTATTTATGTGCAGATGGCTTCTTATCAATGAATTTTTCATGTATGTGTTATATTTGTTATTGTTAATGATTATATCTTTGGATTTTATTCTTTATTGATGTTGTATGGATCTAAGTCTCGTAATGACTCTTCGTGTACCCCAAGGGATGTATGTGTTAATGAATCTATTTAATTGAAATTCATGATATGACTTGATGTGTATTACATGTATGTTATGTGTATTTTTTTTTTTTTTAAAAAAAATTGTGCTGTAATTATTGTGTTAATGTCCTTTGGGGTTCGCACAGCGGGGCGTTATAGAAAGAATGTAGGGACCATTGAAATACTCAAAATAGTCCCATTTTTTTTTTATAGATAACTTACAAAATGCATATTCTTTTCGAATCAGATATCTATTTCGAAACAAATATCCGTTATAAACGAATATCCATTACCTTTAGTGTTATAAATTATAATATGCCATAATATATATTTATTATATATTAATATACTATGTTAATTTATTATATATATTTATATATTATATACTATATATTGATATATATAATATATCTTAATATATAAATATTATATTCATATATAATATATATTATTATTATATTAATTTATATAATATATTTATATATTATATAGATATTATATATTAATATATTATATATATATATATTAATATGTATTATATATATTAATATTATATATATATTATATATTATCCTCTCTCACACTCTCCCTCTCTCCCACTCTCCTCTCTCCTGCTCTCCCTCCATCTCTCTCCCTCCTCTCTCTCTCTCCCTCTCTCCCTCTCCTATCTCCTTTCTCTCTCTCCCTCTCTCCACTCTCTCTCTCCCTCCTCTCCCTCCCTCTCTCCCTCCCTCCCTCTCCCTCCCTCTCTCCCACTCTCCCTTTCTCTCTCTCAGGTCTTTCCCTCTCTCCCTCTCTCCCTCCCCACTCTCCCTCTCCCTCTCTCCCACTCTCCCTCTCCCTCACTCTCCCTTTTTCCCTCTCAAGTCTCTCTCTCTCTTTGTCTCTCCCTTTTCAGTTCTTTCTCTCTCTCCCTATTTATTATTTAATGATTGAATATATATATTAAAGATCTGAGAGGGAGATGGAGACTTCAGAGGGAGACTATGTATTAAATATATTATATAATATATAATATATTTAATATATATACAAAATATAGAATATAAATAATATATATTATAGTATATATTATATATAATATATATTATAATATATTTAATATATAATATATAGTATATATGAAATATATTATAGTATATTTATATATAATAAATTTATTATAGAGCAAATAGATATCCATTTATAACAGATATCTGTTTCATTGAGGACGAACCCTGCCTCATTTTCAAAGGGAGACTGTGTATTAAATATATTATATATTATATATTATATATTATATAATATATTTAATATATAATATATTATATAATATATAATATATTTAATATAATATATAATATATAGTATGTGAAATATATTATTGTATATTTATATATAATAAATTTATTATATAATAAATGAATATTTGTTTCATTGAGGACTTTATAACTTGAACCCTACCTCATTTTCATGATGCTACCAATCGAGCAGTGACCTCCATCATGAGAAGCAAGTTCCAGGTATGTGTTTTTTGTATTTCTTGTATTTTTTTTGCTAATTAGTGATTAATTTATGTTTTTTCTTCATTCTTTGTAGTTTTGTTGAATTTTTTCATTTCTATCTAAACTTTAAAAAAAAATGAAACCCTAGTTAGTGGAAAAAAAAAACATCAAACAAAAAAATTGAACCTTCATTACTGGAAAAAAACATAAAATTCAACCTAGCATACTAAACAAACATAAAATCAAACCTTCATTACCCCCTGTTTGTATTTATTTAAACTATTTTACAATCTTGTCTATTTTTCCTTCTTCTTTATCACTTATTCTCATGTTTCTTAAATTCTTGCTTTGTTGCTTATTCTTAAGTAAGAATTTCTTTGCTAAACAATTTGGTTTTTTATTTTTTAATTGTTTTGACTCTCCCCAGCTCTCAAAATAGAAAGGATCCTTGTTGGAAGTGCTCTAAATTTCCAATAATTAGTGAATTTGGATCCATTGTTAGTACTGGCCAAACAAAAATTGTCCTTGCATCCATAGGGAAATGGGTGAAGTTAATGGGTAATAATTGATGGGCTATGCAGGAGGCTATCATATTGTATCATATTGTATGATAGCCTCCTGCATAGCCCATTGATTATTATCCATTAACTTTTCTCATTTCCCCATGGTTGCAGGGACAAGTTTTGTTTAACCATTACTAACTATGTATACAGATTCAGTAAGTATTGGTGATTTGGAGCTTAACACTTCCACCTTTGTTGAATCAATTTAGAGTTTAACAATTCCACATTGTAGAAAGGTAAAAATTTAATGTATTTTAAAATGAGATTTCACATCACTTTAACAATTATTTGTTTTTCATTTACATGCCTTAGAAATGAATGAGCTTTACACATTTTTCCATTTGTATTCAATTAAGTCATTTATATTGAATGTTATAAGGGGATTTTAAAACATGTATCTTACATTTTGAAATTACAAATTTTAATGCAGGTTCACTTATATCTAAATCATGGATCCACGGCCTCCAATTCCACCCACTACACCTCCACCCACTCCACATTGTAACTCCCCACCTCCACCACCTACATCTGATGGTGCTCACTTTTGAGAACAAATCGATGTGAATGCTAGAACCATTTAGGATCAAGTTAACACTATTAAGAATGAAGAATGTGTTCACCCATTATTGAGGCATTTTGCATAAAAAATGAAAAATGTTGTTGGTTTGGTTAGGTCCATGGAAGTGGACTTAGACAAGCATCAATGATGGCTAGAGGAAAGGAGACAGTCCCATTCTAAAGAGGAAACCACAAAGAAATGAAGAGATGCAATAGAGAGCCACAAAACTTTATTAAGACAATGATCTTATTTTTATAAAAAAATTGACCTTGGATGGATACTTTATAAAGAATTTTGTTGGATGGATATTTTATAAAGAATTAGGTTGGATGGATATTTTTAGTGTTGAATTTATGAATATAATAGTATAATGATGAGACAAAAATTTAGTAACAAATATTAAATAATCTATTAATTTAGTGTTTGTTCATATATAGTGTGCATATATAGTGTTTATTCATGTATCATGGTTGACTGATGTCTTATTTGTTGATCATAATTACTATATAGATTTCACATGAACAATCTAATGAACATGTATCTTGTTGTATTGTAAGGATTTTGTTTAAATGTTGCATCAAACCCATATGGTGTACATAATGTTCTTGTTTATGTATCATGATTGAAAGATAATGATTCTTATTCATGATGATTTTATACCTTTTACATGAATGATCTAATGACATGTTATTAAGCTTGAAGGTTTTAATGGCATGAATGTTGAATTGAGTTGTAATAGTTTTGTTTGATGGTTGTATCACTTCTTATTCTAGAGGTTCCCAACACAGGAAAAAAATCTCCCTCTAACCTCTCTCCTCTCTCTCAAGTCTCTCTCTCCCTCTCTCCCTCTCACTCTTAGGTACCTCCCTCTCTCTCTCTCTCTCTCTCTCTCAAGTCTCTCAGAGCTTCCTATCTCCCTCCCTCTCTCCCTCTCAAGTATCTCTCTCTCTCTCTCTCTCCCTCTCAAGTCTCTCTCTCCCTCCCTCTCAGGTCTCTCTCTCTCTCAAGACTCTCTCTCTTCCTCTCTCCCTCTCAACTCTCTCTCTCCCTCTCTCCCCTCAACTCTCTCTCTCTCCCTCTTTCCCTCTCTCCTTCCCTCTCAAGTCTCTCTCTCCCTCTCAACTCTCTCTCTCTCTCTCTCTCTATCTCTCTCTCTCTCACACACACACACAAACTCTTTCCCTCTCAAGTCTCTCTCTCTCCCTCTTTGCCTCCCACTCTCCCTCTCAACTATCTATCTCTCCCTTAGGTCTTTCTCTCTCTCCCTCTCACTCTTAGGCCCCCCTCTCTCTCTCAATTCACTCTCTTGGACTCTCTCCCTCCCTCTCCCTCTCAAGTCTCTTTCTCTCTATCCATCTCAAGTATCTCTCTCCCTCTATCCCTCCCTCTCTCCCTCTCCCTCTCAAGACTCTCTCCCTCTCTCCCTTCCTCTCTCCCACTCAAGTCTTTCTCTCTTGATCTCTCCCTCTCAAGTATTTATCTCTCCATCTCCCCCTCTCAACTCTCCCTCTCTCACTCTCTTGTGAATTAGTTGCACATCAATAAATATATAATATATACTATGTATTAAATATATTATATAATATATATTACATAATATTAATATAATATACAATATTTCATATATATACTATACATAATATTCAATAATTAATATGTAGACTATATATAATATATAATATAGTAATTTTATAGTCATAAAATTGCACCCCTTGCAATTTCACATACATTCTTGCATTCGCTTTAGTGTCCACTCCACTAGAACTTGTGTAGGTTCATTTTAGCCCCTGCATCAGCCTTTTTCCCTTCTCAGGATGGTCAACACCCCTTTTCAGTAGCTACCCTTCATGCATCTGCTTTGTATCAAACTTTGTACCTTTCCTCTTCACATTGTTTTGTAGCATGACGTGTCCAGACACTAGTGCACCGCATGGACATCTGTGTGCTGTGATAGCATCCTGCAATGTTTCAATGTTCAAATTACCATTTTCGTGTATGTTTACCACTTGTCACCTACTTTGGTCAGTGGTAACAGCTCAAGATGCCTTATAACCACTTGGGAAGCTTCTTTTTTCTTCCTTTCTCTACTTAAATGCTATCTTTTCAATTCTATTGCTTCTTCCAAGTGCTTCTAGCTTCACACTAGCTTCATTCTAGCCTCTAGCTTCCTCTTCTGCTTCTTGGCACCACCCTTTACAACACTCTCAAGCTTTCACAAACTCATTACAACAACGCTTTTGGCTCTTGTAGCTCTATTGCTCTCTTCATTTGGATTCCTTAAGCCTTGCAGTTCTATCTCCCTTTCCTTGTGCTTGTGAGAATCCTAAGATTCCATATCCCTTCTCTATTGCATCCTTACTTCATGATGTGGGTTCTCATCCTCGAGTGTGGATTTCTTTTATCACCTCTTTTGTGATATGAGTTATCCTCAAGTGGGGTTTTCTTTTATCACATGTCATTTTCTTACTTCTATTCTCTCTATCTTTTTGGCTATCTATGGAGGTGGGAACACCAAAATGAGGGTTTGACTGAGGCAAACCCCTATACAGCCCCAATAATTTCTCTAGATCTTATGCATGCTAGTATTGAAGACATTCACATGTTGTAGGCTTCATCAGTTGTGTGGTTGTGAGAACTTCCTTTCTTCTCCTTATATTTATCATTTCTATTTCACTTTATTTCAGTTCTATTACATTATGCTACTTTATCACATTTTTTAAGATCTTAGCAATCAAATTGTTAGTAATCACTTTGTCATTTTCTATGATAAACTCACTTTCTAGTCCGTACAGATGCTAGTGAGCCAGAGAGATGCCAATGTGTTGCGCTATCATCCTTTGGCCAATAACTTGTTAGTTTGTCTAGAAAATCTTTGTGACCTACACTTTTAGATTCTACAACTCTCGCGCTGCTTCTAAGGTAGTTTAGGGTAGTTTTCCCTGTGAGGCTCTCTAAATGAAGAGAATTGGTGAGTAGTGAATCCCCCTTCTCTACATTTTGGTGAACCCAATGTGAAGAAAGGGTATTTTTAAAAAAAACTAGGGATTTATTTACCCCTACTTGGTGAGGTCATAACTTTTGACTCAGTTCTCAGAATTTAGAATCATTTGCACCGTTAGAAAGGTATATGAGAGAACTAGTTCAGTCCCTAAAATAGCATGCCTTTGGTTATTGAATTTTACAAACCGACGCAAGTTTTGACCTCAAATTTCACTCTAAAGACCTCTGAAAATGCAAATTACTAGATCCTAGAAAATACCAAAAAATTAGAAAATATAGATTCTTGATTTTTCTTAGTTCTGTCACCAAAATGAATTTAATATATTCTTTTATTAGTTCAGTATATAGTTTTATTCAAAGTGTTAATGATGTTCCATTTCATGCATGTGATGGTGACTTGGCCTTGCCTATGTCACTTGATATCTTTTATCCTTCTCACGAATGTCCTTTGGCTTCAGAGGATATTTTGTTGCAAGAAGATGAAATCATTGTGTAGACATGTACAATGTACTAATTGACACTACACAATTGATCTCGATTACGAACACCATCTCATCCTAAATCATCCCTTAGTCTAACCATTTAATTGAATATCCTTATTGGATTAAACTCATCAATTTTCCTCTCTTAATTAAATAAATCATTTATCTGATTAAGTCATTTTCTCTCATTAATTAAATCAATTAATCTGATCTAATTAACCTTGGCTCTTTATTTAATTAATTTATAAAGTCTATCTCTATTAAATTAAATAAATTAAAACCTTATTTGATTTAATCTAACCAATCATCCCCTTTAGTTAAATAAAACAAAATATTTATTTAACTATCTCTAAAATCACATTCTTCTCATCTTTGATTTAAATCAACCCATAAATCTAAGTCAAATTTTTCACATCATCTAATCCCTCATTAAATTAATTAACCCTTGATTAATTTAATCCTAATCCATGTCCCATCCTCTAGCTTTTGCCACTTGCACATGAAAATAGATTTAATTCATTTATTAAATCTCTATTTTCTCTCAACATGTCATAAAAGAGGAATATTCCTTCAAATTTGAAATCCCTCCAAGTGGACTTAGTCCTTCCAACAAGACATTTTTTTCATCTTACAAGTCCTTTTGCATTGAGCCAAGTGGCCATTACTCCATTTTACTCTTCATCCACCTTGTCATTTCGCTAATTTCAAATTTCAAATGAAGGCATTTATGGGAACATTCATCAAAATGTGCAAATCCTTCATCCATCCATCTCTTGACAAGTGGCATTTTTCCATTGGTTGAAAGTTAGTCCCACATTGCTTCATTTTGGGAATTTCTCCATCTTATCTTTCTATAAATAGGAGCTTTCTCTCCTTATTTGATAATCCACAATTTGAGCAAACTTACTATACTCAATTTCATCTTCAAGCATTAGCATTTTCATCAATTTCATCAAGGTATAGCTAGGTTATTGCAGGTTTTCTCCATGGAGTTCATTTGAAGCACTCACCAAGTGGATCAATCATCACCAAATCATCAAAAACTTGCATAAGAGTTGGGAAAGGGCCAATTTCCACATCAAATTGGCACCAACTCCCCCATAAGATCAAGATTTTGCATGTTTTTAATAGGATTTAATCTATTCCCTTGCTTTTTTATTGTGTTCTTGTTTTTATTCCTATTTTGAACATTGTTAATGGATTTTATGGGGAACTTTGATCTTAACTTGCATTTGAATCTTCTAATGTGTTTGTTTGTTGTGTTTTACAAGTACTAGGATCTTGGTTCTACATTTTGGCACTAGAGGGAGGGGGAATCTCACTTTTAGATCACATTTTTATAAAAAATTGTGCTTATTTCTATTTTTGTGTGTCTACAGGGAAATGCGTTGTTAGCAGACTAGCATCATAGTACAAAACTACTAGCACTCCAACATTTCCATATAGCACTGCTTCAAACTCCAAACAGTGACGCTTTGTCTTTCCCACCCAAGATTCAAATTTCCAAACTACACTGTTGGTTCCATTTTCACATGCTGGAATCTTTAAATTCCAAACTGCACTGTTGTACAAAAGAGCGACACAATCACACTCTCTATCTTTGTTATAGAACGATGTTGACTAATAAGCGATGCTATATAGCACTGTTGGATTCCTTAAATTGCACTGCTTGTGCAGACTCCACTGCTAGAAGAAAGTAAAAAATGAAATCTCAATTTTCTATGACATGTGCTTTTTTAATTTTGATCATCTGGGTTACTACTTGCTTTTCTAACCTATGTTTTCCAGAGCTAGCTGGTTTTTGGTAGGTCGGTCTAATCAAAGTGAAGGAGAGAGAAAATATTGAAAGAGGCATAATGGCATCACTCTCTCATGATACCAAGTGTTTTTGAACACTTTAGTGTTTTTTTAATACTCTTAGAGAATTCACAATTTCTCTTAAAAATTTGTTATCTTTCACAAGCTTAGGACCTACTAAATTTATTTTGGGCTCTAAAATAATATTTCAATTTTTACTACAAATGGCTTAAAAATAAATTTAGAACAAACTCACTAGATTTGGTTTGAGGATTAATAATTGAACAAGGAAATTTTCACATTTCCGTTGGTGATCTAAAAAGAATCAAATCATTGCTAAGTTGTGGGTTTAAAATGAACAAGTGCTTCTTTGTTTTTTAATTACTTACTCAAAGTAATACCATTGAAAGGACGTATGCACTTCTCTCGCACCTCATGGTGATCTTCAAAATCAAAAGGCCTTTTGGGTATGTGCAGGATCATGATGGGCCAAAAAGTGGCAATATGATGGGTATGTGGCTAACGACTTTTTTTACCCAAAATTGATGAAACAAAAGGGTTTTAAAGGAGATTCTCAACTTTCCACCAATATAAACTATGCTTTACTTTGAATTTAATAAGTAATTATTATTCATTTTCTATTCAAATTATGACTAAAGTCCCGATTCATAGACTGATTGAAAAATATCTATAGCTTTCAAATAGTATCACATTTTTTGAATCCAAAACATGTGTCACATTCTATGCTTCACATACTATAGGATTAAAAAAATAAAAATTGAATTTCATGAATTTTTGACCAAGTTAAGGTGGTTAGACATACAATTTTTTTATATTTTTTAAAAGTTGTAATAAAAAATCATAATTAATTATTTACTTAGAAAAAAATTACAAAAGAATAGGCATCACATCGGGACATGAGTCCTCTACTTATATCTAAGATATTATAAGAAAATATCATCATTTTATTGTGGTTAGGGTGGTTAGACATACACCTACTTCTTATTTTTTCCCTAAAATTTAAGTACTACTGCATTGAAAATTCAAATTTTCACCAAATAGATTTTATTTTTTTTAAACAAACCTAGTAGTTTAGAAACTACATTCAATTTGCTATAGATTCTATTCTTACATATTTTTGAAATAATATAGATAACCTATTCAAATTTTTACGTCAAGTTGCCTATCTTTGAATTTTCTAATTTTTTTGCCACTTAAAGGCCTATTTTTTCCATGATGATCCTGAACATACCCTTTTGGTGATCTTAAGTTGGGTAAAGTAATTGCCTTCACATTTCATTTTGGAATTAAAATTGAACAAAACATTTTGCGAGTGTGAGTGGAGAATATTGCGTACATTCTCTCTCTTTGTGTTGCAACAAAAATTGATGAAGTTACGGGTATTGTTTTGCTCGCTTTTGTTTATCTTAGAGGGCCTGCCTTGTGGGAAAAAGTAATAACCCAAGTGAACAACCCAACAGATAACACACTAAAGCCAAGTTTATTTCCAGCTTGTATATAAGTGTGGATGCTGGAACAAAGGCTAGTATCACATAGTTGTTTCCAACGAGAAGGGAAACAATGGTCTCTCGCCACATGGATCAATCCCTACGAACAAAAAGTTTGAATTAAAACCCTTGTTTAGAAAAGGCCAAAATCCTTGATCTATTTGTTGGTACAAGAATGGTCATTCTGAAGCCACCCCACACTTTTATAGTTTTTATTAGAAATGGAAAGTATGCCATGGGAGTTTCATGGGTGTTGATGCTTGGTTGGCCCATATAAGTGAGTGTCATGGAGGGGGAGCTAGTGGGGTCAAGCATCTAACCATTCACTAAAAGTAGGCGTAGCTAGACTTTTCCAAGTGGGGATTCAAAAAATATAGTCTTTCATATCCATAGGATTGTGCATGTTCTTGGAAACAAAACACTTTGCTTGTTTGAAAACATTTGAAAACAAACATTCAACATTATCATCAAATGTCAAACCCTTCAGGAAGAAAATACCATTGACAAAATTTATGTGTTATTGCTTGCCCTTGGGATTCTATCCTTAGAGGTTTCTAAACACTTGGATTTATATCTCAATTTTCTTGCTAAAGTCAATAATAGGTAACCTTTTCCTTGATTTCATCAAAGTTCCACATAATTTATTTTGTGGGATGAGAAGAAGTTAAGACATTAGACATCTAGCTTGAAAACTTAATCAAGAATTAATTGTGATAAAAAGAACTCACTAAGTAAAACTAAGAACAATTAAACCCCACACATGTGTCTCAAATGATTTCATGCAAGATCAAAATCCAGAAACCAAAATAAAAATCTCTTAGTCCAAAAGAACATCAAAAGCATCTCTCAACGCTCTATGAATTCAGAGGAAGATTACTTTTCAACTTTTACAGAAGAGCTTCAAGAAACAATCCCAATTTGTACTTGTTCTATTATTGTCAAAATCCAAATCTTTTTCGGGAATTTGAACACCTTGTTTAGAGTAAAGAATGTTCTTCAAAATCGAGGTCTTGTAAACAAGAGTCTTTTTAGGTACACCTAGGATCAAAATCAAAACTTTCATCCATCTTTCAAACATCATCCAAAATCATCTCACCAACAACTCTTTCAAATCTTGAAATCATCCTTCATGCTAGAATTTTTGGCAAATCAAAATCATTGAAGCAAAGTCCTTGAAACCAATCAAAATCCTTGAAATCCTTGAATCAAAACATTAAAACATCTTTGGCTAGGTATATGTAGATGTATCCTTCTTCATGTGCTTAGTGAAAAATATCAAATCATCTTGTTTAACTAGGTATATGTAGATGCATCCTTCTCCATATGCTTAGTTAAATTATCATCTTGTTTGAATAGGTGTGGGTGGATGCATCCTTCTCCCAACACTTAGTCAAATTATCATTTTATGAGCAAGTCTATCCCATAGATAACATCCAACATCTTGGGATCCATTTTTTCATTATCCAAAATCAAAGAAATCCAAAATAAAATAAAGGTCAATCCAAAATTTCCAAAATTCCAAGAATCCAAAACAAATCCAAGAGTCCAAAAAGTCCCAAAAGTCTAGCATCCCCTCAAGATCTTATAAGGGTTCAATCATCCACATCATCCATCTTTCAGACACTTCATCATTTCACTTTTGATCCTTAAAACACCCTAAACTTTCTCTTTTGTACCTAAAGTTAGATCAATCCAAAGAATTAGAGATTCATCTCCCACATTCTTGAAAATTTATCCCTATTTTATGGTGCAAACTAGATTTCAACACAAGAGGAACATGGATGCCAACAAAGAAATATCCATTTCAAGTGATCTAAGCCAAACAAATTCCAAGATGAATCCCATTGGATCAAGCAATCCTCTAACTTACTTTCCTTCATCATCACAAAATCCTCAGGAGGAATGTTAAGTAGAGGATATCACTAATAATTCCTTTGGAATTACACAAGATGAGATCACCAAGATAGTCCAAAATCCCAAGAATCATAAAATTATCAGCATCATGTTGAGACTCAATCCCTCACTATACATGCTTGAATTAGCAAAAAAAGGGGCTAAACTCCCTTCTGATTTTGATGTGAGTACCATTGTGGAACCATCTTTTGGGGTCATGCCTCCAATTTCATCCATGCCCCCAATATCAGCTACACCCCCATTCCAAAGCATCACCCAACCCATCCCCCAAATTACATCATCTATTGATCCAACGTAACCCATTGTTAACAAGGGAAGTGCATTTCTCAATGAACTACAAACACACCCCCTGGTAAATAATCAAGATTTGGACACAAACACCATCCTGGGACAATCCATCACATCCATATGTCCCCCTCACCTTTCATGATCCTAATGATCTATCATCATCATTTCACACAACACCTCAAACCTCTCTCCCTATGACCTCACAAGGAGAAGGAGACTTATTTGGACTAGGGGGCATCTTTGACACTGCATCTTCATCATTCCTCCAAGGGAGTATACCACTCACTTTTCCACCACTTCCACCATTTCCATCAATATCCACACCACCTCTTGGTTTAGGGCTTCCCCTTTACCAAAAATCAATCAACAAAATCAAATTAACCCACTGATCATCAACCAAAGCATCTTACCGAATCCTCCCATCTTGCCATCGACATTGCAACAACAAATGGAAACCATCCCGATAATGTAAACCATCACCATCACATCATCAACCATCCCCAAAATGTCCCAAAAAATGGTCTCTCAATAACCAAGCATATTGGTTGCACCATCCAACACCCAAATCCCAATCATCAATATGATGGTTCCTCTCATCACCACAACAAACACTATACCAAATCCTCCACCACCACCACCACCACATCCACCACCAAACACAAATGTAACAACCCAATATAGCATTGCATTACAAGCTACTCAATAAGCTACCTATCAAAAGGCACTTCAGCAAATCCAAAAATGACAAGCTACACAACTAGCCGCTCAACAAGCACAAACATAATTAGCTACACAACAAACTTATCAAGCAGCGCAAGTTGTTCAAGTCACTCAAGCAGCACAAGCTACTCAAGCTACACAACAAGGGAAACAAGCACAACAAGCACAAAAAGTTGCTCAAGCCCAACCCCTATTACAACAACAAGAAGCTACCCAACAAGCACAAGCCCAAGCACAGGCACAAGCACAAGCTCGAGCCCATTATCAAGCTCAATAGGCACAAGAACAAGTGAAAGTACAAGCATAGTTTCTTGCACAAAAACAAGCAACCCAACAACAAGCATATCAACAAGCACTGAAACAATACCAAGAGTAGCAAGAAGTAGCTCAACAACAAGCATTGTTGGTGCAACAATAGGCACTATTAGTGCAACAACAACAAGATCAAGAACAAGCATTGTTGATACAAAAACAAGTACAAGCATACTTGGTACAATAGAATGTGCAAACACCAACAAATCCACCTATCCCTCCAACAAGTGAACCACCACAAAACACCTTCATCCCATCCCCTGATCTGCAAAATGATGTAGCAACACAGATCAAGTTACTCTCACAACAAGTACTTGATCTTCAATCAGGAAGAACCATAAAAACACCCAACAACTTGTGTCCCTATCCATTTGACAGGAGCCTTGTAATGAAACCATTCCCAAAGGGATTTGAGATCCCCAAATTCAATAAATACCATGGGACGGGAAACCTTGAAGATCACATCAAGGAATTCCAAGTTCATTGCATGGATGTCGCATATGAAAATACCTATCTGATGTGGCTATTTCCTAGAAGTTTGGCTAGCCATGCCATGGAATGGCTCTCTCGCCTTCCTCTTGGCATCAAGAATTTCTAAGAAATAGTAGACACATTCATCAAAAAATATGAATTCAACATCGGTATGGATGTTATTCTAGAGGAACTATCAGCTTTTAAACAAGGTAAGAATGAATCATTTGCTTCTTTCCTACAACGATGGTGTTCCAAGACCAATTAGAACAAATGGGTCATGCTAGAAGAACAACAATTTTGCACCATTATATCCAATCTTGACGAAGCCTTGTCATTCCATCTTAAATTGCAAGGTATCACCACATATGACTAGTTGATCTCCAAGGCACTCAACATCGAATGAGCCCTTATTTCACAAGGAGGATCACCTGCATATCCTGAACAACAAAATAATTGCCCATCCAACAACTATAATGAGAAACCTTGCACATGGGAAAGGAACAAAAATTTCACAAATGATGGTGTGGTTGATGATAAGGTCATCATCAACCCTCCTTGGAAAAACACACCTACACCCCAACAACAACCCCAAAACCACCATCAAAACAACCATCAAGCTAACATAGCGACACAACAACCAAACATTCAAGCGTAAATGATCAAAGGGGACCACCCTAGCGAAACAAAAACTCCCCCAAGCAAAATTACACTGCCCTTGGGGAACCACTTGAGGTCATCATGAAGAAATTAATAAATGAAAACCTCATCAAGGCTCCCACCTAAGAGAATTACTAGGAACCAGACATGAAACCACCCTAGTATAATGAAAACTAGCTCTGGGAAATTCACAAAATCAAAGGGCACACCACTAACAGTTGCATGAGGTTGAAAAACCTAATCCAAGACCTCATTGATCAAAAAATCATAAATGTAGAGTAGCTAGTGGGAAATCAGAACCTCGAAATCTACACGAATCTGATGCCCAATCATAATAACAAAGGGACAATAACACAAATAAGGGAAAGGGAACCTTTAAGAGTGTGAATCATGTGTACGACCATGTCATCACATCCCTAGATGAATATTGTTCTACTATCAACATCAAAGGAGCCCATGTTGATTTTGGAGTCACCACAAGAGGCGAGAAAATTACCATTGCAGGGTCATCTTAGTTAAACAGAGCATACAATCCCAACCCAAGATCTATTCCCAATGGATATAATGTCCTTGACCAACTGAAAAGAACCCCAACACAAATCTCCATCATGGAGTTAATAAAAAATTCATCCGCCCACCAAAAGATCCTTGAGGAAGCATTGGCTTCATCCACCATTCCCGTGGACCTTGATGCACAACAATTCCAAGCTATGGTCAGAAACATCATTACCCAAAATCTCCTTACGTTCTCTAATCAAGATTTTCCTGCCCAACCATCTCACAACCATGCACACCATTTGGATGTCCTAGTGCATAAAAACAAAGTCAAGCGAGTCTTGGTGGATGGAGGTGCAGGGTTAAACATTTGTTCCCTCAAGCTCATTAAGAACCTAAAAAAATCTAAGGATTCCATCGACAAAGGAAAATGCATCACAATTAGGGCATATGATGATCAGGAAAGAGTATCCCAAGGCACAATCCAAATCCCTATTCAAGTAGGGCTAGCAAATATGGAAACCACCTATCAGGTCCTTGACCTTGATCTACCTTATAACATTCTCTTGGGATGTTTATGGATCCATGCAATGCAAGTAGTAGCATCAACCTTCCATCAATGTGTCAAATTCACATATGAATGCCAAGAGGTCACCATCCATGGGGATCCTAAACCATTCTCTTACTACAAGAACCTAGAGGCAAAATATTATAAAATCCCTCAAGTGCCTAAAAATGATGAGGGTCCATCAACTCTATACATTGATCTAGCCACTCTCACTTCCACTTCTATGACAGAGACACCCACCACTCTTGTCATCCCCACCATCTTTGATATGAAAGTCATCATACAAGAAAATGGTTGCAGAAACTATGCAATTCCCAAAAATGCTTTTGTGGTAGGAGAGTTACCACAATCTCCCAAATCACAAGGATGACTACAATCAAATGAAACCTCCACATTCCAAAAATCCACTGAATGATATTCCAACTTCAAAAGTTGGGGAGATCTCACCCAAGAAGTAATAGAGGAGGACCTATCCCATCTCCTATATCAAGACAATAGACCAACAACTAATTTACCTATGGATGACAACAACAAAGGCTTGCAAATGATGCTCACAATGGGCTTCTAATCCCCATCATTCCTAAGATGCGAATGAGAAATCTTGGCCTTGGATGTACCCCTCTGAGTATAACCATACATGGCTGAAATCCCCCGGTTAAGGAGGTCAAACTCCTCAGCAAAGGACATCTGCGCTTAAATTCCATGTATCCATAGGTCTACCTTTAGACAATTTCACCTTTGACATCACTGAGGTATGTAGTAGTGAGGATGATGAACTCGAGAGAGGTATACCTGTACTATTTCAAGACTCTAACCTCTTTATGATTAGCACCCTATTCTATGAGTCTAAAAACTAATCCCATGAGACAACACTAGTCTACCCCCAACTCATCGATCATGACCAACGAGGACCGCCAATTCTTGACACATTTGAAAATGATGAGGTGCTCTTAGAATTTATGGGACTGCAGGATAATATTCCATGTGGGGATCATAAAGCAGGATTCATCATTGAGCTAGACACACATGCATACTATGGGGAAACGATTGAATCCCTCAATCACAAAAGCAAAAAACTAAGAATAATCTCTAGGTCCTTGAGTGAAAACCACACTGTGGCACTCTCCAACCCAAAAATAGTAAAAATAAAGGATGCATCCAATGGTCAAAGCCTCTTTGAGGCACCCAAGGATGGGGGATTCAATATTCCTCTCAGAGATCTCCATCGTAAAAATTAGTGGTTCTAGATGAAAAGTGCAACCCAATCAACTTGGGAACAGAAGAAACCCTACACATTAAATTCTATGTTGAGTCATTACTATCAGAAGAACAAGGGCTCCTAGAAAAACTAAGAGAGAGACAAGTTAGCTTTCCATGGAGCTATGTGAACATGCCTAAGCTCAATCCATAGATTTTGGTTCATCATCTAGTAGTCTACCCTGAAGCAAAGCTTGTTAGACAAAAATTGAGAAAAATGCATCCTCAGATTTCCCTGCTAGTCAAGATGGAATTAAAGAAGCTACTTGATGCAGGATTTATATGACCAATCGACTACCCAGAGTGGGTGTCAAATTTGGTTCCTATTTCAAAACCCAATGGGGGCATCCAAATCTGCATGGATTTTAGAGACCTAAACAAAGCATTCCTGAAAGATGATTTCTCGTTGCCTAACATTGACATGATTGTAGACATGACGATGAGACATGAAATGCTTTCTCTAATGGATGGTTTCTTTGGGTACAACCAAATAATGATTGCCAAAGAAGACCAACACAAAATGACCTTCACTTGTCCATGGGGGACATATTGCTGGAACATGATGCCATTTGGCCTAAAGAATGTTGGGGCCACCTACCAAAGAGCCATGACATTAATATTTCATGACATGATCCACAAAACTATCGAAGATTACATTGATGACATATTAGAAAAATACAGAAAGATGAGAGATCACATAGCAACCATGAGTGCTATTTTTGATAGATTGGAGGAATACAAGGTTCGTTTAAATCCAAAGAAGTGTTTCTTTGGCATATAGTCAGGAAAGCTATTGGGATACATATCGTCAATGAGGGGTATTGAAATAGATCCAGCCAAGGTAAAAGCAATCCTTGAGATGTAGGCACCCAAAACATTGAAACAATTGAGAGGCCTCCAAGGTAGGCTTCAGTCCACCCAAAAATTCATAGCATAGCTGGAAGACAAGCAAATCCCCTATTCTCACCTACTCCATAAGGGGGTAGCATACAAGTGAGATGAAAAGTGTGATAAATCCTTCAAAAAAATCAAAGAATATCTACTCACACCTCTAGTCCTCATGCCATCGATCCTAAGAAAGCCACTAATCCTCTATGTGTTAGCAATAATAGAAGCCCTCAGTGCTCTCCTAGCTTAGCACGATGAAAATGGGATAGAGAGGGCTATATATTACATAAGCCGCACAATGGTCAGGCATGAGTTAAACTACTCATTCGTCGAGAAATCCTGTTTACCAGTAGTGTTTTCTTCATAGAAATTCAGATACTACATGTTGGCACACAAAATCAAACTCATTGCTAAAATTGACCCCCTCAAGTACCTATTATCAAAGGCAATGCTCACAAGAAGGATGGCCAAGTGGGTCATGATTCTATCTGAATACGACATCAAATACATGGAATGAAAGGAAATCAAAGTCCAAGTGATCGTAGATCAACTTGCAAAAGCACCCATGTATTCAAAGAATCCACTCATATCAGAGTTTCTAGATGAATCCATCTTCAATCTCAACATAACTGACCACTAGAAACTCTACTTTGATGGTTCCTACACACAACATGGATCAGGAAATGGTGTCTTCTTCATCACCCCACAGGGAGACTATATACCAAGATCATACAAGTTGGCATTCCCTTGCACTAACAACATTGCAGAGTATGAGGCATTAACTATAGGTCTCAGAATAGCAATACAGTGGCACATCATGACCCTTAGAGTATATGGAGACTCCCAACTGATAATAAATGAAGTGAATGATGAGTACCAGACAAAGGATGATAAGCTGACTCCATACAAAAAGTTGGTAGAGAGCCTCAAAGAATCATTCATTGATATCACATTTGAGCAGATTCCCAGAGTAAACAATAGAGCAGTAGACTCCATTGAAACAATTGGATCTTTACTGGATATCCCTCGCGATGTCCCACAACATGAATTCTTGGTAGAATAGCTTCTCGTGCCTGCATTTGAGGTACTTAGTCAAATTTTTTGTGCGAAATCATTGGTCCTAGTGATCCCCAGTACCATGAAATTTATACCTACTTGCGAATAGGGGTCCTACATGATGGGTGATCCCACAATAGTGGTTTACAATTTTTGGCCAAACTGGACACTGAAATTATTTTTTCTAACTAAATCTTCACTTTTGGGCTTCCATAGCAGCTAAACCGTGAGGAATTTGAAGATGATGCAAACTAGAGTTTTGTGACATTTTATCTGTAGATTCTAAATATATTTTTTTCAAAAAAATTGGAATGAGATTGCACTTATTTTTCCATCTCCCTCAAAAAATAGTTTTTTTTTAGAAACCAATATTTTAAAAAAGTGACGCTCACTGTATAACGCATAACTTTTTTTCCATACATAAAATTCTAATTCTTTTAAATTTAGATTTTAATCCTCGATATCTAGTGCTTCTACTCTGGTTAGATAGTGTTTATTGAATATTTTCCTTAGTCAAGTTTTTGGAAGTCAAACCAATTACAATTCAAACATAGGCGGACTATATAACACAACTTTTTTTTGTATGTATCGAAATTCAATTTTCTATTTTTTTTTGGATCAAGAACTCTAATATCTGGTGCACTCATATTTTTCAATTTTTTTTTTGATAATCTTCTATTTTTCCACATGTGTAGAACAAAGAGCTTCATTTTCAATAAAAACCTACATTCACAAGAAATAAAAAATAGATATAGTAATCAAATTAAATTTAATTAACATTATACTTTTTTGGAAGCTTATAATAAGGAC